>JAMPIV010021872.1:0-139680 GCA_024509875.1 Oreohelix idahoensis
GTAGGTTTAGGGGTGGGGAGGTGAGGGAGATTTTATGGGGAGGTGAGGGAGATTTTATAGGGGATTAGGGAGGGTGTGTAATGATTTTAGTTGGGTTAAAGTTAGAGTTGAGGGGGTTTTATGAATATTTGTAGTTTTTGAATTGGGGGGTATTGGGTTTATTTTTGAAGGTTTGAAAGAGAGGAAGTTAGAAATATTATGAGTGATTGTGTGTTAGTGGAGTAGGTGGAGAAACGAAGAAGTGGGAATATAGTAAAGGAAGGGGGGATATTTTTTTAACGGAATTTTCTATGTCTGCACAACGACTCTCTGTTTTGCGTGTTTTTGCACACGACTTTCTGTTATTTCGACTTTTTTTCCCAATGTTTGATCTTTTTCCAACTTAACAATTGGATAAAAAAGACCAGATCACAGCTCACAAACATTCATTTCCCACTTTTCCCGCAACCTTTCACATACGCACGCAGCATAAAACCCAATCATTAGTATTCTGGACAGGACCTACGTTTTGCCCAGTCAGAGCAGTAACTGCCAACTGAAACTTTTGAATGATACTGCTGCGTTTTGTGTAAAAACGACTTATTTGCTTTTGAGGTCTGTCATTCTTATATGTAGCATATTATAGCACGTATAAAATGCTTAGCGTGGAAGTAGTAGGGATTAATGCTAGCGTGGAAGGCCAAGCGGTCACAATTAATCTCCCTCTATTCCAAGGTGCTAAATTCTTCCACCATTCAAATGTTTAACGCTTTGGCTCCTTCAGTTTCTTGGTGTAAGAGGCATCTTAACCAATTTGCCAAAATTATTCACCTGAGCAAAGAAACAGATATTCCCCAAAAAAATTGGGATAAGATTGATACCATTTTTATCATTCTAGTATTTTTTGGCATAGTAATATGTACCAAGTGCGGTGGATGTCCAGAGTTCATACGAGGCCTGGCAACCCACCATTATGGGATATGTAACGGTTTCCCTTGAACCATTGACACCATCGCAAGAGCTGGTGGACTGCTTCATGCGGGTTTCTCGTAGAGGAATCCAAAAGGCAGAGGGTAGTCACTAGTTCTGTATGGAGCAGTAAGTGGAAGATGACAGAATAAATGTAAAAAAATTAATATAATAGCATTCTGACAAGGGCAAATGTATATTTCAAGCAATGTTTAACATAAGTGCAGATTTGGTGTTTTCCACTCACTTATGGATTCTGGGATTAACATTAAATAGCGACACAGAAGGTAAATGTTCTGATGAAGAATGGGATGGTGGAAACGAAAGGTAAGGGATGCCTGGTTCTCGTGTCAGGAGACCTAATACTCAGGAGGTAGTAATTTGTTTCTCTCTCATTCTATGATACTAGTCTGTGGTACCAATCCATTATCGTTTAGTTTGTGGAACAAGTTTATGGAACAAGTGCCACTTCAGTCAAAGCTAGACACACAAAATCAGACGGTGTCTTGACGAAGCCGGAACCCATCTTTCATAATTACACCTTCCACCCTACTGCTTGGGAAAGTGTTTTACAACCACCTAGAAACGGCCATTGACGAGAAGGAACCAAGTCTACAAACTTGCAAAGAACTAAACATGCGGCTGTTGCAGAAGCCATCGAGACACCATATTGGCAGCTAAAGCATATGTTGCGTACACAGCAGGTGTAAACCGACTCTGATATATTTTTGTTTCAAAACAAAAAAAAAAATAAATAATAAATAAAATAAAACCAAACTAACCATGGTCATCACCTGGGAATGAATACTTAAAGGGGCAAAACTTTTTTTTAAATCAACACCTTTAAGTAATTTTAATACCTTATAGTAATATAACAGTTAAAATAAAGTTGTTAATCTGAACATACAACTGTGTAGTATTATTTAATCCTTTTAAAGTGGACCTGCGCCCGTAATGGTCTAGGTCATTTTAATTAAAACAGACAAAGAGCTATTAAAGTAAAATATTACTGAATTAGATTCCCGTTCGGTGATCACTATTCGAGCAAAAAAATCTATTTTTTTTTAGGTTCATTAGAAGGGTCAGGAAAGATAATAATGTTCATAAGAACGCTCTAGATCGAATTCAGTGCTTCGGGCTTGAGTTTCATTAAAATCCGATGAGGGCTCCCTAGATCAGAAGCCATTAGTACTACTATTTACATCTCTGCCCAAGAGCAATCTTAAGCGAAAGATGTTGGAAACCTTTGAAGAACTTCAGTAGATGCTCTGAATTTTGGCCCTCAGATTGAAAATCACACAGCAGAGTAAAGGGAGAAAATCTCGTGACAAGGACTACTGATCCCTCATCAGCGTGTCGTACAAGGTGACTAATATTGAGGTTGTGCAATGAGGCTGGTTACCTTATCGTGTTAAACACAATTGTTATTACAGAACGATACACTGACTGAGACATGTGACTGCTTACGTGGCAGGATTCCTACATAAAGAGGAACACGCTTCATATGGATTTCTGCTCTATAAGGAGCGACAAGTGAAGTGATGAAGATTATTACCTTTAGCAGTCCTTTCCGTAATAAACACATGTACTCTCAACATATACCCGACAGGGGACCTCAAGACGCAGTAATAGAGAACCGCAGTCAGCGACTCATAGCTTGACTGCCTGCGTCAGGACCCAGCGAACCATAGCGTGGTCAAGACACCGCCCTCCACCATCCACGTGGTGGGTCCTGGAAACAGTCTGACAGCAGTTGCCAGTCTCGGCTGAGCGAGTGTGGATCGAAATGTAGGAAGAAGGCAAAACCCGGTACCCTAAAAATGCCGTGCAGAAGTCGGATTGTGTCGACCGAAATGGTGCAGATATCAAACTTAGGCGTGAAACAGGACACAAACGCAATCCAACCGTACTTATTCAGGACGGAACGAGGAAGACGAAGAAGAAATACACGACACGACCCTTAATGTCCCCTTGCTGTCCTTTCAAAATCTTTCCATATTTTTGTTTATTCCGCTTGACCGGCTATGCCTAATTTCTCATTTCTCGCCATCTCTTTCTCTCTCTCTGTCTCTCTGTTCTTCTGTCTCTTTTTCACCACAATTTGAGAAATGTTAAATTATCTTTATTCCGATCAAGTAATCCGTCTAGAAAGAAACGGCAAATACTTATTGTGTGCGCTATTTTTCTCAGTTGATGTGAGGATGGTACAAGCTTTGACCTTTCATTGAGCTTCTTTCCTTGTTCATTTCCCTTCCACCTTTCAGATCATCTATACCAAAACGAAGTAAACCCATCAACCACACATCACACAATTAAGTGAAGTAAAGGTAGTCGTATAGTAGAAACTACCCATAGGAGAGGTGAAAGTTGATAGAGACTTCACCAGTTCAAGGTCCAGCTTTAATTATGAGGTGGGTTGACTGGAGGTGTTTGCCATGCATAAGCATCAATATCATACTATTCTCTCAAAATCATTGAACATAAACATTACGTGTTGTGGGTTCCTGGTATTCCCTGGTTTCATCAAATACGATTTCAATAATAAAAAAAAAAAATCATGGTTTTGAATTTTTGTGTTTGTTGGTATTGTGTTCCTTTTCCCCTCCCACCCTTAATAGCTTTCTTATGCTGTGCATATTACACAGAATGCTACACAGGACGCAATTAGTGATTCCGGATAAAGTCAATTCAAGAAAAGTCCAGATATTACGAAAACACGCTAGGCAGTCATTGCATCTGTCAGCAGGGTTGCCACCTTAATCTACCGTAGTGGTCCCCAAAGGCCAGACAGTATTGGAGCTAAAAGGATTATATCCAAAGGGTAGCAAGAATACTCTTGGACAGTGATGTAAAAAGAATTATTATGCTTCCTATTTCAGGGAGTCTTACATGTTTTTTAAAGGATGGCTTGTACGACAAACTGCGTTTACTAGGTTTTGTTGGACAAAGATTCTATCACCAAACCCCAATTCTGTGATATAAGTACTTGAGTCACGATGCAACACGTTGACTCAATGACTTTGATGCGCCTCAGCTGGAAAGAGCATTCAGCAAAGTAGTTTGATTTGTTTAGCTCTGTATAAAAATTTTGTTGGTGTATAGATCATACGTGTGCAACCATCACTTGTCAATCAGCCGAGTTCGCTACTTATTCCACGAAGGTTTTATATTTACATAGATATTTAAAACTATATATTTATGCATTACATATAGGTAGAAGCTTGGATAAAATTTAAAATAGGTAACTTTCAAAAGTAGTTAAAATAATTGGTAAATGATCTTTAAGAAAATTGCATTTTTTCTTTCATCGGAGAATGTGTGAAATTTAGTTCAATGATTTTAGTCCAGTCTCAGAGTCATTGATGTAACTTAGCTTTGGCAGGTGGCGACAATAATTTGTCGCTGAAGTTTCTGGAGTAGTCAATGTTGGTTCCCAGTTAAGTGCTTGGCTGTTTCTTCCCAAGTCAAGAGTCGAGTGGCTTTCGGGATCACGTTCGTTGCTTGCATAAATCTCTAAAATGTTGCCGCTTCGAGTGTGCTTCAAGTGTGTGTACCAGTAACTAGTAACAGGAACTAAGAGAAATAATAAAATCGAATCGCCCGGGAACCTTGAGTTGAACTACTGCCTTTATCAGAGTCATAAATGTGGAAGTCTGAAGGCGAACGAGGAAGAAATAAAGAAGAAGAATCTCCCGTAAATCTGTTATCTTCTGATGTAAAGCATCAGGCAACTGAGCTTTCCTCCACCATCTCATGATCCTCCTGAATTTTCCCGATGCCCATGAGCATAAGATCTCACACCCTCAAGGCAGATGAAAGTGTGTTCGGAAAGTGAATGACTGCAAACGAATCGTAGTACAATATACAGATTAGGCTGAAAGAGAGGTGTTAACATAAACTATATACCATGATGTCATTATCATCCTCTTTCTTCTCCTTATGGAGCATGGGGGCTACCTCTGCTACTGTTTCATTGCAAGGAAACTCGCACGAAGCAGCCACCAGCTCTTGCAGTGGTTGTGTAATCTAGCAATTTAGTGTGCATGACGAGGTTTACCGGCCTCCTACACAAAGTTACAACAATAAGAAATTTCTCTTTGTACATATAATAATTGCCTCACCATATTTGATGTCTCTTGCAAACGTCATCTTACAGGCCATCTTAGATTTAATTTAATTTATTTGCTTTTTTGGAATAAACTATAATAAAATAAAACTTATTTGTCAAATGGCAGTAATTGCTTTTGTTTTGAAAATTGCTTCATGTATATCAAATGGTTGCAAGTCAGGATATAAACATTTAAAAACGAGATGTAAATTTTCACATACTCTCTCTCTCTCTCTCTCTCTCTCTCTCTATATATTATATATTATATATATATATTATATATATTATATATATATATATATATATATATATATAGTTTAACGCAAGATGTGCAATTGATAGACAAGCGAATGATTTGCTCCCAACCAGCCAAGCAAAAGCGACCAACAATTGTTCTCGATGGCTGTTTAAGATAACGTGTTATTATTTTGCAGAAATGACTTGCAAAGAGTACCAATCCTATGTCTGTCCCCCAGATTTATGACAACACTGAAGATTTAAGGCAGTTCGTTTGACATAATTGTTTCCAGCGAGGTTAATAATTAGTTTCACTATCCATATTTGCCGGTGTTAATAACTATGACGATGCGTAGGTGAAAACATATTGAAATACGACGCCCTACTTGGTGATTGATTTACGCAAAAATGACTCACGAAATTAAATTGCTTTCCAATCTGGTTACGGAGAGAAACAGATGTCAGGGATAGATAGCAAAGAGATTATATTATAAGCATAGTGGTAATTGATCGGGCACCATTCTTTTAAGATAACTAAAACCATTTCATTTTCTGACCGCTCTATGTATAATATGCAGAATATAATTTCGACGACAATTGTTCTGAAGTCACCATTTCTTATTTTGCCTCTGCTGAAAATAATGGTTTTTTTTCTAAGCATTTAATCTTGCACGATGTGATATTCCTCTTCTGTGCTCTTGTCAGGGGTCAGGGGTCAGGGACAGACAGTGTTTAACACTGATAGTAAAGAGTTGGTAGCACTATCAATGAATACCCTTCAGCTTCCTAAGGAGCATAGGCCTTCAACAAATACATGCCATGTCCTCCTGTCACGTGCCATCAGCTCAATTTCTGTCTACGTTTTCCTCATCATTTTCCCTTCTGTCTCGAGTTCTGTTTGTGTTTCGTGGTCTACCTCTGCCTCTCTTACCCTGGGGATTCCAGAACAAGGTCAGCTTTGTAATGCTATCCACATGTTTTCACAATGTGTGCCCTATCTATCGCCAGCGTCTTGTTTCTCATCTCTTGTTCCACTGGCACTTGTCCGCTTCTTGTCATCAGTTCCAGTCCGCAACTTGTCATCAATGCCACTGGCACTTGTCTGATTTCTTGTCATATGTTTCACTGACACTTGTTTGGTTCGTGTTATTAGTTCCACTGGCCTTGTCTTGTATTTGAACCCTGGACTTCTATGGTTCTTGTCATCAGTTCCAACTCACTGTCTGGTTCTTTTCATCACATCCACTGACCTTGTTGTTCGTTGTCATCAGTTCCTGGATATTGTTTCTGGTTCCAGCGAGTCCCCCCCCCCCTCATTTTTATTAAGAAGATATAGATGAAATATACATACATGTTATCAAAGTTAAAGCCTCAAACGCGTCCCAGAATTTAAATATCCAGGAAGTGTTGTCGCATAAATTGTAAGACGTGACAGAAATATGCAAACAAAGTGTCAAAAAGCCAATGCTGTAACTTACAAACTGTCGTCGCTATTCAAATATCCTAATATCAGTATGGACACTCAAAGACAATTCATAACAAGTATATTATTACCAACATGAATGGGTAATTGTATAGGATGGAAGGATTAAAATGATATGACAAGGTCACCAATGTGGAACTGATGAGAAGAACCAGACAAGATCCAGTCGAACTGATGACAAGAACCATACAAGTGTCAGTGGAATTGATGACAAGAACCAGACAGTGCCAGTGGAACTGATGACAAGAACCATATAAGTGCCAGTGGGTCTGATGACAAGAACAAGACAAGGGCCAGTGGAACTAATAACACGAACCATACAAGTGTCAGTGAAACATATGACAAGAATCAGACAAGTGCCAGTGGCATTGATGACAAGTGCGACTGGAACTGATGACAAGAAGCGGACAAGTGCCAGTGGAACAAGAGATGAGAACAAGACGCTGGCGATAGATAGGGCACACATTGTGAAAACATGTGGATAGCATTACAAAGCTGACCTTGTTCTGGAATCCCCAGGGTAAGAGAGGCAGAGGTAGACCACGAAACACAAACAGAACTCGAGACAGAAGGGAAAATGATGAGGAAAAACGTAGACAGAAATTGAGCTGATGGCACGTGACAGGAGGACATGGCATGTATTTGTTGAAGGCCTATGCTCCTTAGGAAGCTGAAGGGTATTCATTGATAGTGCTACCAACTCTTTACTATCAGTGTTAAACACTGTCTGTCCCTGACCCCTGACCCCTGACAAGAGCACATAAGAGGAATATCACATCGTGCAAGATTAAATGCTTAGAAAAAAAACCATTATTTTCAGCAGAGGCAAAATAAGAAATGGTGACTTCAGAACAATTGTCGTCGAAATTATATTCTGCATATTATACATAGAGCGTCAGAAAATGAAATGGTTTAGTTATCTTAAAAAGAATGGTGCCCGATCAATTACCACTATGCTTATAATATAATCTCTTTGCTATCTATCCCTGACATCTGTTCTCCGTAACCAGATTGGAAAGCAATTTAATTTCGTGAGTCATTTTTGCGTAAATCAATCACCAAGTAGGGCGTCGTATTTCAATATGTTTTCACCTACGCATCGTCATAGTTATTAACACCGGCAAATATGGATAGTGAAACTAATTATTAACCTCGCTGGAAACAATTATGTCAAACGAACTGCCTTAAATCTTCAGTGTTGTCATAATCTGGACAGACATAGGATTGGTACTCTTTGCAATGCATTTCAGCAAAATAATAACACGTTATCTTAAACAGCCATCGACAACATTTGTTGGTCGCTTTTGCTTGGCTGGTTGGGAGCAAATCATTCGCTTGTCTATCAATTGCACATCTTGCGTAAACTATATATATATATATATATATATATATATATATATATATATATATATATATATATATATATAGAGAGAGAGAGAGAGAGAGAGAGAGAGAGTATGTGAAAAGTTACATCTCGTTTTTAAATGTTTATATCCTGACTTGCAACCATTTGATATACATGAAGCAATTTTCAAAACAAAAGCAATTACTGCCATTTGACAAATAAGTTTTATTTTATTATAGTTTATTCCAAAAAGCAAATAAATTAAATTAAATCTAAGATGGCCTGTAAGATGACGTTGCAAGAGACATCAAATATGGTGAGGCAATTATTATATGTACAAAGAGAAATTTCTTATTGTTGTAACTTTGTGTAGGAGGCCGGTAACCTCGTCATGCACACTAAATTGCTAGATACACAACCACTGCAAGAGCTGGTGGCTGCTTCGTGCGAGTTTCCTTGCAATGAAACAGTAGCAGAGGTAGCCCCCATGCTCCATAAGGAGAAGAAAGAGGATGATAATGACATCATGGTATATAGTTTATGTTAACACCTCTCTTTCAGCCTAATCTGTATATTGTACTACGATTCGTTTGCAGTCATTCACTTTCCGAACACACTTTCATCTGCCTTGAGGGTCTGAGATCTCATGCTCATGGGCATCGGGAAAATTCAGAGGATCATGAGATGGTGGAGGAAAGCTCAGTTGCCTGATGCTTACATCAGAAGATAACAGATTTACGGGAGATTCTTCTTCTTCTTTCTTCCTCGTTCGCCTTCAGACTTCCACATTTATGACTCTGATAAAGGCAGTAGTCAACTCAAGGTTCCCGGGCGATTCGATTTTATATTTCTCTTAGTTCCTGTTACTAGTTACTGGTACACACACTTGAAGCACACTCGAAGCGGCAACATTTTAGAGATTTATGCAAGCAACGAACGTGATCCCGAAAGCCACTCGACTCTTGACTTGGGAAGAAACAGCCAAGACTTAACTGGGAACCAACATTGACTACTCCAGACTTCAGCGACAAATTATTGTCGCCACCTGCAAAGCTAAGTTACATCAATGACTCTGAGACTGGACTAAAATCATTGAACTAAATTTCACATTCTCCGATGAAGAAAAAAGCAATTTTCTTAAAGATCATATACCAATTATTTAACTGCTTTTAAAGTTACCTATTTTAAATTTTAACCAAGCTTCAACTATATGTTATACATAAATATATAGTTTATATCTATGTAAATATAAAACCTTCGTTGAAGTATCTAACTCGGCTGATTGAAAGTGATGGTTGCACACGTATGACTCAACAACAACAAAATTTTATACAGAGCTAAACAAATCAATACTTTGCTGAATTTCTTTCAGCTGAGGGCTCAATAAATATGAGTCAAGTGTTGCATCGTGACTCAGTTACTTATATCACAGAATTGGGCGGGTGATAGAAACTTTCCAACAAACCTAATAAACGCAGTTGTCGTACAAGCCATCCTTTAAAAAACATGTAAGACTCCCTGAAATAGGAGCATAATAATTCTTTTTACATCACTGTCAAGAGTAATCTTGCTACCTTTGAAAAATCATTTTACTCCAACTGTCTGGCCATTCGTGGACCACTACGGTAGATTAAAGGTGGCAACCCGCGACAGATGCAACGACTGCAGCGTGTTCGTAATATCTGGACATTTATTGACTGACTTTATCCGGAATCACTAATGCGTCCTGTGTAGCATTCTGTGTAATTTGCACATCTTAAGAAAGCTTTAAGGGTGGGGGGAAAACACAACAACAAACACAAAAATCAAACCAAGAATTTTTTTTTTATTATTGAATCGTCTGATGAAACCAGGAATACCAGGAATACCACACGTAATGTTCAATGCTTTTGAGAGATAGTATGAAATTGATGCTTATTGCATGGCAACACCTCCAGTCAACCCACCTCATAATAAAGCTGGACCTTGAATGGTGAAGTCTCTATCACTTCACTCTCCTATGGTAGTTTCTACTATACGACTACCTTTACTTCACTTAATGTGTCTATGTGTGTTGATGGGTTTACTTGTTTGGTAGAAGATGAAAGGTGGAAGGAAATGAAAAGAAAGAAGCTCAATGAAAGAAAAAGTGTACCATCCTCACAACAAGAGAAAAATCGCACACAATAAGTATTTGCCGTTCTTTCTAGACGGATTACTTGATCGGAAAAAGATAATTAACATTTCTCAAATTGTGGAGAAAGAGACAGAGACAGAGAGACAGAGAGAAAGAGAGAGAGAAATGAGAATTAGGCATAGCCGGCAAGCGGAATAAAAAAAATATGGAAAGATCTTGAAAGGACAGCAAGGGACATTAAGGCTTGTCGTGTATTTCTTCTTCTTCTTCCTCGTTCGTCCTGAAAAGGACGGTGGTTGCGTTGTGTCTGTTTACGCCTAAGCTGTGATATCTGCACCTTTCGGTCGACACATCCGACTTCTGCACGGCATTTTTAGGACCGGGTTTGCCTTCCCATTTCGATCCACACTCGCTCAGCCAGACTGCACAGCTGCAGACTGTTTCCAGGACCACCACGTGGAGGTGGAGTGCGGTCTTGACCAGCTCTGGTTCGCTGGTCCTGACGCAGGCAGTCAAGCTATGAGTCGCTGACTGCGGTCTCTATTACTGCGTCTTGAGGTCCCCTGTCGTGTATTTGATGAGTACATGTGTTACTACGGAAAGACTGAAAGGTAATAATCATCATCACTTCACTTGTCGCTCCTTATAGAGCATACAACCACTGAAGCTGATCCTCTTTGTAGGAATCCTGCACGAAGCAGTCACATGCTCTAGCAGTGGTTCTTTCTGTAACAATTTGTTTTACACGATAAGGTAACCAGCCTCATTCACAACCTCATATTAGTCACCTTGTACGACACGCATGAGGGATCAGTAGTCCTTGTCACGAGATTTTCTCCCTTTACTCTGCTGTGATGATTCAACAGAGCCAAAATTCAGAGCATCTACTGAGGTTCTTCAAAGGTACCTATCTTTCGCTTAAGATTGCTCTTGGCAGAGATGTAAATAGAAGAATAATACTTCTGATCTAGGGAGCCTCATAGGATTTTAAGAAATCAAGCCCTAACAGCTGAATTCATCTAAGCGGTCATGAACATATTATCTTTCCTGACCTTCTATGACCCAAAAAAAAATATTTTTTGCTCGAATAGTGATCCCCGAACTGAATTAATTCAGTAATATTTTACTTTAATAGCTCTTTTTCTGTTTAATTAAAATGACCTAGACATACGGGCGCAGTTCACTTAAAATGATTAAATCAACTACACATTTGTATGTTCAGATAACAAATTTAATAATCAGTTATAACTAAAAGGTTTAAAATAAATAAAGGTGTTGATTAAAAAAAAGTTTTGCCTTTAAGTATTCATCCCAGGTGATGACATGGTTAGTGTTTTTATTTTATTTTATTTATTTATTTATTTATTTTTTTGAAACAAAATTTTCAGAGCTCGTTTACCTGCTGTGTACGCATGCTTAGCTGCCAATATGGTGTCGGATGGCTTCTGCAACAGCCGATGTTAGTTCTTTGCAGTTTGTAGACTGGTTCTTCTCGTCAATGGCCGTCTAGTGGTTGTAACACTTCCCATGCAGTAGCGTGGGGTAATTATGAAGATGGTCCGGCTTCGTCAAGACCCGTCTGATTTTGGTGTCTAGCTTTGACTGAAGGGCACTTGTACCATACACTTGTTCCACAAACTAACGCTACTGATTGGTACCACAGACTAGTGTCATAGAATGAGAGAGAAACAAATACTCCTCCTGAGTATTAGGTCTCCTGACACGTGAACCAGGCTCCCTTCCCTTTCGTTCCACCATCCCATCTTCCTCAGAACATTACCTTCTCTGAGCATTAATGTTAATCCCAGAATCCCAGTGAGTGGAAAACACAAATTGCACTTATGTAAAACATTGCTTAAATATACATATGCCCTTGTCAGAATGCTAATATATTAATTATGTACATTCTTTCTGTCATCATCCACTTACTGCTCCATACAGAACTAGAGACTACCTCTGCTTATGGTTCTCTACGAGAAACCCGCATGAAGCAGTCACCAGCTCTTGCGATGGTGGTTCAAGAAACCGTCATTCCATATGCTGGGTTGCCAGCCTCGTATGAACTTGGACATCCACCAGCAATTTGTACATATTAATATGCAAAATATAGAATGATAAAATGTACAACTTATCCCAATTATTTTGGGAAATACTGATTTCTTGCTCAGGTGAATAATTTTGGCAAATTGGTTAAGATGCCTCTTACACAAGAACTGAAGGAGCAAAGCGTAAACATTGAATGGTGGAAGAATTTAGCACTTGGAATGAGAGGGAGATTAATTGTGACCGCTTGGCCTTCCACGCTAGCATTATCCCTACTACTTCCACGCTAAGCATTTATGCGTGCTATAATATGCTACATATAAGAATGACAGACCTCAAAAGCAAATAAGACGTTTTTACACAAAACGCAGTATCATTCAAAGTTCAGTTGGCAGTTACTGCTCTGACAGGGCAAACGTAGGTCAGTCCCAGATAATAATGAATGGGTTTTATGCGCGGAAAGTGGGAAATGAATGTTTGTGTGATCTGGTCTTTTTTATCCAATTGTTAAGTTGGAAAAGATCATACATGGGAAAAAAGTCGAAATAACAGAAAGTCGTGTGCAAAAAAACGAAAACAGAGAGTCGTGTGCAGAAATTGTACCGTGTGAAAAAAGGACGGGTCGTGTGGAAAAAGGTGGGGGAAAAGAAGAAATAGTATAAATAGAAGAGTTGTGGGCGATAGGCAGAGAGTGATTTCAGAATTTATGATTCCAATGAAACCATGATTTTAGACTAGTGGATTTTTCACAGATAGCGTTAGGTAAACTTCGTCTTTGAGGATACCAAGACAAGTTTTTGAGTAGACAAATCAGTATATTATTCTACTTGGATATAAATATATTATTCTATTTGGATATACATATATTATTCAGTTGGATTACATATTTTTCATCTTGGATAACCAATCATCATTGTGAAATTTACAGTGTTTGTCTAATGACATAAATAAACTCTAATTGAATTTTTCTACATTGCTGTTTGTTTACTTTACAGTAATTTCTTTTGGATATACGTTGTTATGCTGAAACTGTTTTGCTTATCACCAAACGTAAAGGGAAGAACATTCCTGGGTTCAAAAAATTACAAAAGGTCAAGTATTACCATCTCTGGCGGATTGCCAGTTAGCACTTGAACCACAACAACATATGAAGGATTAACTCTGACTAAATAAAATCAATATAACTACTAGTGCCGTATAACCTACAACTGACGCTGGCACATATCTTCAAATTGGTGCCGTGACCTGCGCATACAACTGACGCGGGCACATATCTTCAAATTGATGCCGTAACCAGCCCGGTTACATGTTCAAATTGGCGCCGCGACCTGCCCTTTTTTCTTGGTGAAAGCAGACAGGCATAATCACTATAATGGATCAAAGTCTAGAACAACAGCAGCAACAACAAGCGTTGTATACAATACAGCAACAACAGCAACAACAACAGGCGTTATATGCACAGCAGCTACAACAGCAACAGGAAATGCAACAGGCAAACGTCCATCCTTAACATACCCTTACCTGTAGAGGCCGAACCCACAATGACCGCGTTGCAACGGATAACAGACACGCTATCCAATGTAGATCACTATAATAAATATAACCAAATTCGCTCGGTTATAACCCCCTTCACGGGCGATTCTAACACATTTCGGAGATGGCTAATAAACAGACACAGATATGCGAGCAACAATACATATTGCCAGAGAGAACCAGACATCAACAATACATATTGCCGGAGAGAACCAGAGATCAAGAATACATTTTACCGGAGAGAACCAGAGATCAACAATAATATTGACGGAGAGAACCAGAGATCAACAATACATATTGCCGGAGAGAACAAGAGATCAACAATACATATTGCCGGAGAGTACCAGAGATCAACAATACATATTGCCGTAGAGAACCAGAGATCAACAATACATATTGCCGGAGAGAATCAGAGATCTACAATACATATTGCCGGAGAGAACCAAAGAGCAACAATACATATTGCCGGATGGAACCAGAGATCAACAATACATATTGCCGGAGAGAATCAGAGAGCACACCACATAACTACAATAGAAGATCCCAGATCAAGTATCGAGACAACAGCAACAACACGGGTCGCATAGCCACTGTCGACAGCCACTGGAACAATCTCAATAAAAGAGATTGTCGCATTGCAGTCAGAAATTTTATCAATGGAATAAAACAACGAAAGATATGGGAAGTAAATAATTTTACAACGACTGACCAACAAACATGTATGATAACAACAGAAGATGGACTAACGGCACATATCAGACCTCTAAAACAATGGAGAAAACCAATTAACAGACATCACCAGGACGGTTTTATGAAATCAAATGAGACGCAATGGGCCCCCATGATCAATAGTCAACGTAGAGAAATGCACAAACTGCAAGTGAATAAAATAAAGATGATTTCTGTTGCAACACAAACAGATGTTGACAGGTCAAGTCAGTTACATGACCCATTGAACACCCACACATCGTCTAGACACATTCCAACAGCAGTAAGACAGTCGGCCAGGCAGACAAATTCCCAAGATAGCACAGTCACTGAACCACGCACATCCGACAGCGAGACGCCCCTGCAAGGGATTCACAGTAGAGCAATTTACAACATCCAGTATACTGAAGATAATGATACTCGACACACAGCACCGTCTAAGGAAGAAAACGCAGACAGCGCTACATGCACACTTGAGGAAGATATTATTCTTCCATCACCTCCATTGAGACACGAATCTGACCTAGATACAGCAGATCCCGAGAGTGACCACGAAAGTGTCATCAGTCCAGACAACACTGAATTTCACACAGCAACGAACCGCCCACATTCTGGTACAACAGATGACTCCCCACCGTTAACAAAATTTGTCCAGTTACCTCAAGAGCAAGTACGTATGAAATTGCGAAGAAAACGCAGACAGCCCCACAACACGCAGCAGGAGGTGCACCCTTTAAAAACTACTTCATCCTTACCCTCGATAACTGGAGCCACCACCCACTCGACAGTGCAAAATACGCCATCCTCTTGTGATCAACGATTGACGAGGGAAAAAGTTATCTTGATGGAAATCGCCAACTTCCTCATGTCAAATTCGTAAAGGTCCAGTTCAACGATTATTGGTTTATTGGAGAATCAATCTTCTCTAATAACAAAAAGGTACTCATCCAGCTATAGTACCCAACGAGTACTCTCTCTATAATAGTACTCTCCGTCGTTCCCCATCATCTAAAGTCACTAGTATCCATTTTTTTTTTGGTAGGAAATTTTTTTTTTCAGAATGATGTCAGCCTCAGTCAAGATCCTGCTGATGATAGTGACAGTTACGACGTTTATAACACCCAGATATACTTACAAATTAATTATGGCGTGACGCCACTGTGTTTGAGTTTTATACAATTATTTCAGATTCTTCGTCAACATGGACTGTCATGATGATTACATATTTTGCACCGCTACGTCATGATATTTAAGAACTTTCGCAAACATTCGCAGATCTACAACACTATGTTATCCAGGTTAAACAGAACTTTAAATTATCTCATTTCTACAAATGACACCACTTTTGCCTTTGAAAATCTTTATAATAGGACTTATGCTTTACAACAGTTTTTTCTTTTTTCCCTTCTTGATGAATTTTGTGACAAAAGCAAACACACTGTACGCACACACATATTTTTCCTTTGTGACACAGAGTTTTTTTGTTTTTTTTTAATGTGTTAACTCACCGTTTTCCGTTTGTGTTATGGAAAGACCGTTTTATAATGTTCAATCGCATCGAGAATGTATTTTGGCGATTTTTCTTAATGATGCTGTTTATAGCCTCAATGATCGTATATGGCTACTCACATTATTCAAGCCGACAACCCTGTCTCACAGATATATGACGAATCAGACATCAAATTTTTTCTTCCCTACACATCTAAACGCCTGTCCATCTCTTGTCACCTTCTCCGACATGCTCCATCACAGACGGAGCGTTTCTAAATCGACGCCCCGTTCCGAGCATTCCCCACTATTCAACAGGAATTTACCTATGTTAACGTGTCTATCAAATTCTATAAATACTTCTTCGCATTCCTGAGTCCAGTGAGACACACCAGAGGTCATGACCCGACACACTAGAGTGTCAGGACTATTGATTTTGCCTAGCATAATTGGTGTTTTTAATTTTAAGCTGTTTAGTGTATAAATATAATGTATACAAGAAGATGAGATGTCCACAGCGGACATCGGTAAAAGATAATGAGGACATTGTTACCGCCACTGACACAGCTAACGCCCCTAAGACCTCCGAGTACATTCCCATGACTGACATTCGTTCCCCTCCCACGGTGATAAACCCTACTCCGTCATTTATCCCAATATACACCCCACTCCACTAAATAACTGAGACATATATATTTTCACCTAAAATTTGACTTGGTGATATACAAGTATTTTGCAAGTTGGGTAAAACTTATATGCTAATCAACACAGTTCGCGGATTGGCGAAATACTACATTGTTACATGCACACCATGACGATTCCATGCGAAATCGCTAACAGTGTAACGGATATGTTCACATGTTGATATACCTTGTATTGAGAAATAAACATCACATATTGATGTACCTGTATTTTCCTGACCATTTGTCACGTTGTAAGCGGAACGCTACAGTATATTTTCTTGACAAATTGTTGTCCATTATACCTTGTATTAAGAAATGAACATCACATATTGGTACTTGGTTCAGGGTAACTGAGATAGTTCATACTCCAACACCCGATAGTTATTTGTATCGGTATAGTTGCCCTCCCTCATAGTAACGACCATTACATAAGTTGGAGATTAGAGACACTTTTTAATAAATACTTTGTAACTCCATGTAACCAGATTAATAATGCTATATTTATATTGTGCGACGAACACATAGACAGTTCACCAAACTTGTCCAGATTTTTGGTGTTTAAGACCCATATACATCCTGGTAAATCACAGTTGACCGCTCCAGTGGCAGGATTGCCATGGGTCGCCTGTATATATATATTATATTGTATATATATATATATATATATATATATATATATATATATATATATATATATATATATCTATATATATACGAGCTCGTATATTACATTTTTTTGCGTCCCATCATTAAGTATGTTATCAATATGGTGATGACTAATGCACAGCGTTGTTCATATTGATATTGTTAAGAAGTAGTGTACATCAATACTGTTCAATGGCGAAGTGTATTAACAAATTTTATGTATCCCCCGTTTTACGCATTATAAATATACTGGGATCCCTCGTTTTACGAAAAAAAATTTCCCCTTTTTTTCCCTCTCTGAGAGACTCTACCAATAGGTTAGCCGTTTATAACAGTCACTAGCATGAGGTAGTTAGTTGATAGTACGCAAATGTCTCTCTCTGGGATACATTTGTGTGGCCAGGGTCATATGTGACCGCTTGGCCTTCCACGCTAGCATTATCCCTACTACTTCCACGCTAAGCATTTATACGTGCTATAATATGCTACATATAAGAATGACAGACCTCAAAAGCAAATAAGACGTTTTTACACAAAACGCAGTATCATTCAAAGTTCAGTTGGCAGTTACTGCTCTAGCAGGGCAAACGTAGGTCAGTCCCAGATAATAATGAATGGGTTTTATGCGCGGAAAGTGGGAAATGAATGTTTGTGTGATCTGGTCTCTTTTATCCAATTGTTAAGTTGGAAAAGATCACACATGGGAAAAAAGTCGAAATAACGGAAAGTCGTGTGGAAAAAGTCAAAAACAGAGAGTTGTGTGCAGAAATTGTACCGTGTGAAAAAGGACGGGTCGTGTGGAAAAAGGCGGGGAAAAAGAAGAAATAGTATAAATAGAAGAGTTGTGGGCGATAGGCAGAGAGAGATTTCAGGATTTATGATTCCAATGAAACCATGATTTTAGACTAGAGGATTTTTTACAGATAGCGTTAGGTGAACTTCGTCTTTGAGGATACCCAGACAAGTTTTTGAGTAGACAAATCAGTTTACTATTCTATTTGGATATACATACATTATTCTATTTGGATATACATATATTATTTAGTTGGATTACATATTTTTCATCTTGGATAACCAATCATCATTGTGAAATTTACAGTGTTTGTCTAATGACATAAATAAACTCTAATTGAATTTTTCTACATTGCTGTTTGTTTACTTTACAGTAATTTCTTTTGGATATACGTTGTTATGCTGAAACTGTTTTGCATATCACCAAACTTAAAAGGAAGAACATTCCTGGGTTGAAAAAATAACAAAAGGTCAAGTATTACCATCTCTGGCGGAAGGCCAGTTAGCACTTGAACCCCAACAACATATGAAGGATTAACTCTGACTAAATAAAATCAATATAACTACTAGTGCCGTATAACCTACAACTGACGCTGGCACATATCTTCAAATTGATGCCGTAACCAGCCCGGTTACATAATAATGCAAGAGAGGAGACAAGAAAAAAGAGAACGTACAAATTTCGTCACAGTCCTACTCTTTCTTTGTGTCTTCTTAGACCCCTGGGAACTACACAGAGTACTAAAAGGTAATGAATGAATGAAATTATAGAGAGACAGAAAGAGACAGAAAGATAGAGACAGAAAGAGAGAAAACGAGTAGTGAGAAAAGAGGAAGAGAGAAGGAGAGAGAAAAAGAGAGAAAAATGGAGAGAACGAGAAAAAAGAGAGAGAAAGAGAGCAAAAGATTGATAGAGATAGAAGAGACAGAAAGAGAGAAAGAAATGGAGAGATAGAGCAAAGGAGAGTAATAAAGTGAGAAAGAAAAAGAGTAAGAAAACGAGAGAGAGAGAGAGAGAGAGAGAGAGAGAGAGAGAGAGAGAGAGAGAGAGAGAGAGAGAGAGAGAGAGAGAGAGAGAGAGAGAGAGAGAGAGAGAGAGAGAGAGAGAGAGAGAGAGAGAGAGGTAAGAACTTTCAGAACCTTCATTAACAATGTGTACATATTTTAACAAGAAATGTATCACATTGTGGAACAGAAGAGTCTGGGAGGAAACAAGGTTAACGTATTCAGTGACCATTGACAGAGTGACAGACACAGAAATCTGTGAGTTCAGACATCAGCGAGTGTTATAACAAGAGAGAGCGAAATAGAAAAACACACAGGAAGAACTAGAGAGAAAAATATGCTGTATAATACTCAGAAAATGACATCTCACGTGCCCTTCATATGGGGGAAGAGGGGGGGGGGGGAAGAGAGAGGACGTTTTGCGCGATAAGTAGAATTATCCTTACATTCGGCCGGCATCTCAGTAAGGTCAAGGCTGTTAGTAAGAACTCAGTAAACCTGTGATTCACTTACAGTGGTTAAGATCACTTTGAGACGATACACGTCGAAAAGAGGATAAATAGAGGCAGACATTTGTCTGCATGTTCTACACGGAGAGAGAGAGCGGACAAAAGACAAAGTAAAACTGAGAAAGGAAACAAAAGAGGGAATGGAGGAGGGGGGGACAAGGCCCGAAATGTTTAAAGGGGGAGATATGTGAAAATAGATAGCAGTAGCGAGAAAGCATTCTTCCCATCTACTCACCCCAACGTTTATTAGGCCTTGGCGAATATTTGTGAGAGACATAAACAGTAATAATAATAATAATAATAGCCCCTTCAGTCATAACTGACTATGGGAATGCGCCCCTGAGGTGACAGCCCTCAGCTGCTTGTTTTCCTGGTGCTCCTTTCGACGTTTTCTCCCCTCCTCTGCTTGTTGTGTGAGCCTCTCTTCGCCCAATCTGAGGTGGCGCCGTAAATAGCATCGCCACTTAGTGCGATCGGCAGCTTCATCCTCCCATGTTGCTGGATCCATGTCCAGTGCCCTCATATCTCTCTTGCACACATCTTTGAACCTCAGCTGTGGTCGCCCAACTGTTCTCTTGCCATCTGCCAATTGTCCGTAGAAGATATCTTTTGGGATGCGACCATCTTCCATGCGGCGAACATGGCCAAGCCAGCGAAGTCTGCGCTGTCTAAGCAGTGTATACATACTTTGAAGGCCAGCACGTGACAACACCTCGACATTTGTCACTTTATCTTTCCACGAAATGCCGAGGATGCGGCGTAGACACCGTAAATGGAAGGTATTGAGCCTTCTTTCCTGCTTAGCATAGGTCGTCCAGGTCTCGCTGCCATATAGGAGTGTGCTGGTGACGCAGGCATTATATACCGCAGCTTTGGTCTTCATTGTGAGTTTGGAGTTTCCCCAAACACGCGATGTGAGGCGGGCAAAGGTAGCTGCAGCTTTGCCAATGCGGCTGTCGATTTCTGTATCCAGTGAGAGTTTGTCATTGATGGTAGACCCTAGGTATGTGAAGTGGTGCACCACTGCCAATTCATAGTTATCGATAGTGATAACTGGTGCAGCACCCGCATCCTGACTCAGCACATTCGTTTTCTTTAGACTTATTGTGAGGCCAAAGTCCTTGCATGCTTTAGTGAAGCGATTCATCAAGTTCTGAAGCTCCTGTTGGCTTTGAGTGACGACTGCAGCATCATCAGCGAACAACAAGTCTCTTATAGTGACCCTTCTGATTTTTGTTTTTGCCTTCAGCCTTGAAAGATTTAAACAGACGGCCATCTGACCTAGTGAGAAGGCATATTCCTTTAGTTGCATCTCTGAATGCATGTTTCAAGAGTAAGGCAAAGAAGATCCCGAAGAGGGTCGGAGCCAGAACACAGCCTTGTTTAACGCCACTTCGTATGTCAAAGGGCTGTGACGTGCTTCCAGCATATTGGACTGTTCCCTTCGTGTCGTCATGGAATGACTTTATCATTTCCAGCATTTTAGAAGGGCAGCCTATTTTCAGGAGGAATTTGAAGAGTCCATCCCTACTAACCAGGTCAATTGCTTTTGTGAGGTCTATAAAGGCGATATATAAAGTCCTTTTCTGCTCTCTTGATTTTTCCTGAAGCTGGCGGACAGAGAAGATCATGTCTGTTGTTGATCTACCAGCTCGGAATCCACACTGTGACTCTGGATATATGCGCTCAGCTAACTTGTGTAGTCGCATTAAGACGACTTTGGCAAAAACCTTACCAACAATACTAAGAAGAGAGATGCCTCTGTAGTTATTGCAATCACTTCTGTCTCCTTTATTTTTTTGTACAGTGTTACAATCTTGGCATCTCGCATGTCTTGAGGAATTGTTGTCTCTTCCCAGCACTGGCACAGCATCCTATGCAGGGGATGTAATAGCGTGCTCTTACAGCATTTGATTAAATCAGGAGGAATCCCATCACTGCCTGGTGCTTTGCCAGAGGCCAAGCTATCAATGGCCTTGCTGAGTTCCTCTAATGTTGGTTCGGCATCCAGCTCCTCCATAGTTGGCAGACATTTGACAGCATCAAGAGCTGCAGGCGTAACGGTATTTTCTCTAGCATAAAGCTCAGAGTAGTGCTCGACCCACCTCTCCATCTGTTTACCCTTATCGGTTAGCTTCTCTCCGCTAATGGTTTTTAGCGGTGCCGTCTTACTTTTTTGGGGGCCAAGTGCTTTCTTTATACAGTCATACATTTGTTTAATGTTGCCTGTTTGCGCTGCGATCTGGATGCTCTCACTGAGCTGGAGCTATAGTCATTTGCACAGCGTCGAGCAGTTTGTTGAACTTTGCTTCTCGTAGCCTTCAGGATCTGTAGGGTTCTAGCACTCGGTGAACGTTTGTATTCATTCATAGCACTGCGCTTAGCTTCAATGACAGGTGCCATCACATCTGATGAAGCATCAAACCAGTCATTTGACTTTGCCGTTTTCTTACCAAAGGTGGTAAGTGCAGTACTTTGAATGGTGTTCCGTAGATGCTCCCCGTTCTCTGTAATAGTATCACCATGCTGAGGGCTGCTGAGCACTTTCTTGAAGGTCGCAGTAAATTGAGCGATCATGACAGGGTCTGACATCTTGCTGGTATCAATGCGTGGTTTCCCTTCATGTCTGACACGATAGAGTTTTCTTGGTTGTGCTCTGATTTTGCAGCAAACCAAGGAGTGATCTGTATTACAGTCTGCACTATGGTACGAGCGCGTGGAGAGCACAGACCTGAGAAGTGGCCTTCTGACGAGTATCAGGTCCAGTTGGTGCCAGTGCTTGGATCGTGGGTGTCTCCATGACACCTTATGCTGGGGTTTTGTCTGAAAGTAGGTGTTGGTCACGCAGAGGTCATGGTGGACACACAGCTCTAAGAGCCGTTGTCCATTTTCATTCATCTTGCCAATACCAAACCTGCCCAGACATGAAGACCATGAAACATTATCGGCACCCACTCTAGCGTTAAAGTCACCAAGGAGAACAAGCTGTTCTTGCCTGGGTATGCTTTTGATGACTGCTGCTAGATTCTCGTAGAACTCATCTTTAGCTTCTGGGGCAGAGTACAGAGTAGGAGCATACACACTGACAAGGGTGATGGGACCTGTGCTAGTTTGCAGGCGGAGCGTTAACAGGCGTTCTGATCCATTCTCGTCTGGTTCAACCATTTTAGTTAGCGATTTTTTTACCGAAAAACCTACTCCGTGTTCTCTAGTTTTATTAAGATCTTTCCCTTGCCAATAAAATGTGTAGTCCTTCTCACTCACCGTTCCAGAGTCCGCCAGGCGCATTTCCTGAAGTGCAACTATATCCACCTGAAGTCGTTTAAGCTCATCATTAATTATGGCTGTCTTCCTTACATCGTTTACGTCCTGTAGGTTTTCGGATAGTCCAGTCAACATAGTCCGGACGTTCCAGCATCCAAATCTGAGAGTTTGCTTATTTCTATTATTCTGATAATTGCTTGGTGCAAAATGTTCCCCCTCTCCACACAGCTGGTAGATCCAAAGGAACGGCAGTAGCCGATACAGTTTGGTACCAGCCACGTCGCAGGAGTTGCCAGAATAATGTCGAATCGACATTAGACTGCCTTGGGGACTCCGACTCCGGATTTATCCTCAGGGTTTACTCCCGGAGCCAATTCCATAAATGGATATTCCCGCAAGGCAGCGGTGGTTTGAATTCAGAGTGCCTTCTCTTAGATAAACTACCAACCAAGGATCACGAGCCCTATCTGCCCGAAGCTGCTGGTTTTAAGGCGCCAGTCGCTCGCCTTTGCCCCTTCTCCCGTCAGTGAAAACAGTTCCGCCGGGCTCAAATCGAGCCACACGTGAAGGCCGGGAGCTGGACTTGGTTGTCAGAGGCTGCTTGAGGCGCGTGCCATAGAAGCATTTATCTGCAGTGAGAGCTTATCCTCACTACAACTCCCGGCTGTAACAACCTTTGGAACCATAAACAGTATTCCTGAGAGATTGATGAGCGAACAGCTGATAAATATATAGAGAGACACTAACTAAGGCATACAGACGGAAGGACGGACAGATGGACGAGCGGGTGGGCGGACGGACGGATGGATGGATGGATTTGAAAAGAATATAAAAATGAAGACAATTAGCTGCCATGTTGTTACATAAAATATTATGCCACATTGATATTACTACTCAGGGTGAGATCGACCTGGTAAACAAATGAATTCATAGCGGGTTGAAAGGTGCGTGGTCTCTTGTACGGTCAGTTTATTGGTCATTTTTTTATATTTTATTTCGTTTCATTTTGTTTCTGGTCTCACACACACACAGACACACTCACTCATTCACTCACTCACACACACATACACTCACACATATACACACACCAATATATATATATATATATATATATATATATATATATATATATATATATATATATATATATATATATATATATATATATATATATATATATATATATATATATATATATATATACTAGAACAGACAGACACCTTCACATACCTAGGATGCATAGTAACACCAGACGGCGGAGCAAGCAAAGACATCAACAACAGAATGAACAAAGCAAGAACAGCCTTTTTTAGTCTAAACAACATCTGGAAGTCCTCTCAGTACAGCATAAGCACAACGTTAAGGTTATATCAGAGCTGTGTGCTTTCTGTGCTTCTCTGTGGAGCGGAATGCTGGAGAGTTACAGAGAAGGAAATTTCGAAATGTCCTCTTTTCACACAACATGCCTAAGAAAAATTCACTGAATCTTTTGGCCGAATACCATTGTTGAGAGCACATCATGGGGCAGGGCAATCCTGATAAAGTTATATTTAGATGGATTGCTGTGCACCATGATGTTCCTCACCAAAACGCATAAAATTCAAATCAGTAGCTATTACAAAGTGGGGTATCTAGGGATGACAAAAGGGGAGATTGTGTCCAGGCCTTACAGCGTACAGACATGTTAGAATATGTGGCCAAGTCCACTTAAAGTGTAGCATAGTCTACTTCTATGTGTATTTAATGAGTCTCGATTTGACTCTAAAGTAAGTGTATTACTCGCTGAGTTAATTTTGCCGAAATGGCTATGATTATAAAGAGAGATGATTTCTCAAGAAATTCAAGATGTTTCCAAGGTCAGTAGCACCTAAATGAATATATACAAAATATTACGAAGTGATGAAACTGTTTTATTAGGTCGATAATGACCAAAACGAGAAGAAATTAATGCACACAGAAATATATGTGCAAGAAAGGCACATGATATAGATTATTACGTGGATCGTAAAACAACAATGTAATGGGTCGAGAATGACCATAACCAGAAGAGATTAGTGGACACAGAAAATTATATATAAGAAATACACAGGAACAATGTTATTATAAGTATCGTCAAAGTTATCGAAATAGTAAAAGTGTGTAGAAAGGATATATATAAATGTAAGAAGTCGATTCGTACTACTGAGTATCTAATAGTAAGTTCATTGGAGCATGTTGTGATTCATGACAGTTATATGTGTGGAATAAAAGAAAGTTATTTTAAACAATATCGTTGAAGAATCTATATAAGATTTCAGATTCATCATTTGTGTTCGTTATATCAAGTTGAGAGATCTTCACAGTAATAGACACGAATACATATAAAAATACAAACGATTATATTGGAATGGCTCAGCCAGATTTAAACAGGAAATTTGGAAAGAAACACTCAAACACGAATAGTAATTCAAAAGTAATATTTATTCATTGAGCCAATATTTGATCAGAACGAGAAAGTGAGAATAATCCTAGACATTAAAAGAGAAATATAAATCTGGTTCTTAACATATGAACCCGGCGGAAATTCTGGGGGCTTCTTGTCCGGTGCCATTCCTAATTGGTACTTTGAATACACAATATACGATTAAGGAGACTCATTCGAAACATTCCACCATGTCATCAAGGAAAACAGTGTATGACTTCAAGGAAAACGCTCTACCTTGACTTTGGCTTCTATCAAGTTTCAAGGTTTACAGTATTACAGTATCGATGATTGATACTCATGAACATCTGTCAGCAAAGAAGGGAACAGGAACATATTCATTTTGACAGTTCTTAAACTTAGCGGTAACACGTCTAACCGGCAGCTCAGAACTACATGACGTCAGCGGCAGAAATATCAACGGACATCTTAGAACAACCTTCAAAATTTAGACTCATCTACTATTTAACATTTCAAGTCTTCGCTTCATTCAAAACGACGATGATACACACTTTCAATATTAAGAATCTATGTGCCATTACTCTCTGATGTCATTGCATGGATGGAAATGGTTATCACTTGCTATTCACATGCAAACAGGCCTAAACATCTTCTCAGAGGATTCTTTGACATGGATTCTAGGATGAGCAATTGTGTTTAATGCCGATTGTCGCCTGACCGTTTATTTCGACACCTTGTTCTCCATTCCTTTCTTTTACCATTCAAATAGATGGTCATTTTATGTCTTTTCGTTAAATGTTGTCATAAGCGGGATGTTGGAACCGGCTTAATATTTCTGTCACTTCTTCGGGAGATCCAGAAATGTTAACGAATCTTTTAGGTTTTTATTCAATGTATTGTCAAAGAATCCAGTGGTTGCACTGAATAGTACCCGTCTTAGATTATTCATTGAATATATTGAATATTTGTTTAGTTGTTTCGTACAAGTATCGCGTCCTTTCTTTTAGACTTCATTATTTATGTAAGTAGGTCACTGTTTATACGTTTGTCAACTATCCTTCTCTTGTCTTAGTGTTGTTTTTAAAAACGACTTTCTGTATTTGTTCGTCAATGTTCTGTCTTGTTTAATTTGTTAATATTTTCATATATTTCCTTTCTTTTATTATTTATGTCCTTGTTAGACTTAGTATCTTTGAATTCGTTATGTAACGTGCTGTAATTTGAGTACAATCATCATCATCTTTGGCCTTAACCTGTGCCATCCATCTTCATTGTTCGTTCACATCGCTCCTTACATGATTATATTTAATTTTGGATTTGCTTGATATTAATAGATGGTATTATTGTGATAATTACTACTATATTGTTAGTATTTAAATAATATTGCATGTAACAGGTGGATTCATTACGGACTACAGATATATTGTCCTCAGGATTTTTGAAGACCTAATGAAGGAATAATGAAAGGCAAATCAATATAGTGATTGGGAATTGATATAAGAGTGAAATTGATATTCACTGATTATTATTGTGGTGATACCTAATAAAGTAATATGGTGACATTGGAGGATTTTATTAACGCTTCGAGGCATTTAGGAAAATCTGGTAGGGAACTTGAGGATTATGCGGACACGCAATATGAAATATATTTGAATGATATTGAAAATATGAAGGACAAAGAATTTGAAATAGAAATGCTTAATCATGATTTACAGATGGAGAAATCAAAGGCTGGACATTTGGAGAGGACACATATTATGGAAATTGAACTTGAACAATTCAAATCTGACATTGCGGTTAGACATGAAAACTTAAATATTGAGAAAGAAAAAGCTAAGACTTTAGAAACTATCCAAACTCTCCAACAAGAAATTGAGAATCTTAAACTGGAGACTACATCTCAGAAGGAAAAATTGGAACAGTCATCAAAAGATAAGGATACAATTATTACTTTGAAACAGGAGAATGTGGATTTACTACACAAACTTGCAATAAGCGACTCAGCAGTTTCGAATTTTATTAATAAGGAGACGACCAGTCATCACAATGCTATTATAGCGCTCAAATTGGAAATTCAACAAGAAAAGACAACGAATATAGAGCGAGAAAGAGAGATTCATGAAGCCTATGCCTTGATATTACTTAAAAAAGATCAACAGGCAATTTCACAAGAACATACTCTTGCCCGTGAGGTGGAAAAATTGAAAGTAGAGATTGGGGATAGGATTCTTACTTCTCAGTTACGTGACTTAAAGACAGATTACGATAGGCTTCAAAATACGACCCAAGAGAAAATACGCAAAGCTCTTGCTGAAGAAAAAGAAATTACAGAATTAGCAATTGCGAAACTTCGTAACAGAGTCGATGGCCTATTGGATGTTGTCTTAAACAACAAGGTGTTATCTACAGTCAAGGTTGACATGGTTAGACATAAATTTGATGATCAACACTTCACAAAAGCAAAGGGTCAGCACCAAGCACTCAATGCTGATAGTCAGCAGGGTTTTAACAAATCTTTTCGAGACAAATATAATTTTCCTCGACATGTTTCTTATGGTCGTAACTGGTCTAACTGTGATGAAGGTGGGTCATGGCGTAAGGCCGATGATAAATATATCACCATGACAAAATACCCACCACATGAAAACAATAGTAAGAAATGGAACTTTAATGGCCACTGTAGACAACATAAGGTTCAAAATGAGAGACAAATTCATAACGATCATGGTCAGTCCGACAGGAATAGTAAACATGGTTGTGAAATTACAATTGTAGTTAGTCAGAATACTACATGCCATGTTGACAGTCATCAGGCAGAGCCTGAAGGGAATATGTTACGACATGCGCAATCTACCTACTTGGCAGTTGGTGATAATACTGCTCATAAGGAGGATAATAAGGATAAACATAAGTATCCTACTGTTACGCCATGCAAGGAAAAGCATCATATGTGTCTTAATTCTTCTTCGCGCTTAGCTCACGCGACACACGATAAATTAAATGATTCTCGGGCTCAGTTTCAACCTGGCAGAGATCATATCTCATTAGATCGCACTGTCTTAGTACGTATTATACCAACTGGCATGTTTTGGTATGATCTTAGAAAATTTTTTCAAGATATTGGCGATGTGATATTTGTTCGCATCTTTGGGCTTCAAAATTCAAATTATAATCTTGCTTTCATCCGTTTCGCTCACTATTGGGATGCTCGCAGAGCTGTCAAATTAAAAAAAACGGTTCTACTTTTGCACACCATCATTTAGACGTGCAACTTGTGCAAAACACTGCACCACACACTTGTTAGTTGCGTTCTTGAGTGCATTTCTTTTCTGGACCGGATGTTTTGCAACATCTCTTGATAATTTCTGCAATAATTCTGTCATATATACTTCTTTGAACTTCAACTGTCAACATTTCTTGTACTTACTACTTGTTACGTACATTTATTACCTAAGGGGGTAGTCTTCGGTCCTGCCAAATGTACGCACCAGTTTTATGTAGTTATATTATTTGTGCGGTCGAATGATTCGCGCACTGACGTGCACAAAGCAGTGAGTGTTGCTTTGGACGCACGTGTAACCTAGTTGAGTAGTTTGTGACGTCACGTTTTGAAGTGGAAACATGGAACCGGCTTGTGTCCATGATAGTAATTTGATATTTCGTATTCAATGGCATTTTAAGGAAGCCAGTTATTTCTAGTGATCTGTATTGGTCTTCAGGTCGAAACCAATATCAGGAATGTCACGTGAGTTATCGTCCCACTTCTTATTTTAATGCTGTATGAACAAGGCCGCTCTAATACTAGTCTAGCGGGAATTAAGATGTTCCTAGAATGGATCTACAGAGTCGCTTGCCTTTAAGATTTGAATCGTAGACGGAGAATTCCTACGAGTAGAAGAAGTTATATTGTTTATCTTACGCACATGTTTTATATGCCGTACATGCTTCAATGCCAAAGTCGTGGCTTGGATGTAAATAGAGGTTAGCCAACTGAAAGCCTTTACTGTTAGGATTATCGTATATAACTTTGTGTGAAAATTATGATGTACAACGCTATGTATGAAGAACGTCTGGGAATTTTAACAAAATGTAATATGGAAGGTTTCACCCCAGAGTATGTATACGTTACCATGATAGACGTCCTTGAAAGAAGGTCAACGGTCGTGACTGAGAAGGATATTATACGGTAACAGTTTTGTAATCCTTAGTCTATGGACAGAGGTCTTTACTAGAAGAGAATCTTCAGGAACTTTAGCAGTAATAATTAATATGTTGTCGTGTGATCTTTGCGCCTGTGACGATGTCCGTCTTGTCCACTTCGTGTCCTGGTGAATAAAATCTATGTAAAGTTATCAACGACTCGTGTGATGCCAATACTTGACCAGTTCACACAATTCAAGATACATTGTTGGTTTTTCGTTTGAAAGACATTGTTGACATTTATTCCATTGTAACCATTCGCGTTTCTATTCATCACTATGAAAACGACACCAACAATAACTGGTAGGCCAGTGCGGTCTGGAAGTAATTTCAGGAACGTACCCATCCAATTGATCGTTTGAAAAGAAGAATTTTTACTTTCAAGGCGACATCATCTCAATGTGGATCCTGGCGGAATATGAATCATAATCAACTCAAATACTCAAGGTCTTCAATCAACCTCCACGTCAAGTTTCACAGTGACTGATTACTTGGAGATCATCTCTTCATCATTGTTACGTGCGAGCTAGTTTGATATACGCAGAGCGAAGTATTGCATCCTCTTACGTACATACACGGGGACAAGGCACTTTGATTTTTACCTGCACGCGAGCTAAGTATAACTTGTATCCGTTATACCCTATATTACTATTAGCTGTGCCTTAATTGATTATGTCCACTTATATATTTTCTATGTTATGTGTTATGGTTTGTGTATTCTTCGCGGGAGGTTGGGCGGTAGATCTGACGAACGAGATCCATCTCGAAGTCAATTCGGGCTCTTCGTCAGACGTTCTGTAGGACATTATTTTGCAGACTTCCCGCAGTGGAATGTTCCTACGCGTGAGCGTAGAAGGATTCTAGGTCCACTGTGTCTGGTGGTCTGTGACACCTGTCTGTGTTAGCTGTAGTGTCACGTTTACTTGTTGTTTTTGGTAGATATTTTTACTTGTGCCTTAGTTTTATGATGAATTTTGTATGTGATTATTGTCCGTCTCACCTTTCCTGTCGTTTAGTTTTTTACAAAACCTTTGTTTTTACACTGTGGTGTCTATTGTCTTGTTGAATTTAATCGCAGTTATCATCGTAATTCTTTACGACATTCCATTTTAGTTTCTCATTTTATTTTAATTGGATTTCTGCGAACGTCTTCGTTTGGCTTGAATATCTTGTCGTGTCATTATTGTGCTATTGTCTGTCACATTACTGCTTTCACATCATTTCATGTTATAAAGTACATTATTAATTATCAATATTATTGCCTATTATAAAAATTGATTTTACCGTTCTAGAACAGGAACGAAGAACACTAGTTGTAGTAACACTTTTAAGTAGTATTATTACATAATAATATTGAAATGGCTACCTTAGACTATTTCATTAAGCAAGCAAAAGCTCTTCAGATGGCTCCTGATGAAGCTAAAGCATTTGCACTGTCAGAATATAGGAAAGCTCAAGAAATAGAAGCCGAACAGAGAAAGTTAGAAACTTTAAGACTAGAAAAACTTCAATTTGAGGCAGAGCAAAAAAGGATGGAGGCGGAGGAGAATGAGAAAAAAATGAGATTAACCGCCGAACTGGAAGAGAAAACGTGCTGAGGAAGATGAAAAGAGGAGAAGATTTGAGGCGGAGGAGAATGAGAAAAAAATGAGATTAGCCGCTGAATTGGAAGAGAAACGATTTCAGCGAGAGGCAGAACAGAAGCAAAAGGAGTCTGAAGAAAGACTTAAAAAGGAAATGGAACAGAAACAAAAAGAAATAGAAGAAAGGAGATTAATAGCTGAACAAAACACAAACGACTTCAGCTTGAGATGAAAGAGAATGATAGAAAACGACAGCATGAACTGAAATTAGCAGAGTCAGAATATGAGAGAATTAGGTTAACTCAGGAAGCTAATTTTCAGAGAACTTTTGAAAGCCACACTTCATCCAGACAGCATCATTTTAAGGAAATTCACCTTAAATTACCAAAATTTAATCCCCCGTCTGATGACGTAATATTCTTCCTAGATAGGTTTGAGGCCACTTGTGGGTCTTATAACGTGGATAAAGCGCTATACTGTACATATTTATCCAGATTACTTACAGGAGATGCATTAGCAGTTTATCATACCACCAGCATTGGTGAGAAAAATGACTACAATGCTCTTAGAGCAGCACTTCTGCAAAAATTCCAAATGACAGAAGACGAATATCGTCTGAAATTTCACGCATTACTACCTCAATTTGGCAGAAATTTTAGTGATTTTCTGTCACAGATACGACTAACATTAGAAAGATGGATCGAATTATCCAAAATTGAAAAGTCGTATGAAGGTCTCTTTGATTTACTGATGCGCGATAAGGTACTTTGGTCGGTAAATCCTACATTTCTCGCATTTTTACACGAACGGAAACCTTTATCAATGAAAAACTTAGAAGAACATGCAAAAAATTTTTGCACTGCTCACCCAAACATGGATCTAAGTAACGCGCAGATTAAGAGTGAATTGCCTGTTGCTTTTGCAGCACAACAAAACAATTTTTCACGCAATCGTTCTTTTAGTGCTGATAGGTATGTCAATAAGGAAAATAATCATAATTTCATTAATGATAACTTTTACAAAGGGAAGCAATTTCAACAATCTGCTCCATTTAATGTTTCTTGGAACCAAACTCACAGATCGCGAGATTTTGGTAACAATTATTTTAAAAATAGTCAAGGACATTATAATAAACAAAACTGGAGATCAAGGTCTCAGGGTCCGCAAAACAGACAATTTTTTGGAAATAAACCATTTAACCAACATCATAACGATCATTCTACAAATTATCGGACTAATCCAAATTTTAACTCTAGCAGAAACGACAATTATGGCAATTTTAATGACAAAAATCACAATCGATCGCGCCGACGAGATAGATCGTCGAATAATACAGGTAGACATTCTAATGTTGCTTTTAATGATACACAGGCTAACATTGAACAGGGTAAAGTAGCTGAAACTCATAATGCTATGTCTTGTTCTCTCGATTGTACCCAGGTGAAAGACTGCCCAGAATGCTCGACTCTTTTCCAGCCTAAGGCGATCACGACGCTGCGTGCGGACATACCTTGCCTAGCCTGCCTGCAGTCTGTACAGCCACTGCTGCGTCAGTACACCAGGGACAGGGCTCTCTTAAGTTTCACAAGGGATTTGTCAATAATATTTCATGCTCTCTCCTATTTGACTCAGGTTGTACAACAATCGGTGTCCGGACTTCGCTGATCAAACCAAGTTGTGCCACGGGCTGGGTTGTCAAATGTGTAACATTTGGTGGCAGTATTGGAACAGTTCCCACTGCTATTATTGATGTTACACCTTTCTTTTCAGGAAAGATCCAAGCATGTCTTCTGCCTAACCCAATTTGTGATGTTTATACTTGGTCGCATACATGGTATTAAAGAGTGTACACCACAGCAAATTGCTGAATGGGAAAGAGCGACATATTCAAACTGCAAATGCAGTAGTGACTAGAGCGCAAGCTACTAATATGTCGCATGATACACCTATTGAACCTACAGTTCATACCACTTGTGATGATGATGCTCCTATTTCACGGGAGTTGTTTGCAACATTGCAAAAGAATGATAATTCATTAAAAAAATTCTTTCAGTATGTTAACAAAAAGAATACAAGCAACAAACTTGCAAAATCTAGACATGACTTTATACTTAAAAATGGGATTTTGGTTAGAGTAATACGGGAAAGGATTTATCCTTATGTTCTCAGATTCTTGTCCCATCCGGTATGAGATCTCTTATATTACGACATGCGCATGACTCGCAATGTGCGGGCCATATGGGTTTTTCGCGTACCAAATCCAGAGTGCTTTCGGCATTCTACTGGCCAGGCGTCCATAGAGATGTTACTCTCTATTGTCGGTCCTGTTTGATATGTCAAGAAGTTAAGGTACGGGGTCCATTTCATGCGGCTCCTATTCAAGCTGCGGACATCCCGATTAGACCATTTGATAAAATGGCCATTGACATTATTGGTCCAATGCTTCCATCTGCTAGAGGGCATACGCATATTCTTACGTGCATTGATATGTGCACTCGTTGGCCTGAGGCCATCCCTCTCAAGAACACTTCATCTGCCACTGTAGCAGAGGCATTGATGTTAATCTTCTCACGCATTGGTTTTCCACGGAAAATCTTGTCGGATCATGGGGTTCAGTTCATTTCTGAATCCATGTCTCAAGTTATGAAGACATTAGGTATAGACAGATCTCTTAGTTCTATTTATCATCCGATGTCAATGGGTTAATTGAGCGTCTCAATAGGACACTCAAGCAGTTGTTGGGTAAGATGACTCAAGACCATCCCCAAGACTGGGATCGGGTCCTACCCGCTTGTCTCTTTGCGTATCGCGAGGTACAAAATCAAGCAACGGGGTTTTCTCCGTTCCAGCTTGTTTTTGGCATGCAACCACGCGGTCCGATGTCGTTAATCCACGACTTATTGGTGGATGAGAATATTGAAGAGGAAACTCAATCCTCTTATGAGTATGTGATCTCTCTTAGAAAGAAAATCATAGATGCTTGTAGACTAGCTACTGCATCATCCGAACATGCCAAAGAAAAAGCTCGTCTATCTGCAAACAAATATAGACGTCTTCGCCAGCTCATACCTGGTGATGAAGCTTTTGTATTACTCCCTGCGCATAACAATCGTCTTTTAATTACCTGGAGAGGTCCTTTCAGGATCATCTCAAGAATATCCGATGTCGACTACATCGTTGATGTTAATGGCAAACATAAAACCTTCCACATTAACATGTTGAAGGAGTATTACTCACGTCCTGATTATCTACAATCGGTGTTCCAAGCAACTGACGATCCTACACCACCTATTCAACACTATTCTAGTTTGTCAGTCATCCAAGAAGAGGAATCTTCTTTCGATGATGTACAACTACCAATACCAGTTGTACCACTCCATTCCACTGAGAAATGGAATGATGTTACTATCTCATCTACTCTTACTGATGATCAACGTCAGCAAGTCTCTAAAATTCTACACACTTATGAGGATGTCCTCACCGACATCCCAGGTCATACGTCAGTCATCCAACATGACATTATTTTGACTGACGATACACCGATTCGAGTTCGCCCATATCCTATTCCTTTACACTTTCGTGATAAGGTTGATAAGGAATTGGATGATATGCTCCAATTAAATATAATTGAACCATCTTCATCACCATATTCTTCTTCTATGGTAATCATTAGGAAGAAAGACAACAATATACGTCTTTGCGTAGATTACAGGAAGTTAAACAAAGTTACAAAATTCGATGCGGAACCATTACCTCTTTTAGACGACTTATTAGAGAAATTATCTCATGCCACATTCTTTTCGAAATTTGACCTTTCAAAGGGTTATTGGCAAGTGCCACTCACTACGAAAGCAAAGCCATTCACCGCTTTCTCGACGCCACGGGGTCTTTTTCAATATAATTTTATGCCTTTCGGGTTAATGAATGCGCCAGCTACCTTTGTACGCATGATGCGCCGCATATTGTCTCATCGTCCCGATGTCATTACTTATATAGATGACATCTGTCTTTTCAGTGACTCTTGGGATGAACATATTCTGGGTTTAAAATCTTTACTTTCTACCTTACGGGATTATAACTTAACAGCGAAACCTTCAAAGGCTTTTGTCGGTTTTCATGACATCTCATTTCTTGGTCACCGTATATGTCGCGGTTTAATGTATACAGAAGACAGTAACGTCTCTAAAATTTTAAACATCTCAGCACCTAAGACAAAAAAACAAGTGAGGTCACTCTTAGGACTAATACAGTTCTATTCTAAATTCATCCCTCATTTGTCTACAATAACTGCACCTCTTTCTTCGTTACTGAAGAAAGGCACACCTAATGTAATAAAGTGGTCGCAGGATCACCAAACGGCGTTAGACTATATAAAACAATTTTTTTCAAATAAGCCTTTTTTAAGGTTGCCTAACAAAGATCTCACCTTTGTTCTTCGCAGTGATGCTTCTTCCTACGCTAGCGCGGCAGTTTTGGTGCAGGAATACGGAGGTACCGTATTTCCTGTTATGTACGTATCCAGAAAGCTTACAACGAGCGCGAGGAGGTGCTCCGGTCTAGACAAAGAGCTTCTCGCTCTTGTCTGGGCAATCACTAAGCAGGATCGTTATCACCTAGGAGCACACGTTGGGGTGGAGTCTGGCCAGAAAGCTCTTACCGCAGTGAATACAGGGAACGTTAAGGCATCAAAGTCAGCGCGTTACGCTATAGCTCTTCAACCGTTCCATTTTGAGATACGAGCTATTCCTGGAGTACAGAATGTATTTGCAGACTGTCTTTCAAGATGCCCTAGTGAGAACTTGGTGAAACTAAACCACTTTTAGATGGAGAAAACGTCCTCACCGAAACATGAATTAACTTTGTACAGTGTCCATTAATTGTACATCTGTGAAGACTATGTATAGTTTTTGCAGTATTCGTATATATATAACTTTCAGAACATACTTACATATGGATTATAACATTATTTCTTGTGAAGTAACGTTTTATTAGAACGGGAACAGTGATATTAAAGTAAAATTTTTTTTTCGTATGGAAAAATTGAAGAAAAAGCACCACCTAGACATTCGTTAGTGTTATGGAACATATTACACTACATATCGTGTTCGTAAACTTATTTCGTGCTTGGAACATTAAACATATTCTTGTTGACTCTAAATAGTTGGAACGAATATTCACAATGACTGAAATTAGAAATTACTTAGAATAAATTACTAGTTATTTATTTATGTGTAATTAAGTACTAGAATTATATTAATTCAATTTAATCAATTTTGATTGTTTATAAATCACACATCTACTAACGTTATTTATTAGTGTCTTCGCAATACGTGTGTAGTCACGTATCCCACTACATGATATTTTCACTTTTAGACAACTGTTAAAAAATGTCCCACCTTACTAGTGCTAGATATCATAATCAAGTGCGTTGCTTCTTAAAGTGTTTAATTTTGCATTGCTTCATTTTTGCCAAAAAATTGTATTTCAAATTTTCTGTTTCAATGATTTTTAAGGTCTGTTATCTCATTGTCTGATTTCATCAGTGTATTCATGTTTGTTCATTTTGAAGGGGTTTAATTTTTGAGTTTGATATTTTCAAAATTTTGGTGGAAAGCATGTTAATGTTGCAAATTTTTTTTATTACCAAGTATGTTTCGGATTACAATTTCTTTTACTTTTTGTGTTTGATTCCCAATCTTGGAATAGATTCCATTTTGCTGATCACATGTACAACTTCATTTATTTTGGACTTAATATTAAACATCGTTCGCTACAAAGTATCAAATGGTTTTATTGAATGTGGTGACCCTTTTATGCAGTTATTTTGATCAGTTTAGCTTATCTAGGAAAAAAAATTTTAATGTTAATTTTTTATTCAGAGTCTTTTCAATACAATGCCTACACTGGTAATTTTTGTTGCTATAAATCATTTGTCAAAGCACTTTAAGTTATATTTGTACCATAGTACATAATTTTCAACGAGTTTAGAATGACTTTCTAGTTTTCGATGGATCTATGTAAATAATCAGTTTTGTTACGTTTTAAGAATAATCTGGGATGAAGTAAGGGGATTAGTAATTACTTTTTGGACATGACGCCCGTCGTACTATCAAACAACAAAACTACAGTTTTTTTTAATAAGTTGCGATGTAAAATGGAAGGAACAAAAAGTTGTTACAACAGTGTCGAAGCATTTTAGTCGTGAACCGTAGACTTTAATGGGAAGTTTCGGATTTTAAAGGTAATAAGGAGCTATTACTAATTTAATCACAACTAAGGGGTAGTCTTCGGTCCTGCCAAATGTACGCACCAGTTTTATGTAGTTATATTATTTGTGCACTTCGACTCCATAATCTTGTCGAAATAATGATATTGATCAGCACATCACACCTATAAAAAAACGCATTTCAATGATGTGTAAACACAAAGCAGTGAGTGTTGAAGTGGCCAAGGAATTGACTTGATGGAATCATTATATATGTCTGGTGAAAACTAATGTCGTGAATATGTAAAAATGTATCGCACCTAGTTGCAAGTGATGAGTTGTATTTGACGTAGTTATTTTTTGTGATAGATGGATGGAAACATAGCTTTATTGGATCGCCACGTGGGAGGGCTTAGTTGAGTCCAGTTGATGGACGTAAATTTGATTATTTCGTATAAAAGGGCAGTGTATATTAACGTGTATTCAAAAGGACTTAAGGAAGCCAGTTATTTTCTATGATTGTATTGGTCTTTAGGTCGAAACCAATATCAGGAATGTCACGTGAGTTATCGTCCCACTTCTTATTTTAATGCTGTTATGAACAAGGCCGCTCTAATACTAGTCTAGCGGGAATTAAGATGTTCCTAGAATGGATCTACAGAGTCGCTTGCCTTTAAGATTTGAATCGTAGACGGAGAATTCCTACGAGTAGAAGAAGTTATATTGTTTATCTTACGCACATGTTTTTTATATGCCGTACATGCTTCAATGCCAAAGTCGTGGCTTGGATGTAAATAGAGGTTAGCCAACTGAAAGCCTTTACTGTTAGGATTATCGTATATAACTTTGTGTGAAAATTATGATGTACAACGCTATGTATGAAGAACGTCTGGGAATTTTAACAAAATGTAATATGGAGATTTCACCCCAGAGTATGTATACGTTACCATGATAGACGTCCTTGAAAGAAGGTCAACGGTCGTGACTGAGAAGGATATTATACGGTAACAGTTTTGTAATCCTTAGTCTATGGACAGAGGTCTTTACTAGAAGAGAATCTTCAGGAACTTTAGCAGTAATAATCAATATGTTGTCGTGTGATCTTTTGCGCCTGTGACGATGTCCGTCTTGTCCACTTCGTGTCCTGGTGAATAAAATCTATGTAAAGTTATCAACGACTCGTGTGATGCCAATACTTGACCAGTTCACACAATTCAAGATACATTGTTGGTTTTTCGTTTGAAAGACATTGTTGACATTTATTCCATTGTAACCATTCGCGTTTCTATTCATCACTATGAAAACGACACCAACACTACTATATTATAGATATATACTTCCATAGTCTCTTACTTCAAGGTTTTTCATCGTGAATTCATATCTAACTTTACTTCTCTATCTTTTCCACTGTCTGCCTTAACGTGCAAGGGTGCACCATTGAAAATTAGATGGTCGGATGACTATGATCGTACATTGAACGCAATTAATTCTCAATTTTCTAATCATCATATCTTTACGATGCCTAATGCCAGAAAAATGACATTTTCCTCAGATACTTCATACGCATCAGGCACTGGCATCGGCGGCTGTTTAATGCAGATGTAGAACGACCGGCTTCATCCATGGATATACATCAGCCGAAAACTTAGTCCAGCAGAACAACGATATGCAGCTGGTGTTGTTGGCCATAGTTTGGTCAATTTCAAAACTCGCTAAATACCTCCTTGGACGTAAATTCACGCTAGAGACTGACCATGTACCTCTCACAGTACTGACAACGAAGATCTACAATAACCCTCGACTACATAGATGGTTCCTCTTGGTCCAGGAATTTCATTTCATTAAGCCAATCAAGGAATCAAACAATAGGCTGGCTAACCTATTATCCCGAATGTCTGATATCTGTACATGTCTGTTTATAGACATTTTATTGCGTATATCCAGATGAACATAAACGATTTCCAGTCCAACGTTATTATCGACTGTTCTTATATTGACAGTATTTCCAATTGACTCGCCATCATATGGACTATTACAAGATTCGGTTCGAATAGTAACATTGTAAATCTTATACGCACCATATGATTTAAACTATTTTGACGCTTTTGTTTTAAAGATATTATGTAATCTTATGTAGAGTTCAGTAATTTTCATTTTACCTAGCGTTCACCCGAGACAAACGCTCGCGGGACGAGGGGGTAATGTTGAGAGAACATAATTGGGCAGGGCAATCCTGATCAAGTTATATTTAGGTGGATTGCTGTGCACCATGATGTTCCTCACCAAAACGCATAAAATTCGAATCAGTAGCTATGACAAAGTGGGGTATCTAGGGATGACAAAAGGGGAGATTGTGTCCACACCTTACAGCGTACAGACGTGTTAGAATATGTGGCCAAGTCCACTTAAAGTGTAGCATAGTCTACTTCTATGTGTATTTCATGAGTCTGGATTTGATTCTAAAGTAAGTGTATTACTCGCTTAGTTAATTTTGCCGAAATGGCTATGATTATAAAGAGAGATGATTTCTCAAGAAATTCAAGATGTTTGCAAGGTCAGTAGCACCTATATGAATATATACAAAATATTACGAAGTGATGAAACTGTTTTATTAGGTTGATAATGACCCAAACGAGAAGAAATTAATGCACACAGAAATATATGTGCAAGAAAGGCACATGATATAGATTATTACGTGGATCGTAAAACAACAATGTAATGGGTCGAGAATGACCATAACCAGAAGAGATTAGTGGACACAGAAAATTATATATAAGAAATACACAGGAACAATGTTATTATAAGTATCGTCAAAGTTATCGAAATAGTAAAAGTGTGTAGAAAGGATATATATAAATGTAAGAAGTCGATTCGTACTACTGAGTACCTAATAGAAAGTTCATTGGAGCATGTTGTGATTCATGACAGTTATATGTGTGGAATAAAAGAAAGTCGTTATACACAATATCGTTGAAGAACCTATATAAGATTTCAGATTCATCATTTGTGTTCGTTATATCAAGTTGAGAGTTCTTCACAGTAATAGACACGAATACATATCAAAATACAAACGAATATATTGGAATGGCTCAGCCAGATTTAAACAGGAATGTTGGAAAGAAACACTCAAACATGAATAGTAATTCAAAAGTAATATTTATTCATTGAGCCAATATTTGATCAGAACGAGAAAGTGAGAAAAATCCTAGATATTAAAAGAGAAATATAAATCTGGTTCTTAACAACCATCACCAACCAAGATCTGCTTATTAGGAGCAAGCAAGAGGACATGCACGCCATCATAGCTGGCAGACGCTGGAGCTGGGTTGGCCATGTCCTCAGAAGAGACCCCGATGCCATCACAAGAGCAGCTATGCAATGGACCCCTGAAGGAAAACGAAAGAGATGCCGACCAAAAACAACTTTGCGGAGGACTGTGGAGGCGAGAATCAATATATTGTTGCCCTACAAGACGCCACCAGGCGTGATGGCCACTAACTGCTTTGACGGTCGGTGACTAAGGATCAAGGAAGAAGATATATATATGTATGTATATATATATATATATATATATATATATATATATATATATATATATATATATATATATATATATATATATATATATATATATTTTTTTTTTCCCTTAACCTTTTTTTTCTTGAGCTTTCAGCCCTTCGGCCCAATTACATGTTATTACGAGGCTGTGGATCCTGTGGACTTTCCTTCCAACCCGGCCAGGAGCGTTGCTCCTCCCCATCCACAGAGGGTTTATCTCTGGAGCCATTCAGGTTATTCAGTCAAAATCCCGGTGAATGACACTACTTCAAATGCTCACGGCCGGGCTTGAACTTGTACACCTGATCGCCAGCGCAATGTGGTAACCATTACACCAGCGCGGCTCCCATATATATATATATATATATATATGTATATATATATATATATATATATATATATATATATATATATATATATATATATATATATATATATATATATATTTATGGTATTTCAAAATTATGTATACATACTTCGAATTCCACAACAGATTGAGATTCCATCTAATCAGCAAGCTACAGATAGGAACTACCGATGAGTGTAACTGTGGCACTGATAAATTGACTGCTGAACATCTGCTTCAAAGATGTCCAACATATGTGGAACAGAGAAAGCGCAAATGGCCGATACCAGTACGATTCCTGGAAAATCTCTACGGAGATACAAGTAGCCTCAAGTTGACCACTGCTTTCTTTGAAAACATTCAAGTAGACGTCTGAGAGTGTACGAAGAAGAAGAATGCTTATAGCTCACACATAACTTAACATAAATTGTTTTATTTTGCAAGTATACAGTGAAGTACGTAAATATGCTAGACACACATGAATAATGGCATTAGATTATTACTCATAAAGCTTATTTGGTTTTGTTTATAGAAGGTTGTGCTCCTCTCCAAACGGGCACAGTGAAGGAGTTAAGACATCATATTAAAACTACATGTTTCTCTATTCATTTAGTAACAATACAGAATGACAGTCAGTTGATCATCGCTGTGAACAATGCATTGTTGCAGGTCGTCGACACTTTGAATATGTGTGACTCTAAACGTGAAAATGTCATAATTCTATCTCAAATGATAATTGAATTATCAGCATATATATATATATATATATATATATATATATATATATATATATATATATATATATATATATATATATATATATATATATATATATATATATATATATATATATATATATATATATATATATATGATAGGAAACTCTATACAGAGCGATACAGGAGGCAATCTGATCATCAGAAGTGGTCTAACCGTCGATTAAGTGTTTCGGTCCCTTAATCTCCTTACACTGTAAGGGAGGCGGGCCCACTTAGGCCATGACTCCCAAGTGTCATCCTCATGTTGTCTAGTGCAGAGAATTGAACCCACTCCACCTTGGTTGCAGCTTTCAAATTCACTCCTATTTTCTGTCAGCTGGAGGCAATTGTGAAAGTAACCCCTATATTGAAAACAAATTACTGTCTCGAGTTCCATAGACCGTTGCGGTTGTTTCACAGCCAGAAGTGTTTGGAGTCAGGGAGGCAATGGAAGGTAACCCACCACAGAAAGGTAGAAGACAAATCAGAATAGAAGAGATCAGGAAACAGAAGAAGCATGCCCGAAAACAGGTCAAGAACGCAGTGGACACAGAGAAGGAAGGATTACGACAGGTTTGGGAGCACCTGAAAGGCCAACATAATGTTCTTTGTAGAGCAGAAAAGTTGTGCAGGAAAAGAAGGAAAACACGGAAGGATGGGGAGAGATTCTTCAGGAAGCCCTTCAAGTTTGGCAAAGAACTGTTTGACCAACCACGGTCGGGAACACTAAAGAACGGGAAAGAAGATCTGGAAAAACACCTTAGAATGACCTATTCAGATGATCACAAAGATGAGCCGCTCAGCAGTACGGAAAGCCCTATAACGCATAGTAAGCCAGGAGCTGAATTCAACACCAAGCCACCAAAAATGCAAGAGATATAAAACATTGTCCAGAAAGAACGTGCAAGTCAGCTCCAGATCCTAATGAAGTCCCATATGTTGTGTATAAGACATGTCCTGATATTTTGAAACGGCTGCTCCGTTTGCTGAAAAATGCTTGGAAAAACCAGCTTGTAAGCAAATATTGGTGAAAGACGAATGGAGTCTACACCCCAAAGGCCAATTTCACTACTTAATATGGAAAGGAAGATATTCTTCTCAATGATGGCTAAAAGGCTCACCACATACCTTCTGGAGAATGGATACATTGACACTACCATCCAGAAAGCGGGTATCCCAGGTACACTAGGGTGTCTAGAGTATGCCACAATGATCTGGGAAGCAATTCAAAAGGCGAAGTCTGACAGAACAAATCTCCATGTAATCTGGTGGGATCTAGCTAATGCGTATGGATCAGTTCCACACCAGATGTTGTGGCAGGCCCTGGAAATGTACCATGTTCCACAAGATATTGGGGCAATGCTGAAACTGTATTTTTCAGGGTTCTCTGTCAGATTTTCAACCAGAGAGTACACAACGAAGTGGATTGACCTACAAGTTGGAATTGCTATGGGATGTACCATCTCTCCCATACTATTCGAGTTGGCTATGCAGGTAGTCCTGAAAGCGGCTGAAGGATCTGCAACAGGTTCGAAGCTCAATGTAAGGTGTCACGTGCCATCACTTAAAGCATTCATGGATGACACAGTTCTGACATCAGATGAACACCAGGCCCGGAGAATGTTAACACGCCTGGATGAACTAGTCAGCTGGTGCAGAATGAGCTTCAAACCTAAGAAGTGTAGAAGCCTATCAGTCAGGAAAGAGAAGATATCTGAGGTCACATTCATGGTTTCAAATCAAAGAATCCCTACTGTTATTGAGGAACCTGTGAAAAGTCTTGGCAGGGTGTATAGTGCCTCATTAAAAGACTCAAATGCAGTTCAACAGACAATAGAAATGGCAGACAGAGGACTAGAGATCATAGACCAAAGCAGACTCCTAGGAAAGTTCAAACTGTTGTGCCTTCAGTTCATGTTGATACCTAAATTGCTATGGCCGTTGCTTATATATGAATAAGCACCAGTACAGTGGAAACTATAGAGCAAAAGGTGAACAAGTTCATTAGGAAATGGCTAGGAGTACCACCAGGTACCAGCTGTTTTTTTAGGGGGGGGAGGAGAGGGGAGGGGGAGGGGGAAGGGGGAGGGGGGGGGGGCTAGTGTTCCTTTTGGCGAAGACTGTACTGCAAGAAGGCAAAGCTTGTACTTCATATCAAGTGAAGACGCTGAAAACAGAAAGGAAGTGGAACGTAGATGAAGCTGTTGGTGCTGCCCAAGAGTCGCTCAAGTTGAGGGAGGTAATCGGATGCACACAGACGAATAGATGGGGATTTGGCTATGGTCCAAGACATCAAACGCAGAGATATGGTAATTCAGGAGATAAGAGGAGCTGAGAATGATAAGAGAATGCTAACAGCTATGCAGTAGGCCCAACAAGGCCAATGGACTACATGGGAAGGAGCCCTGCAAAGGTCCTTGACATGGAATGTTATTGTTATTGTTGAACAGAATCGACACCATTGCACTCCGGGCAAACCCATTGGTGCTCAGTCTCCCTCAGTATATGTCGAAGAGTGTGAATGCTAACTGTTCATGTAGCTCACTAGTTGTATACACGACGGATGTATCCTCTCTTACGCCTATCTCTGCTAGCCTTACATTTGATGCCATATCCCAACAGTCTTAACCTTGATGATTCATCTATTGCAGTGTCATTCTCTAACAGGCGATGATTAATTGTTCTCAGTATCTCTCCCGTATCCATATCCAGTGTCCCCACTGTGAGTGCTCTTGCTGCAAGCCTGTCAGCTCTCTCATTACCACATACCCCTGCATGACCAGGACAGTAGATCCACACTAGCTCCTGTAGATTCGAATCTTCTATGAATGTTTTCCATTCATGCCGCCACCAACCACTTTGAACCAAGCATGGACTGAGAGTCCGACACAATGACTGCCTTTGCGAATGAAGTTTCAGATATCCACATTAAGGCTGCAGTGACTGCCTCTACCTCCATTCTCATGCTGGAAGTTGTTATCTTGTAAGTCCCGCTATGTTGTCGTGTGGTGAGTATTGGGGCAAATACTACAGTAGTTTTCGCCATGAATAGCCAATGAGATATTAGGTAGAAGGTCTTTAGAAATTGGCTCGTTAAGAAAAGAAAGAGACATATTCGAGATATGGACACGTAGGCGACGAGTTTTTGTTCGCCTCCGAGTGAGAAATCTCGGGGTCGTAAAGATGCCTTACGGCTGTCAATGGATCATCGTCTAAGAGAATCGCGATCCTCGAAGTTGTAATCTGGGCCTGTTCTGTGGAGTGACTCTCAGTGAACGGTTTAAGCAGATTTATATGGTAAATCTTTTGCTTTCTTTTCACTTCAACCTTAAAGTTTGTTCGAGATAGTTTCTCGATAATCTTGTATGGTCCTCTCCAACAGAGTTGTAACTTATTACTGCTACTTGGCAGCAATACTGACACTTTTTGACCAACCTCTAAATCGCGATCCTTTGCTATTTTGTGATGATATTTGACATGTTTGCGCCGGGCTTCACGGCCCTTAGCTGTGGCTAATTTCCAGCCACTCTTCAGAAGTTGCTTCAAGTCGGTGACATATTGGAAAGCTGACGCGACAGTGTCGTCTGCCTTGGCATCTGTCCATGTCCTTAATAAAGCTTCCAATGGACCTTTAATAGGTCTTCCGAAGAGTAATGTTGCTGGAGGTACTCCTGTAGAAGCATGAGGCACTTCCCTATAAGCAAATAATGCGGCGGGAAGATTCTGATCCCACGTTTCTGGCTTCTCCTGTGCCAACTCTCAGTGAATAAAGGTGAGCGTTCCGCTAAATCTTTCTACTTGCCTGTTACTCTGAACGTGAGTGGGCGAAGTATGAAAATGCTTAGTCTTGAATATTCTATGCATATCTTCTATCAACTTTACTCGAAATTGTGACCCGTTGTCTGTGAGAATTTGGTGCGGAAAGCCTAATCTCGTGAATTTATTTAGTAGAGCGTCAACTACATGCACTGAGTCGCATGCTGGCAAGGCTATGGCTTCGCCCCACATGAAACATGTGTCCACTAAGGTAAGGATATGAGTGTTCATCTTCTTAGTTCACAACAAAGGTCTAATTATATCCACGGCCAATCTTTCAAATGGGGTGCCCAAGATTGGCATCTCCCCAAGAGTCGCGGGTACCTTCCAGTGTTTTGGTGCAACTTTCTGGCACTGAGGACAAGACTTGACGAATCGTTCAATGTCGCCGGTTATCCCTGGCCAATAATAGTGGCAGGCGATCCGCTGAGTCGTGGCGCTCATTCCCATGTGTCCACTAAATGGGATAGAGTGGCCCATCTCAAGCACCTGGTTCCTACATGTAGCAGGAACTACTAATTGGTTGTGCTCCTGTCCATCATTTCGAGCTCTGCGATACATCAATCCATTCTTCATAAAGAAGTCTCACTTGGTAGGTGGGTTGTGTGTCCTAGGTAATTTTTTAAAACAGGGCGCCAGTGAGGAATCTTCCATTTGGGCCCTCTTCAATTCCTCGGGGAGGATATTGGTAGGGGGTTCCTGCTCTGTCAATTTTTGACTGTCCTCTAGTCTGTACAGCCGCCATGACTAGTGGTTGAGTAGTCTCTCCAAGGAACACATATCTACATCACAAGATTATAAAATAGATTGGTTTTTCCATTATGGCTGCACGAATCTCTCCTGTCACGTAACGAGATTCCACTCTGATACGTGCAATCGGCAGCGTCATGGGTGCAACATCCTTCGGCGGACCTTGGATGTCGACACTATCTTCTGTCATCTGGTCAGGGGTGACAAGTGATGCCCTGACTACTGCATTGAAAGCAAGTCCTGTGTCACAAAGGCACTCCAAGATTGTCCGTTTACGAGGACTGATTCGATGACTGGCGGATGAGAGATGTTTCCAGTAGAGGGACTCTGCTCCTTCTGGGGTGACGATTTTGTCTGCAGACATGCAGTATACTGGGGAGGAGGTCTGCGCTTGCACTCATTAGTGTTGTGATTGTTTAAGCGACAGTACCTGCACCATTTATCTCCCTGTCTCTGGGAGACAGCATTTTTCTTGTTGTCTTTGTAGTTATCCTGTTTAGCGATTTGGCTGTGACCTCTGAACAAAATTATTTGACTCACTCAAGTAATTATCTCTTTAAAACCTGCTCGTTTTAAATTAGTAATCAAGTTCAAATCGCACTAAAAAAATTACTCACTCATTCATTCATTCATAACCCTCCACTCCCAAAGAAGCATAGGCCTTCAAAAAACACATGCCAAGTGCTCCTATCACGTGCCATCATCTCAAGTTCTTTCCACGTTCTCCTTATCATTTTCACCTCTGTCTCCAGCTCTCTTCTCCATGTGCTTCTTGGTCTACCTCTGCCTCTCTTGCCCTGGGGGTTCCAGAACAAGGACTGCCTTATGATGCTATCAACATGTTTCCTCAATGTGTGTCCTATCCATTGCCATCGTCTTCTTCTCATCTCTTGTTCCACTGGCACTTGTCTAGTTCTTGTCATCAGTTCCACGCTGGTAACCTTGTCATACCACTTTAATCCCTCTATTCTACGCAAGCACCCATTTATGAAAGTCTGTAGCTTTTTGGTTGTTGTCTTTGTTGTTCTCCATGTCTCAGATCCATACAATAGTCTGACTTCACATTTGAGTTGAAGATTCTTATTTTCGTGTTGGATCCGATTTCTCTTGATCTCCATATATTTCCCAATGCAATGAAAGCTCCTCTTGCTTTTTTGTATTCTTAGTTTGAGATCACTGTCTGTCCCTCCGACTTTGTCTATATTGCTGCGAAGATATGTGTACAATTCTACATCTTGTATTGGTGTTTCTTCAAGTTCAACCCTGTTATCATTACCTGCATTTATTCTCATTTTTTTTTTTTGTCTTTTCCCTGTGTATTTTCAGACCCAATTGCTGTGACCTCTCATCGAGTGTTTTCAATTTGTCCTGCATCTGATTACGGTTATGGGACAGAACAGCCAAGCAATCAGCAAAATCCAGATCATCCAACTGCTTAGTCAGAGTCCACTGGATTCCATTTCTGTTGTGTGTTGTCGGTAATCTCATAACCCAGTCTATTGCTATTAACTCACTCAGTGTATTATTAAAAATTTAGATAACAAATTATCTAGCAGCTTACTTTCAAAAATTTATCAAGTAGTTATGATAAAAAAATTTCTCCAGCGGTTACGGGAAAAAAGAAAAACATTTTTTTTTCAATTTCCCACAGTATTATCTGTTCTCAAAAAGTGTTTACACTAGGATATATTTATAACAACGATCCAAAATATCTCCTAGCGTTGACTGAACGCACTAACCGCCGACATAGCTGGTCAGGCTGAAGCTCTGCAGTATCGGTACTGGAGAATACGTATCTGAAGCTAGATACTTCAACAAGCCGGTTTTGGCTAATGATTGGCGAGAAAAGATTCTTGGCATACCTCGCTCAAAAATAACATCATCATTCTTAGATGATCAAAATTAACTTCAAGGTCGTGTCTCTCCTAGACTTGGGATGAGACCACGGAAAAAATAACGTCTGTTCAGGACGATGAATCTCTGGATCTGCATCAAGGACATTGATTGTATCCAAACAAATCTCTACGTCATACCGCGCCATGCCTAGTTTAATACTAGTGTACGGTCGTACACAAATAACATTTTAAAAAAATATCATTGCTGCACTCAGGTGCACGTCTCAAAAACCCAGACGCCCATATGAGAGCTTTAAACATCTATCTGACCCTCTATGAATATAAAGTCTTTAACAGACACGAAGAAGAGAATGCGAATGCTTTCCACTGGACAGTATTTTCTAGTGAATTGTGGAAAGAGTTCTGTTTCCCCACGACCTTAGCTTCTGCCCTTGGATACCATAACAGAAAAATCCCCCAACCTAATCTGAGTGTAGAAATTCCCCTATATGTAAATATTTAACACCGACAGCACGAGTGATACATTAACAAACTAGATAATGATCAAACGATTATTGGGTTTATTAAGTAAATATCTACACAATGTAGGGTTAGTAGTGGTTAGAACGTGACGAGGGTAAAAGACGATTCACTCAAAACACACAGATGAGATATTAATATTGCACTTAATTAAGTAGTAGTTAATTAGGAATGAGCTTGTGTAAAGCGAAATGATAATGATGTGATATGATACGTGTTACCACAATAGTGAGTAATCTACACAGTCCATGTGTCCCTAAATGCTTATCACGGATAGGATGATTCACATGTATGCATAGAATGTCCCAAGTTGTTATAAGTTATGTCGAGTGGGGTATCTCTAAGTCGAGGAAGTTCTGATGAAAACTTTTGTTGTACTGAGAACGTTGACGATATACAGTCCTCCACTGTTTGATAATATCTCTGTAGCGTTGACCAACAGTGAACAGTTGTCGTATGAAAATGTCTGATGTCTAATCTCTGAAGATTACTGGCCAGACTGGATATCTTCAGAGTATATAATCGTGATCCATAAAATACACTTTGGAGAAAGCTGCACTGGATTTGACTATGGAGTCTGCTACCTACAATACGCTTAAGAGTGTGTTGCACTTTGTATAAATATGAGATTCAACATTAGAGCTCTTTGGCGTGACTTCAGATGGTAAGCTTCGGATGAAGCTGAACTTGATATTTGGATAAGTAATCAACTGTGAGCTCTAGATTGACTCATGTAGAAGGTTTTGATGGATTTGAACTTGATTTAAATATGAATTGAACGTGTGCGCACGGGATATAAGGTGACGAAAAATGCTGCGTCCACCGTCTTAATCGTGGGCGAGAAATATTCCTTTTTAATTGAGAAATGAAGGAAGGCCTATGGCGATTTCTGCTAGCTAAATGCCCGCTTTGATAACTTTTTTTCTGATTAGACGTCAGACACGTAGCGTGTAGACTCATACGTCTGATGGACTTCTTTCCCTTCGCAAAAAGAACACAATACACCACAGATATCAATTATTTTATCTACACTGAATATTGAATAAGGCTAAGCTTCAGGGATTTCTCTCTGCACCACAATGTTGAAAAAACTGGACTCATCTGATCTAACGAACTGCGCGGCAGATATATTCCTAAGACGCCCATATGTTACCAAATCTTGCCTGGGACGTGAAACTCCACCTCTGTCCAATAGCTAAGAGGGCATATGGTTGCTCCCCCTATCAGCGCGTGTCACGGGCTGAAGTAGGTTGGGCTATCCGCCACCAGCTTTCGTTTGCGTTGCCTGTCAGTCTTTGTCAGACTGCACGGTGTTTGATGATTGACCAGCTGGACAAACTCACCTTTCCGCTAACTGTCGCAAAACTCGCTGTCCATTGTCGCCAGCATGCTAACAAGTCTCTTTGTCGCGCCGCCTATTATATTACAAGGCGGTTTGTTTAAATAGCATGAGAAAACTTCCTCACCTGGCCAAGCTTGGTGTCTCCCAACATAATCAACCGTTGTGTAATGTGGCTGCTCCAGCACCATTGTCCCAATGTGGTTACTCGTCGCTTGTATGGACAGCGGCCGAGCAATAAATAGACTAATCTTTTGTGTCAGCCGCGCTCGCTTCAAAGTTAACAATAGTCCACAGACATTGTACCATGCCCAGGTTTCTGATTTTGATGAAACCAGATGTGTTATCACGAGGTAATATAGACTTCAGAAGATGATGCCAGGTGGGGACTCAATCAAAAGAAATTCTTTTACCACCGACAAAAGAACAAATGCGGTTCTCTAGATACCAGTCGCGAGTAATAAATATTACAGTTGCAATAGCAAACCGTGGGATGAAAGAGCACAAATGTGGTGGAAAATAAAATAAGAGAGATGTAGGAAAAGATAGGGCGATAAGGCTTTGCGCTCGTTTATCAAATATGTTCCGCGACAATTCTGCCCTTTACCCTAGCAGAGAAGCCCCAGCCTGATTTCTCATCACGGATCCCAGACATATCTGTGTGTATATATATATATATATATATATATATATATATATATATATATATATATATATATATATATATATATATATATATATCTTCTTCTTCCGTCCTTAGCCAAAGACCGACCAAGCAGTCAGAGGCCATCACGCCTTGTGGCGTCTTAAGGGCAACAGCAGATTGATTTTCTCTGTTGTAGTTTCCCATCACGCCTAGCGGCGTCTTTAGGGCAACAACAAATAGATCCATCTGCCGTTGTTTCCGTAATCGGTGTGACAAGCCAACGGGTGATCAGCCCATTGGGCATATATATATATATATATATATATATATATATATATATATATATATATATATATATATATATATAGAGAGAGAGAGAGAGAGAGAGAGAGAGATTAGATAGATAGATAGATAGATAGATAGATAGATAGATAGATAGATAGATAGATAGATAGATAGATAGATAGATAGATAGATAGATAGATAGATAGATAGATAGATAGATAGATAGATAGATAGATAGATAGATAGATAGATAGATAGATAGATAGATAGATAGATAGATAGATAGATAGATAGATGATAGATAGATATACACATTGTTTTGACAATGGTTTTGTGTACATTTCAAAATAGGTAGTGGCCTGTAATGTGTTTAGTCGCAGTACTTCACAAATATAGCACGGTATCTTCAACACTTCAATTATTAGGGGCCTGAAAGAGAAGTCAGTTAAATGAGACTGGTGCACCGTGTGAAAAGTTACTTCCAATTATTAAAATGTTAAATTCTTACTTGTCTCCCCAGGGTCTTCTTGATACATACGTCAAAACAACGAGTATTAACTGCGTTTTGAGTAATACGTTTTTGACTTTTTGTTTTAATTTCCAGAAACAAAACAAAATCTAAAATGCACAATAACCTGAAATTAAATAACGCAGTTGTTGTTGTTGTTGTTGTTGTTGTTGTTGTTGTTGTTTAACAAGGGCTGCTGAGCTTCTCGCTCTTTAGCAGCCAACACCAAGTTGAAGACTCCTTGGTATTATCTACACTGTAGATCTAGGCTTTTCCTGTGGCTTATCTGCCATTCCGAAATGTGCTGAGCTGAAGTCATGAGCTCCAGTTTCTCCAGCATGGCTTGTATTTAAAGGATCGTCACATCTGGTCCCAAGCTAGAAGTAAGAAGCACGTGGCGCACTATGTATTCCCCGCCATCCAACTGGGCTCTCCAACTATGCAGAGCTAAAATGCTGTGCTTTGGTTCGGGGCTCTCCCAAGGAATGGTTATGTCCTGCACAGAGCCACTTCTCATCTCCCCCTGCCTTTTACTGGGTCCATAGTGAGATCCTTCTGCATGCAGCGAACCAGGTCAAAGCCAAAGTATCACGTCTGGGGCTCAAGTGACTTCTCCAAGCTTAGTGTGCAATAATGGGTTCTCAACATGTTTCACCACAGGGCCTAGAAGTGTGTGGATGATTTCAAGAGTCACCGAGGGAGTAATTAACCCCACAAACAGAGATTCACTTCCAGGTATGTATATTATAGCATTGTGCATATCTGGTGGTCACATAAAGGATGACTCCAGATATGCCTTCATGCATACAAAAGACGGTAGAAATGGCTTCTACCTGTGAAATCATGTGTTTGTCGTCAGTTGGGTATTTTAGAAGTATTAGACAATCTGAGTGAACTGCAACAACATGAGTGAACTGCAAGAATTATAGAGAAAATACAGACAATGTGCGAAATTAGGGAGAAACTTAAGACAGCCTGGAAGAAGATCTATTAAAGTTATCACTCTTTGCAAGCCCCACAACTCACTTATGTATTCTTAAGTGTCACACGCTCTCACTCTTCTTTCTCACAGACATATAGAGAAAAAGTAAGAGCTTACACAGTTATTTAGCAATGGGCATGGATGAAGGTCTTGAACAGCGTATTAACAAAAGGTAAAAATTCATTTAAACTCCTTTAGGTTGTATAGAACCAAAAAAAAAAAAATAAATAACCAGTAAAAAGAATAAATAATCTCAGTAAATAATAATTCATTAAATATCAAATTCAACCATTGCATAAATTCATACATCAAGGAAAACAATGCCAAACCAATAACCAACAATTTTTGTATATTTTGGTGGGGTTTATTCCCCCTTCCTGTCAAGGAAAATCCCTGCGTGACATCCACAATAATATGGAGAAACCCACATTAAGCTGTTAGACACATTGCGTGCCTACCCCCAAGTTGTCGCACAGTGCGGCTGCAACGCTCGTACCACCGAAGAGTAGGGCCTGCTGAGCATGAATATGGTTTCACTGGTGCGACAGTGGAAGATCTATCTGCGGAACAGCCTGAAGCTCGAATGCATGAAAGCTTTAAAAAGTCTACACTTAAAAGTCAATGCTTCCTAGCTCGGTGGTCCATGGTTCGATCCTCAGTTGAAGTGGGATTTTTTAGACCGCAAACTGCTCCGGGGCCAACCCAGCCTCATTTATTGGGTACAAGAGGAAGTCTGGGAAGGTTAATGCGGCCGGTGTGATGCTGACCACATTACCCCTAGTGTGCCAATGGTCAAGAAAGTATGGGCCTAACACCATATTCGCAATATGCTTCAACTGGCGTGTAACAGGATCCTTTATCTTTACCTTTTAAAAGTCAATGCGTTTGCTTTGATAATGAATTTTCCGCCTAAGAAAATGTGCAGCCCCTGTTCATGACTCACCGAGCAGAAAAATTACGTATTTGTATTATTATTAATAATATTATGTCCCAATGTAATGCGATTACATGGCGCCACTGCTGACACAGCGGAATACTGTTACGACATGGTTTATGATGTTAGCCACTATTATTGTGAGCACTTTTAAAGTTACGCATTAAGGGGTTGAAATGCTATAAATATATATTATGTTTCGCGCTTCACGGTATTGAACGCGAATTTGTATAGTTGTCTAGGATTATGATGACGTGTTACGTTGGTATGCTAACACATGACAACGTTATATTTTTACCCTTCAGACTCCGAACTTGATCCAAGTTGGACGTATTTTTGATGACTCCCAGTATAGATTGAATTGCGCTGAAGTCCTTTTGAAGATATGCTACAGGGTCAGCTATCTTGTGTGATGAATAGAATATTGGAGTATTCTTATCGATGATTAAGGTTTTCTCAACTAGGAACAAAAGGGAGTATACATTTATGATTAATATAATCTTTATCTTCGCCAAAACGACGGCTGTTCGCTACCGGATGATCGACATACGACATCGCGTGTAAATAGTCGGACCTTTTTACGACAGAGCAAATAATATATATAATATTGTAATGGACTGAGCAGAGGACTCTGATATAACTATTTCTTCTTCTTCTTCGCCCTGAAAAGGACGGTGGTTGCGTTGTGTCTGTTTACGCCTAAGCTGTGATATCTGCACCTTTTGGTCGACACATCCGACTTCAGCACGGCATTTTTTAGGGACCGCGTTTGCCTTCCCATTGCGATCCGCACTCGCTCAGCCAGACTGCACTGCTGCAGACTGTTTCCAGGACCACCACGTGGAGGTGGAGCACGGTCTTGACCAGCTCTGGTTAGCTGGTCCTGATGCAAGCAGTACAGCTATGGGTTGCTGAGTGCATTCGTTATTGCTGCATCTTGGGGTCCCATATAACTATTTGATGCAAATGAATTCAATTATATATATTTTATGTGACATAAATATGTATTGTTTGTATGGACTCAAAGAAATCGCATCTTTGTTGATTCAATACAATGGACTTGGCCATATTACTCATCATTCGCGAACATCATCAAAATCAGCCGGGGAACATAGTCGATCACAAAAAGCTAAGTACCTATTGTTGGTTCAGTAAAGCAAACAGTAGTCCATTTGCCATTCGTAGGCTTGTTTGTTGATATCATCTTTAAATGTTACATGGTTTGTAAAATGCCTATATGTTGTTGTTGTTTGTCTAAGCGGGAGGTTGGAAAGGGAGTTTCAAATCAACTAATACCGCTTCGGCTGGTCAGTGGATTTGAAATCGTTCTATAGGGAACAGTTTGATTATCTTCGACTGACGAAAAATCCACTAAAATCTGTGGCAAACTTTGTTCGTTCTCGAATTCAGTCAAACATTATTTGTTAGCTGTGAAGTTCTGTATATGCTTGTTGTATTATCATTGTCTTTAGTTTTATTCTAATTAATTTTTGTCTGCTGTTTGTCACATGTCCGTTAAGCCTAACCTTACTATATTTCAGTTATACACATAAAACTGTGACGTCATCTGTAAGAGTCCTTGTTTGTGAACAGTTACTAGATTTTTTTGTGTGCTCTGACCCATTTCCAAGTTCAGTATACTTCGTCATTTCCGTGATGTTTATTCAGTTTTAAAATCATTCTAATGTTGGTAAATCGACTTGTCTTGTGAAAATTGTGTTGTAAAATCTTTTAGTTAATATTTATATATGTTCTTCGTTAATAACATTAATACTATTATAAGATAAATATATGATAATAATAATATAACACTTATAGTTAATTAATTGAAAATATTTGATACATGAGATATTTTCTTGGTGGTTTGAACTAGTGGTTCAAGTAGCAACTATTTTCTGCCTGAGTACGTCATAATATAATAACATATTGAATAAAAGTAACTTTTATCTTATAACTGATTTGTAAGTCACACTATAAGTAGTTGATGGACTAAGTGTGTCAAAGTACTATATTAGCCATTGGGGCATATATCATTGAAGATATAAATAATGGATGCTTGAAGTAATGTTAGCATCGTACACTAGTAGGTCATGTAACCACTAGTTATTTGTCATTAATAAGGAATAGTGATATAAAATATTGGGAGAAAATAATTCTTGAACTTACAATTAGTTGTAAAGGAATATGATAAGTATTTGATTGATTATATTGAGTAACCATACCGTATTGCTTATTAAACTTGTATAGATATAAATAAATAATTCACTAAGTAAGTATATTAGTGAATTAATATGGCTACTTTAGAAACTTTTGTAAAGATTGGAAAAGATTTTGGTTACAAAGGAGAAAATCTTCGAGAATTTGCAGTGGCGGAACTAGAAAAATATGAAGCTAAAAAAGCTGAATTAAAATGAGAAGAAGAAGAACGTGAGGCCAAAGAAGGAAGGATGAAAACTGAATTAAAGCAAGAAAAAGCTAATAGAAAGCGAGAAGAAGAAGAAGCAATAATGTTGATTCGCATAATACTCCTTCATCAACCCATATTAATAGTAATTATAGGTTTAAACTACCAGTGTTCAAACAAAATTTTGACGATTCGTCGTCATATCTCTTAAGATTTGAACAAGTCTGTAATGCAAATCACGTTGATAAATCTTTATGGGCTTTAAAACTCAGTGAATTTTGGATGGTGAACCATTGAAAGCATTAAATACTATGGATCAAGCAGTCATAAATAATTATGATGCTGTAAAGACTTTACTGCTAAAGCGATTTCAACTAAACGAGGAAGGATATAGAATGAAATTTAAGTCATTACTACCTGATTCAAGTAAGGATTTTTCTGAATATATTGCGACAATACGTATAACATTTAACAGATGGGTGGAATTATCTGGTATCATTAAAACATATGATCAGATTGTTGATTTAATGCTGAGAGATAAGGTTTTGTCATCGGTTAGCAAACCTTTCTTATCGTTCTTACAGGAACGTAACCCATCTACATTAGCTGACTTAGAGAAAATAGCTATTTTTCTTCTTCTTCTTCCTCTTTTGTCCTGAAAAGGACGGTGGTTGCGTTGTGTCTGTTTACGCCTAAGCTGTGATATCTGCACCTTTCGGTCGACACATCCGACTTCTGCACGGCATTTTTTGGGACCGGGTTTGCCTTCCCTCTTCGATCCGTGCTCGCTCAGCCAGACTGCACTGTTGCAGACTGTTTCCAGGACCACCACGTGGAGGTGGAGCACGGTCTTGACCAGCTCTGGTTCGCTGGTCCTGACGCAAGCAGTCAAGCTATGAGTCGCTGACTGCGGTCTCTATTGCTGTGTCTTTCGGTCCCAAATAGCTATTTAATACTGTACAGCATATCCAGGAGTTTGTATAGCAAACAATCAAGTGAGAGAAGCATTACCTGTTGCTTCTGCTACAACCTGGAATGTTAATCATAGATCACCGGCTCAAAGCCTGGATAGGAATTTTGTGCATCGCAGAAATGGTAACATTAATTATTATAAAAATAATAATTTCAATATGAATAACAATTCATCCAGAGGTAGACCACAATCCAGAAACCAATCACCTCATTTCAGGAACAACAACTTCCAACAAAATTCAGCATGGAATCAACCTTACAATGTTACTTCACATAATAATAGTAACAATAACTGGAATAATGGTAATAATAATTACAGATCCAGAAATAAGAGTTACAATGGTAGAGGTAATAATAATTCAGTTGCTCACCATCGACAACGTTCCAACTCAAGAAAACCACAGAGGTTTGACCATAATGCAGGGGCAGAGTTGACTACCAATGCACCTCCAGTTGTTCATAACAATGATAATCCAATACATTCATCTTCTTCATGTTGTGTTGTTGATAATAATGTGGCAAATATTTGTCCACAAACTCCGCCAATGCCGGTCCCAAGCCCGGATGAAAAAGGAGGAGGGCGGCCTGCATGGAGGCCGTAAGGAGGCAGCCCCTCCACCATGCAAAGGCACAACAGGCCAATCACCTGTTTGCTTTAAATCAGGATTACTAGCAACACAAGAGAGAAAACTGGACTGATTCTAAAGGCGACGAACTGGAACGGACTACGGACTACGACTTATGGAACTTGGAACACAAGAAGTATAAATGGGAAGGAAGAGGAGCTGGTGGAAGAGATGAGGAAAGCAAAACTAGAAATCCTGGCTATAACGGAAACAAAGAAAAAAGGACAAGGAGTCATGGATCTCGATGGCAACACACTGCTCTACAATGGTGTACCCATGTCTGAAAGAGCTAAAGGGGGCGTGGGTTGCATTGTGGCCCAAAATGAAAAAGATAGTATCAAGGGATGGAACTTTGTCTCGGAGCGCATTATGGTTGTTAAACTAAAAGAAGGAGAAACCATAATTAACCTGGTCATAGTGTATGGGCCAAATGAGGAAGAGAGAGCAGAGGTCAAGGAGGAATTCTTCGAGCTGCTTCAAAGGACAGTGGATGACTGCCTAGATGAAGTTATCATGCTCGGAGATTTTAATGCCAGAGTTGGAAATGACCATGCTAGATGGGGTGGAGTTATCGGAAGATATGGAGAAGATACTCTCAATGACAATGGAAAGCGACTCCATAGATTCTGCAGTGAGCAGAATCTGCTCATTACAAACACAAAGTTCCCCCATAAGCGCATACATGCATACACTAGATGTGAACCAACAAAGAATGAGAAGTCAGTGATCGACTATGCCATTGTTCGGAGAAGCTCATTCAAATATGTCCGAGATGCTAGAGTCTGGAGGGGGCCAGAGATTGGAAGTGATCACTACCTGCTAACAATCAAAAGAACAACTGAAAGAGTTGCTCAGCCTAGGAACTGTCCAACATCACGCAAGAAACCAAGTAAACGAGCAGGAGAAATGAGCATTGGGACCTACAAGCTGAGAGAGCCAGAAATTAAGACCAGATATCAGGGGCTTATTGCTGCAGCGGTGAGCAACACAGAAGAACAACCTGATGACTTGGAAACCATCTGGATTAAATTCAAGGATATCATAAAGACAGCTGCTGCAGAAGCATGCGGTGAAGTCCGACTTGGGAACAAGAGAAAGAGGACACCTTGGTGGACAGAGGAAGTCAAAGAGAAAATAAGAGAGAAGAAAATGGCATGGAAACAATACTTAGGAGCTAAAAACACAACAGGACAAATGGAAAAATATAGAGAATATGTGACACTCAGAACAGAAGCAAAGAACAAAGTGCTAGCAGCAAAACAGAAGTCCTGGGAAGAATTGGAGAAAAGCTAGAAAAAGATGCACAAGAAAACCAGAAATTGTTCTATAAGACCCTAAAGAACATGAGGAAGGAAAAACAATGCCCTCTCAAATTTATAAAGGACAAGCAAGGCAAATTGCTTACTGCCCCGAAGGAAGTAATGGGAAGATGGAAAGAATATTTCTCAGAACTCCTGGATGGTGAGCATGGTGAAGCATCAGAAATGATAAACACTAGCACAGAAGAGGAAACCAATGATGGTGAAGATGACATAAAGATGGAAGAACTGAAGGCAGCACTGGAGAAAATCAAGATGGGCAAAGCAGCAGGGCATGATGGTATAACACCAGAAATGGTTAAGTTCATGGGAGCATCAGGCGACCTATTACTCTTAAGGGTTTTACAGGCAGCGTGGTACAACAAGACCATACCAAAGGATTGGGAGATTGCCATCATAACACCAATTTTCAAAAAGGGTGACAATCGACAGTGTGGAAACCATAGAGGCATATCCCTTCTCAGTGTCCCTGGTAAAATCTACTCTAGAATCCTAGAGCAGAGACTCCGACGCCTAGCTGAGCCACAATTGGATGAGGTCCAGTGCGGATTCCGAGCAAACCGAAGTACTCAAGACCTAATCTTCACACTCAGACAGCTGAGTGAAAAGGCCCTTGAGTATAAGAGTGAGATGCATCTTTGTTTCATAGATCTGGAAAAGGCGTTTGACAGGGTCCCCTGGAGCAAACTTTGGGACTGTTTGGCAAGGACGAATATTCCAGCACCTCTGATTCATGCTATACAGAGCTTCTACAAGTCTTGCAGAAATTATGTGAGGACAGCAAACCATAAGTCAGAAGAGTTCAGGACCACCACTGGTGTAAGACAAGGTGATATCCTATCACCTTACCTCTTCATACTCCTTATGGACGATGTCATCAAGGCGTGTAAGGAGAGAACAAGAAAGTATTCAATGGGGTACTGGAAGATGAGACAGGTCTATATTTCGGAGCTGGCATTTGCTGATGATATTGCCCTGATTGCTAAATCAGAGGCACATCTCCAATCCAACCTGCAAGTCTGGAAGGAAGAGCTGGAGAAGAGAGGGATGGTCATAAGCAGCTCTAAAACAAAATCCATGGTGATATCACGAGAAGAAAGAAAACATCAGATTAAGTTGGGAGAACAGGTCCTGGAGCAGGTCGACCACTTTAAATACCTCGGAGCTATTATAGACCGAAAGGGAGGCATCAAAGAAGAGTTGGCCACTCGAAAAGCAGCAGCTGGGAGACTTTTTCAGGCCATAAATCGAGGATTCCTCAGCAAGAGAGAGGTTGGTAAGAAAACGAAGATGGCTGTATACCGCTCCACCTATGTCCCAGTCTTGACATACGGATGCGAGTCATGGGCAATGACTACAACCCATAAAAGCCAGATCCAAACCTCAGAAATGAGGTATCTGAGGAAGGTGGTTGAAGTAACAAGAAGAGACATGGTACGCAACCAGACGATACGTCAAGGCCTTAAATCCTACCCCCTGCAGACCCAAGTAGAACAGTCCCAATTAAGATGGTTTGGCCATGTCTGCAGAATGGGAGAAGATCGGATACCACGACAAGCATGGGAAACAAAGAGCCAAGGATCCAGACCCCGAGGACGACCCAGAGTCCGCTGGGAGGACAACATTAGACAATCTTTGAAGGATCGAGGACTAGAATGGAACCAGGCCAGGAGGAAGACAGCCGATAGGATAGTCTGGCGCTCTCTCTTCCAAACCTCTACACCTCACGGTAGAAGGGGAACGACTAAGTAAGTAAGTATATTTGTCCACAATGTAATAGTATTTTTCAGAAACCCAAACATACGTCGATGAAGATTACACAGTCTATTCCTGCAATCAGTCCCACTGCAAATGATGGAACAGGCACGTTGATTTTTAAACAGAGGACTGGTCGATGGAAACATAGTTTCAGTGTTGAGGGATTCAGGATCAACCACTATCGGCATCCGTCAATCATTAGTACATCCTCGTTATGCTACTAATGAGTTTGTTAGGTGTATCACTTTCGGTGGGACCATTGAATACTATCCCACTGCTATAATAGACATAAATACCCCATTTTTTTCAGGTAAAGTAAACGTGTGTCTCCTACAGAATCCAATTGCTGATTTAACAAGGATTGCACACCTGAAGAGATCTCGGAATGGGAAAGGAAATATTTGCAATCTCATTGCAAGACGAACACTGTCATTGCTATGGCTCAATTACGTGCCAATAAGTTTAATACATGTGGCACAGCAGTTTCCAATTTTGGTCTTTGTACCATTTTTGAAACGGAGGAGGATGATGAGACCTGTACACTTAAATATAATAATTCTGATATACCAAGAAGTTGTGACTTGAACACTGTAGGCATATCGACTGTCACTCAGTTTGACGCTGTTGTGCGTACATCTTATGATGTACCAATACACAGATTTTTCTGTTTATATTTGTGGTCTATGGCCACAGGTATACTATTGTCATCTTGTTTGACATTCACGCAGGTAGTTAGAGAATTTTCAATTTCTACTCACACACATTTTCTTAAAAAAATGTTGTTGATTATCTTACTACTATTTATCTTGAATACGATGTCCAGTGCTCATTGCACTACACATGAGACGATGGTGTTTCATTCTACCACTGACTTGCGTATACACGTCATGTCACATTCTGAGGTAACTCAGCACTCTAGGTTATCAATAGTTGATCTTTCTGGTAATATGTTTAAGGTGTTTGATATTCGTCTTCAACATATAAGATTTTCTTTTCAGCCCCTTAATTACAAGGTAGTTACCTATTGTCAATATTCTAGTCTATCGGTTATTCAGGAGGAGGAATCATCCTTTCCTTAAATCCACATGTCCTTTCCTATACCTACATTACAATCTACCGAGTCTTGGCGAGATGTAACTATTTCTTCTTCATTAACATCTCAAGAGAATAATAAAATCTGTAAACTCTTAGAGACTTATTCTGATGTTTTAACTGATATACCGGGTCGTACATCAATTATTTCTCACGACATTATACTTAAGGACAACACACCAATAAAACTTCGTCCTTATTCAGTTCCTATTCATTATCAAGATAAGACATCACAGGAACTTAATCAAATGTTACCTTTAGGGATCATAGAGAGCAGTAATTCTCCATTTTCCTCACCTTTAGTTATTGTCAGAAAGAAGGACAATAATATACGTTTATGTGTCGATTACAGAAAACTGAATGCTCAGACAGTAGCTGACAGTGAACCTCATCCACTTATTGACGATTTACCTACTCGTCTATCGACAGCAAAATTTTTCACGAAAATTGATTTAACTAAGGGATATTGGCAGATTCCCTTAACAGAACAAGCCAAGTATTTTACCACGTTTTCGACTCCACATGGTCTTCACCAGTGGAATGTCATGCCTTTCGGGCTCATGAACGCACCTGCAACGTTTATTTGCATTATGCGAAAAATTTTATCTTGCAGACCAGACATTATCACATATATTGACGATATTTGTCTATTCAGTTCGTCATTTGATGAACATTTTTCAGGACTAGGTTCCGTATTAGAAATCTTAAGATCTAATAAATTAACTGCTAGACCAAGTAAAATTCAAATAGCTTTCCATGAAATAACTTTTCTTGGACATATCATTGGGGCTGGGCGTATCCAAACCATTCCCCATAATGTATCTAAAATTTTAAAATTATCAATTCCCAAACAACAACAAAAAACAAGTTAGGAGCTTACTGGGTCTTGTCCAGTATTATAGTAGATTTATACCTAATTTGTCGTCCATCACGGCTGTCTTGTCTTCTCTATTGAGGAAAAACATGCCTACGAAAATCACGTGGACTGCAGACTGCGACAAAACTTTTAATCTAATTTTGTCAATATTTTCTAACCCACCTATTTTAAGGTTGCCAGATACTTAAAAAAATGTTCATTCTCCGTACAGATGCCAGCAGTTACGGATTAGGAGGTAGTCTGTTACAAGAACATGAAGGCATACTTCACCCAACTCTCTTCATATCGAGAAAACTCACAGATGCAGAACTCAAATACTCGGTTATAGATAAGGAACTTTTGGCAGTAGTGTGGGCAATTCAGAAGCTGGAGACATTTTAACTCGGTACTCCGTTTGTCATTCAGACGGATCAGAAGGCAGTAGCTTCGCTCAGACGAGCCAATCACAAGAACGCTAAGTTAGCGCAATTTTCCATCTTGCTCCAACCATTCCAGTTTACAATTGAATCAATTCCTGGCTACGAAAACGTAGTGGCAGATTCCCTGTCACGTCATCCTTCATCGTCAAATGAAGAGACTTAACAACTCAATAAACTAAAAATACTTATATGCTAGAATTTATTCATCCGTATTCATTATCAGACGGACTTGCAACTCATAATGGGCAATGAAATTGTGTTGTTTACAGACGTTTGAAATTTCCTTACAACATGTCGTATACAAAGGACATACGTGATCATGAACAAGGTGCATGAAAACAAAACATTCTTGATACGTACAATGCACTATATTATTTCTCAAATATCCGCAAGAAGTTATCGAGTTCGTTCAAATTTCAATGGACTTTGGTTAGTGTCCATACGTCTATCAATCAATTTGATATAGTCTACAATCAATATACGCTTGAACTTAGGATTGAACTTACTGATATATACATTCACGCAGTATCGGGTGAACTCAGGATCATCTTTAGCTGAATGAACTTTTTCATCTAATGTATTAAACCGTACATTATGGACATGAATGAACTAATGACAGATTATTCTTCAGAATTGACACTATTGATTCCGATACTTTAATGTGATTAAATAAAAGAAGAAAAAAGAGAGTTTGAAAATAAACATTATTACACAATTAATTGATATAAGTACTATAGTTATATCATTAGTAACTATTATATGTATTTTAATAACTCATGTTAACATAATTATGATATAAAATGAAATGTATTATTTCTTATTAGTTGATAGATTCATTTAGTTTACATTTAATTAGATAATTATTTTACATGTAAGTTTAATTTCTTACTACTTACTTCTCATGTATTCTTAATTTTTCTTTTCTTTACTTTTCTTTACTTTACTTTCTTTAACAATGATACAATACTTTACTCTACTTAATTATATTTAATTCTATAACATCCTACACACATTACATTAAGTATTTATTTAATTATATATTTAATTAGTTATATCTTATGATGTTAATTAATAAAACACACATTCATTAGTTAAGACATAATTTTAGTTAGGTATATAATTATTTACTATCCTTTCTGACAGTTGATGTTTCTTTAGTTAACTTAATATATTTTAATGTATTTTATGACATGTAGTATATTGACTACGACCTTCGACAATGTTTTGCTCAAAACATCGTGGGCCGTATGTCGCTTATCTTTAAATTTTTGAAATAATTAAGCGAGTTATGAGATAAAATTTTAAAAAATCCATAGAATATATTTTTTTTACCCCCGTCGGTCAGGGGAATGTTACGACATGGTTTATAATGTTAGCCACTATTATTGTGAGCACTTTTAAAGTTACGCATTAAGAGGTTGAAATGCTATAAATATATATTATGTTTCGCGCTTCACGGTATTGAACGCGAATTTGTATAGTTGTCTAGGATTATGAAGACGTGTTACGTTGGTATGCTAACACATGACAACGTTATATTTTTACCCTTCAGACTCCGAACTTGATCCAAGTTGGACGTATTTTTGATGACTCCCAGTATAGATTGAATTGCGCTGAAGTCCTTTTGAAGATATGCTACAGGGTCAGCTATCTTGTGTGGTGAATAGAATATTGGAGTATTCTTATCGATGATTAAGGTTTCCTGAACTAGGAACAAAAGGGAGTATACATTTATGATTAATATAATCTTTATCCTCGCCAAAACGACGGCTGTTCGCTACCGGATGATCGACATACGACATCGCGTGTAAATAGTCGGACCTTTTTACGACAGAGCAAATAATATATATAATATTGTAATGGACTGCACAGAGGACTCTGATATAACTATTTGATGCAAATGAATTCAACTATATATTTTGTATGTGAAATAAATATGTATTGTTTGTATGGACTCAAAGAAATCGCATCTTTGTTGATTCAATACAATGGACTTGGCCATATTACTCATCATTCGCGAACACCATCAAAATCAGCACAATGGCTCTAATAAGGACAGATTGAAGATCAAGTAAAAGTACACAGAATAATAATATATGAAAAACCATTCTTCAATAAAATGTTTAAAGGATCAAAAACAGAACTCAACAAAACGGTGGCAACAAATACGTCCATGATTTCATTGCACTTTCCATTTTTAATAAATGTTATCTTATAGATGTATTAAGGTAATAATAATTACATTATACCTTTTTCACCCTTACATCAAAAACAGTCAGTTGTATACTTCTTCTTCCTCGTTTGTCCTGAAAAGCACGTTGGTTGCGTTGTGTCTGTTTACACCGGAGCTGCGATATTTGCGCCTTTCGGCCGACACATCCGACTTCAGCACGGCATTCTTTGGGACCGGGTTTGCCTTACCTCTTCGATCCCTACTCTCTCAGCCAGACTGCAGTGATGCAGCCAGTTTCCAGGACCACCACGTGGAGGTGGAGTAGGGTCTTGGTCAGCTCTGGTTCGCTGACCCTGACGCAAGCAGTCAAGCCAGTTGTATACATATTAGAGAATTAATGAAGAAGGTCAAAAGGACAGCTAACATAGTATGGCCATATAAAAAGATATAACACTTTACTGAAGACCATTGTGGAAGGAAGAGTAAAAGGTAAACGAGCAAGAGGATGACAACGCTGTAAGTGGGAGTATAACATCAAGAGATGGACAGAGAAGAGTCTATCCGAGAGCGCCGTCATGACAAGTGTCAGAAAAGGTTGGAGACCCATTGCAGTCGACCTTCGTTGCAGATATGGCAGCTGATGGTGATACGTATTTTAAAACAGTAAGCAGGAAAGATTTTAGAAACATATTTACAAATATTTAATTATATTTTTTGTGACCCAACAACTTTTTCCCTTATCCAACGAAGGGAGACGAATTGCATCCCTTGAAAATAAGAAGGCAGTAAGCATTTTTTTCTCAAAACTTTTCAAACATTTAATGCAATGTCGTCCAGAATCAACAAAATGAGTTCCAAACAAGATTCTCGGTCTTCTAAATATGCAGATGATACTGACACCTTAAGACGTTGGCTTTAATTCTTCATGCTGGGATGCTGCCATATTGTTCATAAGACATCTCTTATCAGAGTGGATAAGGTAGGGGCCCAGTTTATTGCTTTGCCCAGGGCCTACAATGCTGTTCATACGGCCCTGACTATGTTACTTTCAGAAGACCGAGTCCTCAAACAGACAAATAATTTGGTCTAACAAGGTAATGAACTCTGTAGAAATACGGTAATGTGTAGTAATAACATGGTTTTCTCCCTTCAATCGTTCAACGGTGTTTCCATTCTGATTAGTTCTTTTCTAGGTGTCGAATAATGGTGTTCAAAGTATTCAATTTAACGGAAACATGTGTTTGCTAAAACATTAAAAGACAGTATGTCAAGGAGATCAATGATTGAATTAATATTAATAAAATGAACATTTTTTTATTTCCCTTATTCTTCTTCGTTTGAATGATCACGTCTCTCCAAGGCTTCCTGTTTCCTGTGCTGCTAACAATTTTGAAATATTTTATAAATTATTAATCATTACAATTCTTCATTGCCATCACCATTCACCTCCCACAAATAGGATAGGCTTTACACAACCTCATGCCAAGTACTCCTGTTCCGTGCCATCAGCTGTAGGTCGTTCATGTCTTCCTCATCCCTCTCATGTCTGTCTCCGTTATTCTTCTCCGTGAGTGTTTCGGTTTCCTTCTCTCTTTTATCCAGAGCATTCCAGAACAAGAACTGCCTTTTAATGCTATCAGTAAGTTTCCCTAATGTGTGTCATATCCTCCGCCAGCGTCTTTCGAGTTTTAAATCGACGTTCCCTGAACATTGAGGAGGTAAGGGCAGCGTTGGCGTAGCTGGCGACAAGTCCTTTTCAGGGCTTCACTATGCTAGCAGATGGATAAATTTAGTCCTTTTCAGGGCTTAGCATCTATCAAGGCTGGTCGGACTGGCAATTCTTTTCAGGACTAGTCCTTTTCAGGGCTACTTCATGCTAGCTGATAGATGCTAGTAGGCTTTTTCGGGACTTAGAGTTTATCAACACATCGCTTCAGTTAACAGAGTTCACTTATTTTTGAATGGCGATTGCGCTCCGATATAACTAACGGATTTAAGTCTAGGTTGGAAGGTACGTGCCACGTCGCAAGAAGGCAAAACCTGCAACAAAAACAACAAAAGAACCACCAACGTCTTCTTCTCATCTCGTTTTCTACAGCCACCTGCCAAGTTCTTCAGTTCCACAATGGTGAGCTCGCCGGGCCATTTCAATCCTTCTATTCAACACAATCACCCATTTACGAAAACTGGAATAAAAAAAAAATGTAAGTGCAATCTAGAGAGAGCTGGAAAAAGGAAAGGTGTTCAGGGCATGGTTGATGTCTTTTAAGAAGGAGGGAAGATTCTCGGAGATGGGCTGACAGATGTTGGTTAGGAAATCGGAAATATGTTAATTGATTCAGGCACAGGCCGAGAAAATCGGTCTGCAAGTAATGCTGGGTTTGTGGATTTTAGGAAGGATATAGAATTCAAGCCTGTACTCCCATGACGAATTACAGATACGTCAATGAGGGGGACCGATTCAGCCAACATCTTTATGACAACTCTGAGATGGGCTCTACACTTGCAGGCATCCACGTTAATAACCCTAACCATACGGGTTCTATGGACATCCAGGTCACTGCGACCAGATCCTGCTCCTCTGATGAAAAAAAAAAAAATTAAAATTTGGTTTAATCTTGAAATCTGTATTATGGGGGGTCTTAATCGCGACAGGTTTAATATCAAGTACTCTTGTGTTTGGTGCGACCTTCTCCATGTATGTTTTATTTCTCTACTTCAATTTTTTTTTCTATCCGCCCGTCTTCTCACTAGTCGCTTCCCCAACCCTCATTCTTTTTCCGCGTTTAGTTTTCTTGTTACTTTTGTTTAACCGCACTTGGTTGTTGCTGCATTCTGTTATGCTTCGCGGTGCTCGGATGTAGAAGCTATCTTGCAAATACATCGCAGCGAAACCATTCACGTTAATCTACGTATTTTGTCATGTGTTAATTCTTTGTTTAACGTATTTCGCTTATTTCTCACTTCCTTTCTCTTCTATTTTTGTACGTTTGTCCATGACGAAGGCCGTAAGGTAGGCAACCTTCTTTGTCCAATTGTTCTAGTAATATATCATACCTTTTTTTGTTGACTTCACCGTTTCAATGAATAAATGAATCAATCATTCAATACCCTTTAGCTCCCCAAAGTCATAGCTTTCACCTAACACATCCCAAGTCCTCCGGTCACATGCCATCATCTTTCCACGTTTTCCTCACCATTTTCACTTCTGTCATCATTTCTCATCCCCATGTGTTTTTGATCTACCTCTGCCTCTCTTTCCCTGGAAATTTCAGAACAAGAACTTGCTGGTAATGCTAACAACATTTGTCCTCAATATCTGTCCTATCCATCACCATCGTCTTCTTCTCAACTCTTGTTTCATTGTCACGTGTTTGGTTCTTGTCAGCAGTTCTAAATTGGTGAAGTTGTCATACCACTTCAGCTCTTTCATTCTATGCAAACACCCGTTTATAAATGTTTGTAAACAAAAACAAAAAGCTACAGACATACATCTTCATTTACCACCTTCTTACTGAAGTCCTCCGCTTGTCTTATAATTTCTTGACAAAATTAAAAACGAGAGCCGCGCTAGCGTAGTGGTTTCCACACTGCGCTGGCGACCGGGTGACCCAGGATCAAACCCGGGCGAGGACATTTGAACATTTTTCGTCGACCGGGATTTGGACTGGATTAACTCGAGCCATGGCGAGTACATTTGAAGGCTTGTCGTCGACCAGGGACTGGCGGCTCCTGAGCCGACCCAGCTCTAATGGGTACCCCCGAAATCGGCGAGTATCTGCCTGAATGGCGAGGCTAACGTCACACTCCAGTCTGCCCAGCAGTAAATGGGTACCTGGCTGTGCTTTTGAGTTGAGGGACAGGAAATGTAGCGAGTAACGGAACTGGTCACCCTACCTCATAAAGCTGAGCCTAGTATAGTAAAGTCTCTAACAGTTCATTGCCCTGCAGCAGGAACTGCTAGAGCGTCTGGTTGTATAAGCTGTTAGAGTAATATCTTATCACGACGAAATTACAGGATTCCGGAATCAAAACCTATTAACCTCACACTCCAGGTTAACCACGTGTAAATGGGTACCCGTCTTTGTTCTTACAAGGCAAGGAAAGGGAAAGGTAGCGAGGAAAGGAACTGGTCAACAGTACCTCATAAAAAAGCTGGCCCTAGTATAGTGAAGTCTCTAACACTTCACTCTCCCCGGCAGTATCTGCTATGTAACGACCTCTGTGAATGTCATTGTTGTTATTGTTGATCAGAATGGACATCATTGCACTCCGGGCACACCCAGAGGTGTTTACTCCCTCAGCAAAAGTAACATTTTTATTCAATACTTCTTTATGCAACCTTTATACAAACTTTATACTTCATTTATACTACTTTTATGCAACCTTTATACAACCTGTATACACCCTTTATACAACCTTTATGCAACCTTTATACAACCTCTATACGACCTTTTTACACCCTTTATACAACTTTTATACAACCTTTATACAACCTTTATACAACCTCTACAACCTTTAAACAACCTTTATACAACCTCTATACAACATTTATACAACCTTTATACAACCTCTATACAACCTTTATACAACCTTTATACAACCTGCATACAACCTTTATACAACCTTTATACAACCTTTATACAACCTCTATACAACCTTTATACAGCCTTTATACAACTTTTATACAACCTTTATGCAACCTCTAAACAACCTTTATACAACCTTTATACAACCTCTATACAACCTTTATACAGCCTTTATACAACTTTTATACAACCTTTATGCAACCTCTAAACAACCTTTATACAACCTTTATACAACCTTTATACAACCTTTATACAACCTTTATACAAATACAACCTTTATACAACATTTGTATAACCTCTATAGAACCTTTATACAACCTTTATTCAACCTTTATACAAATACAACTTTTATACAACCTTTATACAACCTTTATACAACCTTTATACAACCTATGTACAACCTCTATACAACCTTTATTCAACCTTTAGCCAGGTGTAGTTGCCCCCGGGGGGAGGGGGGGGCTGTGAAGAGACAAAGAAAGAATAGAACTTCTACACCCTCAAGCATGTCGTAGAAGGCAACTAGTATGAGGTTGTTCCTGTGCCTTTCATCCTGGTCATGTAAAACAAATCACCATAGAAACCTTCCCTGCAAGAGCATGGGAATGTTTTGGTGCAAGTTTCCTGTAAGGGAACCACCTACAGTGGCGGCTCTATGCTCCGTAAGGAGTTCAAAGGAGGATGAAGATGATAATACTATCATTCCCTGCTTTTATAGCGTATCTTCACTTGATCCGATCGGCAGCCTCGTGGGGATGCTTCCTATGGCATCACCTACAAAGTATGCGATAATAGGCTTTTACAAGCAGAAGAGAAAAGAACACGCTTAAAGGAACACTACGCCCCCGCCCCCCCCCCCCCCCCCCCCCCCCCCCCCCCCCCACACTTAAAAAAAAAGCAGCTTAGGGCTAAAATGTTCATGGGCGTACCATTCCCATGGTTAGTTATGACTGGATAAGGCTACTACTATATTAGATGAAGGTTACAGTGCAGATTTATGTCTGGGAGAATCGCACAAGAATAACATTCCTTAACATAATCCGCTCCTGACTTCGTTGGTCGTTGTACATAGACATCAAACAGGACAGACCTATGCAAATAATCTTTTGTCTGAGGACGCGAAGAGATCTGTACCAGGGAACCTCAGCTTGCTTTCTCTACCACCTGTGATAAATCTTGCAGGATTAGCCAAGACGTTTACCATTGTTCTGTGAGTGGTCCCGGATGAAATATACGGTGCCCTCAAAACGACCTTTTACCGGAACAAGATCTAGTGTTATATGATCTACTCTCAGTTACCGCTGACTTTCCCTGTGTCAGCTGTACCGAGATATACACGATATAAACATACAGACACGCTTTCACACATAAATAGAAAGATTGACAGAAAGACAAACAGATAGACTGATCAGGCCTATCAGATAGGCAGATAGACAGACAGCCATATAGATTGACAGACAGACACACAGATAGACTGATAAGGCCTATCAGATAGGCAGATCGACAGTTAGACAGATAGACTGACAGACATATAGACATCCAGTCAGACAAACAGTCAGTTAAATAGACAGCGAGACAGTCAGATAGATTGACAGACAGATACACAGATAGACTGATAGGGCCTATCAGATAGGCAGATAAACAGACAGCCAGATAGAATGACAGACATATAGACATCCAGATAGAAAAACAGCCAGTTAAATAGACAACGAGACTGACAGTCAGCTAGACAGATTTACAGACAGGTATGCAGAGAGACAGACAGCCAGATAGATTGACAGACAGGTATGCAGAGAGACAGACAGCCAGATAGATTGACAGACAGGTATGCAGAGAGACAGGCAGCCATATTGACAGACAGTTATGCAGAGAGACAGACAGCCAGATAGATTGACAGACAGGTATGCAGAGAGACAGACAGCCACATTGACAGACAGGTATGCAGAGATATAGACAGCCAGATAGATTGACAGACAGGTATGTAAAGAAACAGCCAGCCAGATACGCAGATAGACAATCAGACAGGTGGACAGACAGACAAACAGATAGATAGATAGATAGATAGATAGATAGATAGATAGATAGATAGATAGATAGATAGATAGACAGACAGACAGACAGACAGACAGACGGACGGACGGACGGACGGACGGATGGACAGACAGACAGACAGACAGACAGATAGATAGATAGATAGATAGATAGATATATAGATAGATAGATAGATAGATAGATAGATAGATAGATAGATAGATAGATAGATAGATAGATAGATAGATAGATAGATAGATAGATAGATAGAGTGCGACATCGGCTAGATTTAGCTACCAAGGGAAAACTAGCTTCTCCCCCCCCCCCTCCCTACCATACCTATTGGCATATCTGGCATCCTCATCACGTGACAGAAACTACTGCTATAAGAATATGTGCTTTGCTAAGGGGGCCATCAGTAGCGGTGGCTTCTTGTTCCAAAAGGAGAGAAAAAGTAGATGATGATGATGATAATGATGGTGGTGATCATGGTGAAAAGGGAACATGCCGAATAGAAAACAAAATGTGCAGTAACATGTAATAATCACCATCAACCAATCAATGAATACCCTTCTGCTTGCCAAGAAGCATATGCCTGCAACAAATGCATGCAAAGTCCTTCTGTCGCATGCGCCAAATCTCTAGATCTTTCGATGATGCTTCCAAGATTGAGCCCCTGCTACATGCATCTCCCACCCGAATAAAATTCCTCACACGCCACTGACATATGACGACTAAAATTGTGATTTATTCAGAAGACAGATCACGGTCTCACATACTATATTACAAGCCAACACACAGCCACAGAGTGTTAACCTGAATAAAATACTGACTGCGCTACCGGGAACCAACAGCCTGGTCCATCAGGATGTGCAACAGGGCGATATCTCAGAAAGAGTTACATGTACTTGACACTGCCAGCTTTCAGTTTTAATCCTCTTGACACTGTACAAGTACCAGATGTATCGTGGCTTTTAACGACGCAAGAAGGAAGGAGAAATTTGCTTGAGCATAAGGAAAGTATAGTTGTGTTAATGAATTGTTAATTTTTTTTCTTTCGGGCATGTTATGAGAAGCCTCGTATAGTTCCCAGGGGGTCTCTCTGAAGAGACAACGACCAAATAGGACTACTATACCCTCAGGCAGTTAGTACAAGGCGAGCAATTTGAGGTTGTGCATGTTATTGCACCCCTAACATGTAAAACAAATTGACACGGAAACAACAACTACAATAGCATATGACTGCTTGGTGCAGGGTTCCTGTAAGGGGATCAGTTGTAGTGGTAGTGACCCCATGCTTTGTAATGAGCGGAAAGAAAACTATGATGAGGTGAAGAAAGCTGGATTGTTTCGTGACTGCAGGAAAGATTGAATGAAAAAAATACAAAGAGAAATAGAGGACAGCAAAGTCAGAAGATACTGGGTAGTTTGACGTCATGGCTTGGAGAAATGTCAACTGAAGTATTGATAAACAATACTGGAGACAAGAAGGTATGTAGAAACGTGGCCGCTTAATCCATCAGGTATTCAACTTTAATAAGAAGAATAAGGTGTCAGACCTTCACCTTTCCTTGAGACAACATTATCTATAGCACGACATCAATAGCACGACACCTATAGCACGACATCTATAGCACGACACCTATAGCATGACATCAGTCATCGTTCATTGACTTACCTTCTCGTTTGTTATGGAGCATGGACCCACCATTTCAGCAAGTCTTCTTTCAGCAAATCTTCACCAAAGCATCTATGTGCTGTTGTGGTGGTGGTATTACCATTTGTTTTACATGATGAGGTTATTTGACTCATGTACAGAATCATATTAGTAGCATCTTACGACATGCTTGATGTAGCAGCAGGCTTATTCTCTAATTGTTTATCCCTCAGAGAATCCCGAGAACTATTTGAAGTGTGTTGACAACTAATGGTATGGTGTGTTGACAGCTAATGGTATGGTGTATTGACAGCTAATGGTATGGTGTGTTGACAGCTAATGGTATGGTGTGTTGGCAACTAATGGTATAATGTATTGACAGCTAATAACATAATGTGTTGACAGCTAATAACATGATGTATTGACAGTTAATAATATGAAGTATTGACAGCTAATAGCATGATGTATTGACAGCTAATAACATGATATATTGACAGCTAATAACAAGATGTATTGACAGCTAATAACAAGATGTATTGACAGCTAATAACATAATGTATTGACAGCTAATAATATGATGTATTGACAGCTAATAACATGATTTATTGACAGCTAATAACATGATGTATTGACAGCTAGTAACAAGATGTATTGACAGATTGATAGCTATTGCAGTAGAGTTGTAGTCGTAATTGTTTTAGTTAGCTGACTTTGAAAAATAAATCAACATGTCAACCGAGTGGCGTATGGTTGACCACCCTCTAGATAAAGAAGTTAACTGTGAATACTGTATAAGTAGCCTAGGACCATAACAGATGGTTGTCACTGAGCGCGAAGTGGGATAGTTCTGAGGGACAGCTATATGTGTAAATTCACCTCTGAAGCTTTGTTACTGTTATTGTTGATTAGAATCAACATCACAGCATTCCGGACAAACCCATAGGTGCTCAGTCCCCCTCAGCAAATGTCGAAGGGTATGAATGCTAATAGTTCCTGTAGCACGCTGGTTATATACACGACAGATACATCCTCTCATACTGTCGCATAGAGATTTATGATCAATAAATTTCCTAAATTCTTTTTTTTCCTACCCGTGTCCTCTACTTTATTATCGCTCTTGTATCCATCTCCTGTTTTTCGCATTCGTTCCTTTGCGACAAAATATTATTTTCCCATTCATACTTTCGCCTGTTTCTTTTCTCATTTAGAAACGCATTTTATTGCGTAATATGTCAGTCCCTGGATGTGAACGAAATAGTGTGAGAATTCGTCGCGTCAGACATAGAGAGCAGACATTTGTCTACATTTTCATCTGACACGAGTTTTTTCTTCGGCTAGTTTCTCGGCGTGAGGTGGGAAGACGCGTTTTGGCAGTTATGGCCAGCGTCTAAGTTAATGTGAAGTGTTAAGAGAGAGAGAGAGGGGGGGGGAGAGAGAGACCGGCACTATTTCGGGTTTTCGTAATAGCGTGGGATCCTTTGTCCGTTTTCATATATCTACCCGAGTGGCTTAGACTATGCATTCAGTTCTCCAAATTTTTCAGTAGACAGGTTGCTCGTGCTAAGGAAATAAGCTTGCATAGCGAAGTTCTTAGTTTGACTCGACATTTTGCCGAGCTTCTAGACTAACTATATGAGTGAATAAATTCTAAGTTCGTGCGATCGCTTGTAGTTCTGTCTGGAGTGAAACTGGGGTAGCCCAACTTTACCAACGGTTTTAGTACTGAGAAATATCTGTGAAGAACAATAACATTTTTTTCTTAAAGACTTGGGTGTATACAGTAAAACCTCTCTGGCATTGCGCTGGCATCCAGAACGACAGAGTACCCATTACATGAACTTTAAGATTAAATGAAGTAACGGACCTATCGCGCCAGATTTAATTCTTCCTGAGAAAAACCTGAAGTACATTTCAGCCCTTGTGGCAAGTAAAATATTACTATCAGTAACATTCCGAAGGAGTTCTGACTAGTGGTGGTGTTACCAAATAAAGTCCTATACTGAGAGAAGGCACCGACCTGACATTCCTAATTACTAGAAATCTAAGCTATTGACACTTTGCTCGCTGTTAACGTTCGTGCCTGGACAATTTTAATGTGACAGAAACAGATATCCTAAAATAAGAAGAACCAAGGAAACGTTCCCTGAAGTAGTGAATTCAACCTATCTTTGTGGAGCTGGGGTTCCCTTGGCCAATGACTAACCCTGGAGATTCTGTACGTGCATGTCCTAAAAATTGTTTTTCCAGAAGTTGCTACCAAAGCTGTAAGTACGAATGCAAGCTAGTGATCACGGCTGACTGAATAGAGTGAATGCAGGACTGAGTGATTCCTTTATTGCTGTATTTTGGCACCCATTTTGCTGTCTTAAATTTCTTTATGCACGTTTTTGTTGCTAACAATATTTTCCTTAGGATAGATCAGAGTATCAAAGTCTGTTCATACCTTTAAAGGGAAATCTTAGACTAAAGCATATGTATCCGTGACTCTTTGGGGCTATCACTTTTCTTCTAACAGGACTGTGGGCTATACATCGAGGGAAAAGATCATACCTCTGGGTCTATCATTCTTGTAGCAATTCATTGACTTTATGACTATTTGTATATGTTTGATGTAATTTTATGTGTTGTGATGGAATTTTATTATGATAATTAAAATTCACTTGAACTTATTCCAGTGTGTCGGTCAGTTCGTTCCCAAATATCTATATAATCATTGTTATAGTTTTTCCACGTCTGTGCGTCTAACTGTCGAACTGTCGTCACTTGTGTGTGTATACACGTGAGTTGTATGTGTATATATATATATATATATATATATATATATATATATATATATATATATATATATATATATATATATATATATATATTCTATATATATAGTTTATAGACTGTCTGACTCCTCTAGATCTGTTGTAGAAGATAGGCTGAAAGAGAGAAGATTCTCGATTTCAGGGACAGCCTCTATAAATTTCTACCATCTCACTCGTGGAAATCTATTTCTATTATTATCTCTCACTATGGCTATCACTTATTCTAATCTATTCAGAAGGGACCAACCCAAGTCTTAATTCCCCTATAAAAAATCTACGACACATACGCCCATCCCTGCTAGTCTTACGATTAATGCCAAATTCCAACAAGTTTTAGCCTTGCCAATTTACCTGCTGCAAGGTTTATGATATGACGACCATAGAGGTGCTGTAGCCTCTCCTCAAAGGCTATCTGAGACAACTGTACACAAACCGACGGAAAGCAACAGGGAACTACCGTCGTTATGTTCCTTGTACAATCATGAATCAGAACAGCTTTCTCTTTAGATCAAATATATCACCTATTATTATTTGCCCCACCTTCTTATTATAGTCCTCCTCATTTTATTATAAGGGATTACTACAGCAGCGTCTACGGACGTCATTTTCTTCTTCTTCTTCTTCTTCTTCTTTTTCTTCTTCTTCTTCTTCTTCTTCTTCTTCTTCTTCTTCTTCTTCTTCTTCTTCTTCTTCTTCTTTTCTTCTTCTTCTTTTCTTCTTCTTCTTTTCTTTTTCTTTTTCTTCTTCTTCTTCTTCTTCTTCTTCTTCTTCTTCTTCTTCTTCTTCTTCTTCTTCTTCTTCTTCTTCTTCTTCTTCTTCTTCTTCTTCTTCTTCTTCTTCTTCTTCTTCTTCTTCTTCTTCTTCTTCTTCTTCTTCTCTTCTTCTTCTTCTTCTGTTTCTTCTTCTTCTTCTTCTTCTTCTTCTTCTTCTTCTTCTTCTTCTTCTTCTTCTTCTTCTTCTTCTTCTTCTTCTTCTTCTTCTTCTTCTTCTCCTTCTTCTACTTCTTCAGTTCCTACTCACTCAATAGCAGACACTGTTCAAATATTTCAGGAATTCTGATTCTATACCACCCTAATGTGATCATACTCGAATTATTGTCTGATTTACTGTTTAGATCTTTTGGATTTGTTTGTTTGTATTTTTTTATTTATTTTTTTATTTTTGCATTTGTTGTTTTTTTTCTTCCTTATTTTCATTACGTTCTTGTTTGTTTAATAAAAAAAACAAAAAAAACATACTTTATTTTGATTATGATTCGGTAATGTCATTGTATGCTGGTATAAAACCTTTATAACGTTATATGCCTTTAATTTAATGCTTAAAGTAACATGTGGGAATGAAAGGGTATAGTATGCAAGATAAGTGAGAGTGGAAGGGCAGAATATTAGGACGGGCCTGCGCGTCCAATTCTTAACACTTTGAAAATAAAGTTCGTTCGTTCGTTCTTATTTGTCAAGTACCATGCCATCAGGTGTAGATGGTCACGTGTCTTCACAACTTCCTGCCCCGAGTAATGTTTATAATTTCTGTTGTTGACTCCGCTTTATGCCGTAATGTCAAGCTGTCCAGTAGCGTCTCTCGCATTGAAAATGTTTTTCTTTTTAGTATTTCCTATTGTCGCCACGTGTAGATCCAGGATGATCTCAAGAGACATAGACAGAATTAAGACATAGACAGAATTAAGACATAGACAGAATCAAGACATAGACAGAATTAAGACATAGACAGAATTAAGACAACTGCTTCCTCAGGCATGTCGTACAAGGCGACTAATATGAGGCTGTGCATTGAGCTGGCAACGTCATCATGTAAAATAGATTACTACAGAAACCATTGCTACAGAAACCATTGCTACAGAAACTATTGCTACAGAAACTATTGTTACAGAAACTATTGTTACAGAAACCATTGTTACAGAAACCATTGCTACAGAAACTATTGCTACAGAAACTATTGCTACAGAAACTATTGCTACAGAAACTATTGTTACAGAAACTATTGTTACAGAAACTATTGTTACAGAAACTATTGCTACAGAAACTATTGCTACAGAAACTATTGTTACAGAAACTATTGTTACAGAAACCATTGCTACAGAAACTATTGCTACAGAAACTATTGTTACATAAACTATTGTTACAAAAACTATTGCTACAGAAACTATTGCTACAGAAACAATTGCTACAGAAACCATTGCTACAGAAACTATTGTTACAGAAACTATTGCTACAGAAATTGCTACAGAAACTATTGTTACAGAAACCATTGCTACAGAAACCATTGCTACAGAAACAATTGCTACAGAAACCATTGCTACAGAAACCATTGCTACCGAAACCATTGCTACAGAAACAATTGCTACAGAAACAATTGCTACAGAAACCATTGCTACAGAAACCATTGCTACAGAAACAATTGCTACAGAAGCGCGATAATGCTTTATGCAGTCTTCCTGCCAAGATGCCAGGTGTAGTGGTGGTTCCATGATCTATTAGAAAGAGAAAGAAAAGAAGCGAAAAGGGAAAATGAAAAACATGAATTAATTTTCGTATTGTCACAAAATATTCCATCTATTCATAACATGTCCAACGAAAGTGGATTACTTCCCTTCTGATGTAAGTAATAAGCTTCCTCTGTGTACTGACTTCTTTCATGACTTCCTCATTGCTTTTTTTTTTTTTTTGTTTTTGATTGCCCATGATATTCTTAACATTCTTATGTAGAACCACATCTGTGGTCTCGCCTGTTTGCTAATTGTCCACCGGGACATTTTTAGCTTGATTGCTAATTGTCCACCGGGACATTTTTAGCTTGTTTACTAATTGTCCACCGGGAGATGTATAGCTTGTTTACTTATTGACCACCCACAAATTTTTAGCTTGTTTGCTAATTGTCCACCGGGAAATTTTTAGCTTGTTTACTAATTGTCCATGACTCACTTCCGAATGTTAGAATTGTCTAAACACGACATGGTCGCTAGAAATTGCTAACCACTGCGAATTCTATAATTAATCTGGTTATTCCCCTTTGACCACTTTCGCAGAATCTCGACTATCTCCGCAGGTAGTATCTTGCCTGTTATGGGGCATTTTTTTTTCTCATTTGCGCTCCTTATAGAGCACGGAGCCACCAGTGCACCTAATCCCCATATAGTAAACCTCCACATGTTGTAAAGACAACAATCAAAAAGCTAAAGACTTTCATAAATGGGTGCTTGCGTAGAATAGAAGGATTAAAATGGTATGACAAGGTTACCAACGTGGAACTGATGACAAGAACCAGACAAGTGCCAGTGGAACAAGAAATGAGAAGAAGACGATGGCGATGGATAGGACTCACACTGATTAAACCTGTTGATAGCATTACAAGGTAGTCCTTGTTCTGGAGCCCCCAGGGCAAGAGAAGCAGAGGTAGACCAAGAAGCACATGGAGAAGAGAGCAGGAAACAGAGGTGAAAATGATGAGAACGTGGAAAGAACTTGAGATGATGGCACGTGGTAGGAGGACTTGGCATGTGTTTGTTGAAGGCCTATGCTCCTTTGGGAGTGGAGGGTTATAAATGAATGAAAACCTCCACGAAACATTCATATGCTCTTTCAGCGTTGGTTTCTATGTCAAATTGTTTAAGGAATGTGACGTCACCACACACACATGAGAGTGAGGGTCTTTTCTGTCATAAACGATGTCAGAAGAAAAGAGATTTTGTAACTTCTATCCTCATAAAAATGTCAGACTGTCCATTAGCAGATATTTCCGTAGGGGAGTGAAGTGTTAGAGACTTCACTATACTAGGTCCAGCTTCGATAGGTGGGGTGACCAGCTACCTTTCTTGCTGCTATCTATCTATCTATCTATCTATCTATCTATCTATCTATCTATCTATCTATCTATCTATCTATCTATCTATCTATCTATCTATCTATCTATCTATCTATCTATCTATCTATCTATCTATCTATCTATCTATCTATCTATCTATCTATCTATCTATCTATCTATCTATCTAATCTATGTATTAATGTTTATTTTTATTTTTATTTATTTTATTTTTACATTCATTATTATTATTATTATTCTTTTTTAATGTTAAAAACGTACTTTAATTATGATGATTATTGCAAATGTAACATTACTTTTATAATGATAAATGCCTTAATTATGCTTATAGTAAATGTGAGGATGAAAGGATATAGTATATATGATGAGAGAGAGAGAGGAAGGGCAGAATGTCAGACGGGCCTGCGTGCCCAATTCTTAACCCTTTGAAAATAAAGTTCGTTCGTTCGTTCGTTCGTTCGTTCGCTGCCTTTGCCTACCCTAACTCAACCCGGTACTATTGCCGCGAGAATCCAGCGCTCTAACCACTCTGCCAATCGCACCCTCTTCATCCTCATAGTATACATTTATCACCAATAGTTAACAACTTATAATCTCAGCTGAAACATCAGGTAATTGTTATAACCCTAAACTATTTTAAATTGTTTTTTAATTATATTTTTCTATATTAATGTGATAGGGTTGGGGTGATGATGATGATGCTGCTGTGATATGTGATCACTTTCTTGCACACTCGCAACCGACCCGATCAACAATAAAACTCTGATTCTAAGGCAGGAGCTGTATTTATTCATACAACCCTGTCAGTGACCCTAACCCACAACGCAAACTAATGAACAAACATTAAATCAGTAAGCAAACAAACAAAACACCCAGCCAGTGCTCAATTGCTAATCAATACGCAAAGCACCGACTAGTTAAAATCATAATAGTTAAATAATGAGAAACACCATGCTCTCACCTGTCAAACTGTCCTTCTTCCACGCTACCTGAAACATTCAACTATCATGCACACACACTCAGCTCATGCATGTCGTCTAATCAGACTAGTATGGTGTTGTGCATGAGGCTGGCAATCTCACAATGTAACACAGATTGCTCCGAAACCACTACTGCAACAGCATCTGAATGCTTTGTGCGGTCTCCATGCGGAGGCCAGCCACACTGGTGGCCATATGCTCCATAAGGAGCGAGAAGCGACATAATTTGTTCCTAAGCGGACCCGCGTGCTCTAATAAATTACCCGACACACAACAATAACTAAATAAAAATGAAATATGCATAAAATAATATTAAAGATATGTACAACGAATACTCTCATTAATGAGCATAAACCACCACCTCGCAACTGATCCATCTCAATATCCGTCCCTGCTGTCGTGAAACGAGTTGTGTAGACCCACTGCTTTGTTAAATCATTATGTCGGGATACAAATTTGCCCCAGCCAATAAACGCACAGTTGCTGAGCCGGAATAAATTACAAGAAGTTAAGCCACGAAAAAAACTTAAGCCCTGTTTTTTTCGGATGTGGGTCGCGGCCATCTTGTTCACGCAAGATGGCGGAAAAAACAGAATAAAATTAGGCTGTACGACGCTTGGGACTAAACTGCAGGAAACCAATCAGCTTGCCCCGCCAGGAACCAACCAAAAGCTTTGCTTAAGCATTCATCTACCTATATAATCGGGCGAGATTTTATGCAAAAGCACGCAACCCGACACGAAGCCAGAGAGACGGCTGACTGAATAAGAGGAGCTGTCAACTTTGATTTATAGCTTACCTGGAGTGCATTGACCTGCAGCCTGCTTCACTAAGTCGAGTCAAAACCTGGCCGGTTTAAAAAATCTTAGAGGGTTTTATTTGTGTCATCAAAACTGAGATCGTGGGTCGTCAATCCAGCTGCCTGGAACTCCGCAGGAGCATAGAGATTGAATCTACATCTTTGGTCCCCCTCAGTCTTGGGTGGGCTAAAGGAACGATCCTCAGCCGTTTTTGTGTGAACCAAACAAAGAAGAACAGACCTTAGAGAGATGAGTACACATTAGTACCATTTCTGTCAGCATTGTGAGCAAAAGTTAGTGTCAGTGACGAGAAAGAGATTTAGCGTAGAAAGAGACAAGATTAACAGCATAGCTAATAATTGTTATAGACGTAATTAACAGCACAGCTGATACCTGTACTATAATTGAATAACAGCACAGCTGATATAATTTTTTGTTCCTATAATTGGAAAACTTGTTGTAATATATTTATATATCTATATAAATATAAATATTTGTAAATGATATGTAGACTTACAAATCCATTACATTCCATTTTTCAACATCCACCCTTCAGCACAAGAGTAGATAGTGTATATGCTAAATAAATAATAAGGAAATTGTATTTGAAGACTTGTCAATTTTATCATTGTTAAGTAAAATCTGTTTCCTTGTTTTAATATCACAGTTAGTTACACAGCGGAGGTGGCAATTTATGTCGGTCTCCTCTCTACTAATTTTTCGAGATCAGATCATTCACAGCCGTAACTAATTTGTGATACCAGTAGTTCTCTCAGACACTGGGACTTCACCACTTTCTGCAGAAATTCTATTTCTGTAATTGTCAGTACTATACTGATCCAAGAGCCAAATAAAAACCTCACGCCACACCTGCACTCTGAAGCATGTCATATATGTCGACTGTTGAGATTAGGAACTCATCATATAAAACACATTGTTACAGAAACAAACCACTGCCATAGCATATAAATGCATCGTGCAGACTTCTGTTGGATTCAGCCGCACTGGTATCGCCCTGCTCCGCAAGGAGCAAACAGGAACGTTTATGTCTCAAATGTGCTCCACGTACCAAAAGTAGAGGTATCATATTTACAAGGCATATTAATGACTAGAACTAAATACATCACTAGGTTTATAACACGTGGCTGCCATCTTGCCAACAGTTAATTTAGTAGTAGACTGCTTTTCTGCCCGGCCTCACGAATGAAATAGGTTCCTACTATATTCGCTTTTCTTGCCCGGTCTAATGAATGAAATAATTGCTACTAAACTCTCACTGCTGTGATTTGGACTTAACACTAATAAAATCTATCCACACATTATTTTCACTCATCTATAACTTTAAAACTAAATCTAATGTCCTGGAAGAAATCTCCTTTGGAAACACATCTATTTTCTCAAACACTAGAACTGTGTCACGCTGAATACTAATAATAAAACTACAGAACACTAAAGCTAATCTCTATAAAATACGCTACCAATTATAGCTCACATGCTCTGATTTCTTTGTCCATCTCCTACCCTCACAGGGCGCCTCGTTTCGTTTGTTCTCTCTGGGCTGCTCTTGCAAAAAGGGCCTCTGCCGGCCATCGCATTTCTTTATATAGGCCGCTAGGGCTAATCGCTCAACTTAGGGCGCGCGCGTAGTAATTGGGCCACGCAAATAACACATGCGATGGATGCTCTAGAAGGAGCGAAAACACAAATATAAAACACAAATATGAACTTCAGGGAGATTTTGGGGCGTTTATTATGGCCCCATCACATATCACCCTCCTGAAGATGTTGTGGTCCCCACAACCTACTCTCTGCCGTTGGCGCTGCGCCCGATTCTTTCTGAGCGGCGATGCTTTGGGCTCAGATTCTGTAATAGGTACAACCCGGCTGGGGACCCTCTTGGTCGTCATGTTCCTAGTCGTACGTTGCTGGGCTGGCAGTTGCTGTGGTTTGGATGATTCGTCTACTTGTGCAGCGTCGCTGCTTGCTTGTGACTTCTTCTTGTCAGTGCATGCAGCTGTCGACTTTGTAGTGGGATTGCTCCTGACGTGTTTTACACTCGTTTTGTGTGGACGGTGGCTTACATTCCCCACAAGCTGCGTTAGATGAGTTTCCTCTTCTGAACATTGATGTGCATTCCCTCCTATCTGCTTAAGACGAGTTTCCTCCCCTAAACGTCGACCAATTTTCTCGGCGTCCTTAGGGTGACAGTTGTCACGGCCATCTCTTGGCTTGCACCCTAAAGGCAACCTAGTTGTGGCAAAAGAGCCCCTTGAGGGACAGGCGGATATCAAATGTTCTGTGGACTTGCACTTAAAGCATCGTTTCAGAAGCGGGCCTTGAGGGCATTTGGCTGCCTTGTGATCTGAGAACTCTCCACAATTGTAGCACCTCCTCTTTGTAGGCTTTCTCTGTGCCATGGGTCGCCTCCTACTACCCTTACATTCTTGGTCGCCAATGCCGCATACATAGACTGCTTCCATGACCTGGACAGATGGTTTGTTATCAAACTCTACTTGATCGTTTCTTGCCAGACTCCTGAATCCCTTTCTGAAGATCTTGGTCTGATGTACGAATACATCAATACCTCCATCATCTGGCTTAATAAACCCCCATCCCCTGTTGACACTATACCACTTGCAAACCCCTTCTCGCCTTGTGCAACTGCGTTTGTTGTTACTGTCAGATCACAGCTTTCCTTGTCAACAGCCTGACTCTCACCAACAAGAAGGTCTAGTTGAGGTTCCTGCTCACACACCCCCTCGTCGTGCTTTGGCTGTTTCCGCGGTTGGCATGGTGTTTTCTCTCTGGGCGGCTCTTGCGAAAAGGGCCTCTGCCGGCCATCGCATTTCTTTATATAGGACGCTAGGGCTAATCGCTCAACTTAGTGCGCGCGCGTAGTAATTGGGCCACGCAAATAACACACGCGATGGATGCTCTAGAAGGAGCGAAAAAACCAAATATAAAACACAAATATGAACTTCAGGGAGATTTTGGGGCGTTTATTATGGATTAATATAATATACACCTTGTAAATAAAAGATGTTTAGCTGGAAGTAAATGGATTTTTAGTTCGTTCAATGGAGGAGAATCTTACTTTGCCCTGGGATAATAATAACAAGATAAATTATTCATTGATGTCGACTTAAACCTTTTAATTTCTGTTTATTTGCTCTCAACTTTTAATATTATTTAAGAAACTGTATCATAAGAAACAACAGCAGTTATTGATATATTTATTGTACATTTAATTTATTTTTTACGGTTTGAAATTAAATTAAGTCTAAAGGAGCGATATTTTAAACAAATTTAACAACATTTATCCAGCTAAGCGAGACCTAAGACGCGTCAACAGTGAGGAATGCAGTTAGCGACCCATAGCCAGACTGCTTGCCAAGACCCTACTCCACCTCCAAGTGGTGGTCCTGGATACAGGCTGCATCACTGCAGTGTGGCTGAGTGAGTAGGGATCGAAGAGGGAAAGCTAACCCGGTCCCAAAAATGTTGTGCTGAAGTCGGAGGTGTCGGCCGAAAGTAGCAAATATCGCAGCTTTGCTGTAAATGGACACAACGGAACCAACGTCTTTTTCAGGACGAACGAAGAAGAATAAGAAGAACCAGCGAAGCAGTCTGTGTACAAGTTTTATCTATTAAATACTATTTTTTCTTGAAAGATTGTTATTTTTTCTGCACTAGTTAACTAATTTACATTCTATTACATTCTTTCTTGTCAGTATTTTTTAAAAAGTGTTAATAAAAGGGGTGAAAGTAAGAGTATTGTGACGACACATAAGATTGGTGGTGAGGGGTGGGGATCTGGGCTTTTGTGAAGAACGAACGAACAAACGAACGAACTTTATTTTCGAAGGGTTAAGAGTTGGGCGCGAAGGCCCGTCTAACATTCTGCCCTTCCACTCTTATTTATCTTGCATATTATATCCTTTCATTCCCACATGTTACTTAAAGCATTAATATGAAGGCATGCAACATTATAGAGGTAATATAACAGCGTGTGTTTACAGTATGCAGTCATAATCAAAATTAAGTATTTTCATTAAACAAACATTATAATTAAATTACATTAAATTAAATTTAAAAAAAAATACGTACAGTAAATTATGATTTCAAACATAATCAGATGAGGTGGCATGGTATCAGAACTCATGAAGTATTTGACAGTCTGCTATTGAAGGTGGTGAGACTTGGTGTTATTTCTTTGCCCTCCTTAACCCAAGAGCAGAATCAGTAGGAGAGATAGATGGACATAACTTTATTTAAAAGGGTAAAGAATTGGGGACCCAGGTCTGTCCGACCATCCAGCCCTTTATCTTTCATTCTGTATCCCGACACTCACTCATGTGTTCATCAACAATTAATCTGCATTTTTGAATGTGTCATTAAACATCAATACATAAATTACATAAACACGTTCTCGCTTATATCCGTACCTTCTTGAGGGAAAATGAAATAATAATAATAATTTCTTACGCATTTCTGTAGCAGGACACATCTTCGAGCTGTAAAAATGTATATCTGCTCATTCTCATACACATCATCACATTTAAGCAAACAAATACATTATATATTTCAAAAGTACAGTGCTATGCAGGTACATTCTCACATACATTAAATTATATAGTAATACTACATGGATATAAAACAAATTATTCACATAGACAATAACGAGCATATATAATTATATGAGCACAACAATATGGCAGTACACATAGTCACAGTACTGTGACATATTATGGAAATAGCTTCATATATCTTGTTCATTATCTACACTTTTCTTTTACCTTTTCTTCCACCTATGCACGTTTTAACTTAAACCCCCAAATGCTCAGATATCCGTCTCTCTTTCTCATTAGCACGCATATTTTATTGCTGTTCGCTATTCCCTTTGATGAGAGTTTACCAGAGACCGATTAGCTAACGTGAGCTGTATAATTTTACACCAGCGATTGAAGATCGTTGTAATGGGATCAGACAGCGATCAAGGTGGATATAATTTTGGAACCAAGGGAGACAAATTTTTATTACGCCCCTTGTAAACTGGTCGCTAGAAAGTAATTAAACCACGTTGAGAACGAGCAGATCAAAAGACTTTGCTCGCTAGAAGACGAGCAGAGACGAAGGAAACTCACACTGATTAGCGAATTGCCGATGCCTGATCTAAGAATGAATAGGGTTCTGATTTTCGGCTGATAATGTGAGAAAGATCTTTGATTTGCAAATCCGAACGTAGAATTCACCGTAGATGTTAACATCTGGCAGAGAGAGTCTGTTTTCGGGTTATAGTTATAATTCTTCCTTTGATTTCAGATGTATATATACCCTAGCCTTCTAAATAAAATTTACTCAGGACTCGACAGATTCAGAAGACATCTAGCTGCAATTCTAGAATCACTCGTATTGAGTAGAGTTTCTTAGTTTTTGTTGGAGAATAGCCTTAGTAGTTTGTGTGAAGGTAAATACTACTAGTAGTTTGAGTGATTTAACTAGTTAAATCGTCAATCATATTTTACTAGTTTTCCTGTGCAGAGTGATTTACTAGAGAGGTCCGTCGACAATTATATTTTCTCTAAGTTTTATTGTGTTACTGTGGATAGCAGAACTAATAATAATTTCTAGCTAAACTCTTCCAGCTATAAGATAAATTTTATTAACTGCTAATAACCAGTCAGAGAATATTCTAACCAACTAGTAAAGGCACTGATTCATCATGATTATTGACGAAATATGTATTTATTTCTAATTCATGATGACTGATTTTTAAATGACTAGAATTTATTTCACGGGAGTTTTTAAACGATAAGACAAGCTCTCAGCTTGTAGTTTATAATTTAAAGTTAAATAACCGAAGTGGATAACTATATTCTATATTTTACGCGAGGTAGGATAGGATTGTGTATACTATATATTGGTTAAATATTTTGTATGTTTTTCTCTTTATACAGTATTTGGGTCAAACCTTAAACCTTACCAGCAGCTTCCATGTAAATCTGGGAATAATCATACTAAAGAACATTTTAACTTAGTTCTGGGTCTTCAAGGTAAATCTGGTCTGAGGTTGTGTTTACACCCAGAGAGAGACCAAATACCAACCCAAAGAACATTTAGAGTGACTTGGTAACTGGCATATAGATCCAGATTTATTGTTCAAATTTCATTTACATTCAGTCCCGTTGTGGCGACCTAACAAACCTTAACATTTCCGACGTTTGATCATTTGTGGTGTGACCAAGAATTTTATACTGAGAGAAGTTGCCGACCTGACATTTCCTAAGCACTGGAAAACTCAATATTCGAACACTGTGAGCACGGCAACATATATTACCTGAACTGATTTGAAGTGGCATAAACAGTAATTCCAGAAAAAATATAACAGTAAAGCGAACGCTCCCCGGAAAAATTGGATTTAACCAGTCTCTGTAGAGCTGGTGTTCTCTTTGCCAAAAGAAAAATGGAGTTGCTGTGGGTGTGTGTGTCCTAAAGTTTGCGTCAGAAGGTGAAAATCAAGTCTGTAGATAAGAACGAATGTCAGTGGCCACTGTTGTATGGATAGAAAGAAAGAAAAATGAGTGGTTCTTTGATCGTATAAAATTTATGTACCCACTTTGTATTTTTTTTTATGCAAAGTTTTTTTTTCTACTGTTTCCCTTTCAGAATAGATTAACGTATAAACTCTGTTCTTTACTGTAGAGGGAAATTCTAGACCATAGCGTATACATCTTTGACTCTTTGGGGTTAATAACTTTCTTATTAACGGGATTTTATCTCAATAGAGGGAGGGAGGATTACACCTATGAGTCTAACTCTTTAATTAATTCATTAACCTATGTTTATTTGTATTTGATTTGATATTCAACATATTGCTGTTGTAAAGTTTCTTTATGATAAATAAAATCTACATAAACTTTATTTACGTGTGTGGTTCAGCTTGTCCCAAAAGATCCATATTCCATTGATGTAGTTTTCACGTCTGTGCGTCTAACGGTCATCACTTATGTGTGTGTGTATGTGAGTGGTTATATATATATATATATATATATATATATATATATATATATATATATATATATATATATATATATATATTAATATATATATATATATATATATATATATATATATATATATATATATATATATATATATATATTCTAGTAGACTGTCTGACTAACTAAGTTCTGTTGTAGAGATAGGCTGAACGAGAGAAGCTTCTCGATTTCAGGGACAGACTCTAACTAGTTTCCACGATCTCACTCGTGAAAATCTATTTTCTTTACATTACCTCTCACTGAGCTATCACCTGTTCTAATCTATTCAGAAGGGACCAATCTATGTCTTAAATTCCTATCGAAAAATCTACGACAAATACACATATTAGATTATATTAGTACGTTATGACTGTACACCTAGTCACGGTACATGCATTAAATCGTATGAGCACAGTATGACAGTACACATTAGTACAGTACATGCAATAGATTATTGGAGCGCAATATGACAGTACACTTAGTCATTCAGGGCAATGTACTAGATTATATGAGCACAGTATGACAGTACACCTAATTATAATATCTGCACTAAATCACTTGAGCAGAATATCACAGTACATCTAGCCACGGCTGATGCATTAGATTATATAATCACAATATGATAGTACTCCTAGTCACAATGCATGTATTACATTCGTATGAGCGTAAATTGGCTGTACATCTAGTCACACCTAGCTCATATGACAGTAAACTAGTCACGGTTGATGCATTTGATTATATACGTACAATATGACAGTAAACCTAGTCACGGTTGATGCATTAGATTATATACGTACAATATGACAGTACATCTAGTCACGGTTGATGCTTTTGATTATATACGTACAATATTACAGTACTTCTAGTCTTGGTTAACGTATTAGATTATTTACGTACAATATAACAGTACATCTAGTCACAGTTGATGCTTTAGATTATATATGTACAATATGACAGTACATCTAGTTACGGCTGATGCATTAAATTATACACGTACAATATGACAGTACATCTAGTTCCGGTTGATGCATTAGATTATACACGTACAATATGACAGTACATCTAGTTACGGTTGATGCATTAGATTATACACGTACAATATGACAGTACATCTAGATACGGTTGATGCATTAGATTATACACGTACAATATGACAGTACATCTAGTTACGGCCGATGCATTAGATTATACACGTACACTATGACAGTACATCTAGTTACGGTTGATGCATTAGATTATACACGTACAATATGACAGTACATCTAGTTACGGTTGCTGTATTAGATTATACACGTACAATATGACACTACATCTAGTCACAGTTGATGTATTAGATTATATGAACAAATTACGACAATACACTCAGCCACTGCACATACATTAGATTATATGAGAGCAATATGGCAGGACAACCCGTGTAGTTCCCGGGGGCATTCCGACGAGACAAGGACAGAACAGGACTAAGGCACCATCAGGCATTTGTACAAGGCAACTAATAAACGATTGTGCATAAGGCTGGCAACCTCAACTTGTCAAACACATTGCCACGGAAACCACCACTACAAGAGTATGTGTCTGCTTGATGTACGCCAATATGACGGGATGGTTGGCCACAGTAAATGCACTGGATTATATGATGGTAATATGACGGGATGCTTGTCTTAGTACATGCACTGGATTATAAACTGGAAACGAACAGTCAATTTCTGGCTGCGAAGCTTCGTTAACATAAGCAGTGTATGAAAGTAGAAAGAAACAAAGAAACTCACTGTAGAATTTAACAAGTCACGGAACAAAATACGTTTTAAAACATATTCTTTTATTCTAAAATGCACTAAATATAGAAATTTTCTCTAACCCCGTTCACAATTGTGTGTACACCGTCACCAAGTTCTGTGATCTTGTTTACAATTTTGTGTACACCGTCACCAAGTTCTGTGATCTTGTTTACAATTTTGTGTACACCGTCACCAAGTTCTGTGATCTTGTTTACAATTTTGTGTACACTTCACTGTGTTCTGTGATCCTTTTACAGCTGTAGTCTTGTAAACAATATATGAGTTTTTCAGCTTTCATTTTTGTGTGGCGTGCAAGGGGCAGGTCACTCGAGGTTCCTATACTTATAAATGTTGATGGTTTAAAATGTACCATGATGGACGAGCGTGTGCAAACTTTTAGCTTCTTTGGTCATCTGAAACCTAGTGAACAACGGACTCAAAGATTTGAAAACAACGCTCATATAAAATTAAATTAAAGTGTTTAAAAATTGAACTGCGTTAATTTTCCAGTGCCCGCAACACCCCCTTATATGTGAGCAGGCTCCTGAGAACGAGCAAGTCGAGATCCACTGTATTACGTAATCAATTCCGGGAGCGCGCGAATTACACTGTACAGTCTATAGCAACCTGAACTTGAACTTGACCTAATAATAAGTGCACTAAAGTGACATGCGGGGGAATGTTTTTGATTGGGCGCATGCAACGAGCTCTGTGTGTCTCTGACAGTATTTACATGTCGATGTAAAGACAACCCTCCCGGCCTTTATTATTGTTATTATTATTGTCATTTTTTTTAAAAGCAAAGCTGGTCCTTGTGCACCATGAGTAATCATCTTTGTGAACTGGCAGACAAAGAATGGAAGATGTCAGAAAATCGGGATAACCCGCCAAGATGCAGAGGTACAAACAGGGGCGTGCTTTAAGTAGGTTGTTGAACTAGTAACAGCGTTTTGAAAATCTTTTTCGGTATCATAAGATTTTTCTTTGTGAACTAGCTGGTATTTCCTACTTACTTACTTAGTCGTTCTTCTTCTACCGTGAGGTGGAGTCGTTCTTCTTCTACCGTGAGGTGTAGAGGTTTGGAAGAGAAAGCGCCATACTATCCTATCGGTTGTCCTTGGCCTGGTTCCATTCTAGTCCTCGGTCCTTCAGAAATTGCCTAATATTGTCTTCCCAGCAGATTCTGGGTCGTCATGGAGGTCTGGATCCCTGGATGTTAGCCTACCATACCTGCCATGGCAGCCGATTTTCTCCCATTCTGCAGACATGACCAAACAATCTTAGTTGGGACTGTTCTACTTGGGTCTGCAAGGGTTGGGTTTTTAGGCCTTGACGCATCGTCTGGTTGCGGACCATGTCTCTACTTATTACTTCAACCACCATTCTCAGATACCTCATTTCTGAGGTTTGCGGGTATTTAAAATTTGGATATACCAAACTGGAAACAGCGATCTTTTTCATTGGTGACTATTCCGTTAAGTTTATTATGATTATTATTAATGCATTTCTGTTAGTGTAGTTGAGGGGGGGGGGGGGGGGGGGGGGGGGGGGGGGTGTTACAGATGACACCGCTCCCTCATGCATACTTTTCGTTCACCCTCAGTTGACATTTGGAATATGTTAAATAAAAGTAGTGGTCAGTTTGAGGCTGTCGGTATCTCAGTAGAGTTTTTTACTTACTTACTTAGTCGTTCCCCTTCTACCGTGAAGTGTAGAGATTTGGAAGAGAGAGCGCCAGACTATCCTATCGGCTGTCTTCCTCCTGGTCTGGTTCCATTCTAGTCCTCGGTCCTTCAAAGATTGTCAAACGTTGTCCTCCCAGAGGACTTTGGGTCGTCCTGGGGGTCTGGATCCCTGGCTCTTTGTTTCCCATGCTTGTCGTGGTAGCCGATCTTCCCCCATTCTGCAGACATGGCCAAACCATCTTAGTTGGGACTGTTTTACTTGGGTCTGCAGGGGGTGGGATTTTAGGCCTTGACGTATCGTCTGGTTGCGTACCATGTCTCTTCTTGTTACTTCAACTACCTTCCTCAGATACCTCATTTCTGAGGTTTGGATCTGGCTTTTGTGGGTTGTAGTCATTGCCCATGACTCGCATCCATATGTCAAGACTGGGACATAGGTGGAGCGTAATACAGCCATCTTCGTTTTCTTACCAACGTCTCTCTTGCTGAGGAATCCTCGATTTATGGCCTGAAAAAGTCTTCCAGCTGCTGCTTTTCGAGTGGCCAACTCTTCTGTGATGCCTCCCTTTCAGTCTATAATAGCTCCGAGGTATTTAAAGTGGTCGACCTGCTCCAGGACATGTTCTCCCAGCTTAATCCGATGTCTTCTCGTGATATCACCATGGATTTTGTTTTAGAGCTGCTTATGACCATCCCTCTCTTCTCCAGCTCTTCCTTCCAGACTTGCAGGTTGGAATGGAGATGTGCCTCTGATTTAGCAATCAGGGCAACATCATCAGCTAATGCCAGCTCTGAAATACAGACCTGTCTCATCTTCCAGTACCCCACTGAACACTTTCTTGTTTTCTCCTTACATGCCTTTCATGAGGAGTATGAAAAGATAAGGTGACAGGATATCACCTTGTCTTAAACCAGTGGTGGTCCTGAACTCTTCTGACTTATGGTTTGCTGTCCTCACATAATTTCTGCAAGATTTGTAGAAGCTCTGTATAGCATGAATCAGAGATGCTGGAATGTTCTTCCTTGGCAAACAGTCCCAAAGTTTGCTCCAGGGGACCCTGTCAAACGCCTTTTCCAGATATATGAAATAAAGATGGATCTCACTCTTATACTCAAGGGCCTTTTCACTCAGCTGTCTGAGTGTGAAGATTAGGTCTTGAGTACTTCGGTTTGCTCGGAATCCACACTGGACCTCATCCAATTGTGGCTCAGCTAGGCGTCGGAGTCTCTGCTCTAGGATTCTAGAGTAGATTTTACCAGGGACACTGAGAAGGGATATTCCTCTATGGTTTCCACATTGTCGATTGTCACCCTTTTTGAAAATTGGTGTTATGATGGCAATTTCTCAATCCTTTGGTATGGTATTGCTGCACCACGCTGCCTGTAGGACCCTTAAGAGTAATAGGTCGCCTGATGCTCTGTGGTGAAGTGGGATGTTATAAATATTTATAGGGGACTTAGTGTACTGACTGAGATCAGCTGTGAAGGTATATATATCTAATAAGAGTAGTGTATTATATATAACCTTACTTGCTACCACATATCTATATATCTCAGTCAGAATTATTCTGGAATAGTGTGATGACTACGTTATGTGTCTAGGGTATGTGTATGATGAAGTGTAAGTCACAACAACAGACAGATAAACAATTTAATTTAATCCACTACTCTTAACAACACTGTGACACTCACATACATATAACACTCTATGAGAATATCTTAAAGAAGTCACTCGTAACTTTTCAAATAACAATATGTATTCATTACTGGCATGAATGAATATGTGTCCTGATTCAACTACAAGGGAACCAGGAATCACAATCAATTTAAATTACAAGTTATGTACAGAATGTATTTAATATGAATATTGTAGTGACATATATTATTACAAATATTCTATGTGTGTCAGTTGTGAAGTAGTAAAATGAGGTAATACTGGTTTTGTTTTGTTCAAGCTCTGTTGGTATTTGTCATCATGACTTCAATAGTTTGTCTTTTGGGACTAGTATTGGAGATGTTCTCAGTTCCTGATATTACGACAATTAAATTCCCCTCTAAATGTTATTTTTATAAAGTCATTTCAAGATGAGGGGACATAATGTTGAGCTCAGCTGGCCAAGTTAGCTTATCTGGCGTGATGGCGGCAGGAAAGGACTCCTCTGCTCGAATTCTCCTCTGGGCTCTGGAGACACCTCACTGATAGCTAAAAGGACCAAGGAGTATGCTGTCCGACACTGGATTCAGCAAAGCTCTGACCAGGTGCTGCTCAGTACCATCAAGACCACTGTCCCTGAAATCAAGAAGGATGTACCTTCTACTTCATAACTAACTTTTACTCTCTTTTACACTGATCACAATACAGCACAAACATTGAGTTCAGAGCGTTAGGCCAACTGTCAGCTTCATTCTGAAGTACTTTATACCAGCATTAACCTCCTTAATGGTTACTACGCCTCTGCAATTCCAGCATTATTTCTTTCTAGTCAATCATCTAGGTGTCAGTGTACTGTTTGGCCATTCCATGCCGTTTTACTTTCCTTCGACACCCTCTGTTCAGGCTGGAGCATTATAGGCTTTACCTCACGTTTGCCACTGAACTACACATATATATATACAGGCATAAATCAACAATACACATTCAATTTTCATTAATAGATACTGAATGGTTCAAGCTTACCACAATTTCATGGAAATAAACACAGATACGTTGATTAGCAATGAATTCTGGCACAATTACTGGCACAAATTTCCATCTGCTTATGTTCCAGGCTTTTATTTTAGCAAAATTGTGAGCTGGCTTCAACGCACTGATGCTTTATCAAGCTTATTTAAACAAGTGGTTTCGAACTAACGCTCCCAAGTGTGTATATCAGTGAGACTGGCCAATGAGCCACGTTTCGACAAGTGTTTGAAAAAATGTTACCTTTCCCCGTTTCCCCTAACAACGAAAGATAGTATTTATAGTCCGACCAATCGTGGTTAGGCTTTCATTTGTTGCGCTCCAATCAATTGGGAGTTTACATGGTAGGCTATTTATGTAACGTAAGGTTTTTTCAAACACGTTATAAAAAAAAATTTTATGAGCAGAAATGATTCCATGCTGTCAGGCATCCTCACTATTTTATTTTGGGTATAATTTATTAATTCCTGGACTATTTGCGTAACGTTTTACATATTATTTGTCAGCAAGCCCTAAGGAACCCAAATATACCAATTTGAAAGAGCTACGTGGCTGCGTTCAAAATATGTATTTTCTACCTCCTGTTTCGAAGATGTGATGTCTGGGTACTGTTATGTTTTCAACCGTAAACCCATCTATTGTTATCTTTCCTAATAAGCGTTTTTTATGATTTATAAACCTAACTCTGGGAAAGGGTAGTGTATTTTATCACTGTCCGTCTGAAAAAAAATTAGTGCATGTAGACTTACACGCGTGATGGCAGCATTTGTGTATCGCGCGACGCGTGTTGCATGCGTTCCTGATTTTCAGCCCTCCCCTCTCTCTTTATCCTTTTGTCCATCTGTTCGTTCGTTTTGGTAACGCAGTGTAGAAAAAGACATGAATGGAATTTAAAATTTAGGTCAACTTGCATATTTCAAGGTTTTTCTTAGAAAGGCAGCACATTTTATTGTGTGTTTGGGAAACGCGTGTATGTTGCAGAAGGCCTTTAATATCAACGTGAAACGTTACAATTTGCTTACGCAGTAGAAAACAAGGGGATTTCGAGTACAGTCTTTGTGACAGCACTGTTATTTACCATTGCTCTTCTCTTTATTTATTATATGTATTTATTAGGCTTTATATTTACTTGATAATTTATATATGTGGATTAGAATATTCCACGACACCTCCCCTCTTAAAACAGACATTATATGTCAGTCCTTTATTCTATATTCACATAGAGAAATTTATTATTATTTCTGGGGTTTACGGTGATTCTCATCACACGGATGGCGGCTTAAAAAAATCCGCTCCCAAATTGGTTTTTCCAGATATATACTCGATGCTAAAATTATATGGAGCCAGAAGCAAAGACCATCGGAGTAACCTAGAGTTCTCATGCTTAGCCTGTGCTAGAAACGATAAAGGTTTGTGATCTGTTTGCAACTTAAATGCCTTCCCATATAGATAAATATTGAATTTCTTTATTGCCCATATTACTGCAAGACATTCTTTTTCGCTAGTTGAGTAGTTGATTTCAGCTTTATTCAACTTTCTGCTAGCATATGCCACTGGGCTTAATTCCCCATCCAATGCATCTGATTTCTGTAGTAGAGTTGCACCCAGTCCAATATTACTTGCATCCGTCCTTACTATGAATTCTTGACTTAAGTCAGGTAATTTCAAAATGGGTTTACTTGTGAGCTTTTCCTTCAATTCTTGGTAAGTCATTTCACATTGTGGTGTCCATGTAATGCGATCTGGATGTCCTTTACGTGTCAATTCCGTTAAAGGTGCACATATGGAATTAAAGTTTTTGATATACTTCTGGTAGAAACCACATAATGAGACAAAGGATCTCACGTCCTTCTTGGTTTGTGGTCTCGGGGCTTTCTGTAGTTTTTCTAAATTCTTTGGGTCAGGGGTCATGTTTCCCTGATAAACTGTGTGTCCCAAAAATTCCAATTCTTTACATCCAACGCAACATTTGGTTGGTCGGGCTGTTAAATTTGCCTCCCTAAGTCGATTAAACAGCATGTTCAGAGAGTCAATGTGTTCCTCAAATGTTTCTGTTGCTATAAGGATATCATCCATAAAATTTGTTATACAGGGATTATTCAGAGGATCCAATAATTTTCTCATCATCCTAGAGAAGACACTAGGCGCATTCTTCAATCCAAATGGCAATCTATTAAACTCATAGTGTCCTTCTGAGGTACTAAAAGCTAGGTATGGTCTAACCTCAGGCTTTACTGGAATCTGATAGTATCCTTTACTCAGATCCACTTTTGAGAAATATTTAGCTTTATTTAGTCTGGCAAACAGCTGATTTGTATCCGGCAATGGATCCACCTGTCCTTCTGTAATAGCATTCAGTCTCCTGTAATCTATACAGAGTCTATGTTCTCCAGAGGGCTTCCTTAAGAGTACAATACCGGAACTATACGAAGACTCACTGTGCGAAATAATTCCTTCCTTCAATAGATAGTCTATCTCTTCCTTCAAAGCTTTTTCCTTAGCAAACGGAATCGAATATGGTTTCATACAGACAGGTGTGGAGTCTATGAGTTTCATATCATATTCCAATAGGTTTGTATGCCCTGGTCGGTCTGTTAACACCTCTGCATGATTATTTAGAACCTGTTGCACTCTCTCTTTCTGAGTTTTCGTTAAATGTGTACTGATTTTCACCTGTGCTGCTGTCTCACAGGGGTGTAATGGATATTCAAATGATGAAAGTGGTTCCTTTTTCATCTCCATGGCGATGGACAAGGTCAACAAGTGTGTCTCTTCCTGATCTTCTCTTTCCAAATATTTCTTCAGGAGATTCACATGATAGATTTTTTCTTTCCCCTTCTTATCTATCTTATAATTTGTTCTAGACACCTTCTCTAGAACTGTATATGGACCCTGCCATCCAATTTGTAACTTATTCTGACTCCCGGGCAAAAGAAGCAGTACTTTCTCTCCCACAGCCAAATTTCTGTCTTTCGCCTTCCTGTTATAATAGGCAGCATGTTTCTTCCTGGCTTGTTTCAAATTTTCATTGGCAAGTTTCCAGCCAGTTTTTCAACCGAGTGGTCAGCTCATTCACATATTGGTATGAAGATGTAATGTTTTCCTCTGCCTTTTCATCAGTCCACGTTCTTAACAAAGCTACATATGGACCTTTAATTGTGTGGACCTATTTGTCCATGCACCGGTATGGTCTCTTCCACTCGAAGCTTTATAGTGATGATTTTTCTTCCCAGAATTTTCATGCACAAAACGACCGCTACCAATTTTTCTCTTGGGGCTGTCTCCCCACTTAAAATTCTTGATGAGAGATTTCCTCTCTACATCCTCTTCCTCCAGTTTGTTTAAGTCCGATTGAGGGATTTTCGGCTTATCCTGGGGTAAGACATCTTTTTGCACTCTCCGCATAGTGGCCATTGTAAAACAGTTAAGTGAAGCTTGTCCGTGAAAAGGGGCTTCCCATTCCATTTGGTCCACTTTATCAAATCTTTTTCTCTTTTTATTATCAGGCCTAATTTTGCCCCGTGGCGTGTCCAGGTCCTGATCCATGTTCCCACTTGTGGGTGTTCCCTCATGTGCTATGCTACACCTTTCTACAAAATTCTCAATGTCCCATCTTGCTTTGGGCCAATAATAATTGTGAGCCACCTTTTGAATGATGGTACCTATCTTCTCATGGTCCCCATCTGGTTTCACATGTAGGCTCCTTATTAAGTCTGTCCTATATCTCTTTGGAAGAACCAGCTGTCCGTGACCTTTGGATCTAGCTCCAGTCTTCCTATACATCAACTTGTTTTTCATGTAAAAATCTCCCTTGCCTGGAGTTGTATGACAAGTTGACAATTTTCTGAAACAAGGCTTGAGTGTTTTATCCCCAGCCTGTGCCTTCCTCATCTCTTCTGGAGTGGTATCTAACATAATATCCTCCTCCTGTCTTGAGGTCGACCTGACCTGAAGGGTTGCCATATACACAGGTTTCCTTCTGCAACGGTCAGTGTCATGATTGTCCATCTGACAATTCTTACACCACCTTTTTCCTTGGTTGAAAGATTTTCTTTCATTATATTTCCTTTCATCGAATTGTGGGAATTTATTTTTATTTTCATACCGTGGCCTATCAAATTGGTGCTTACCTTTATTTTGATCCTTAGGATCAAATTTATTAAAGTTCTGTGGTGCCCTAAAGTTGTCCACCTGTTTCTTTTTATTACCTGTTACCTCTGCTTGAGCTGCTTGATACCTTTCAGCAACATTTAGCAACTCACCCAGCTTCTCTGCACCTTGTTCCATGAGAAACTTTCTCAGGTCTGGAGCCATGGACTCTCTTAATTGCTCTATAAGGACCATTTCCTTAAGATCTTGGGTTTTCCCCAGAGAAGTCCATTTCTCCAAGTATGTCTCTATTCGTGCAGAGAACTGGTGATAGGTTTCACCTGACAGTAGTTTAGCATTCCTAAATTTTTTCCTATAGAATTCTGCATTCTTTTCATACCTTAACAAAAGAGCCTGCTTTAGCATGTCATAATTTTCCTGATCACCTCTGCTCATTTTTGCAAAAACTTCATAAGCTGCCCCACGAAGTCCCTGAGATAACTTTAAGCTCCACCTTTCTCTCTCTAACCCATACGTGGTAGCTAATAGTTCATACCTATTTAGGTAGCTCTCAATATCATCGTCTTTCTCAACAAAATGATCTAAATGAAAATTCATAGCTGAGGTTGAGGCTCCTTGAGTAACCGTAGCATCAGAGGCAAAGGGACTGGCACCATTTTCAGGAGCATGGCCTTGAAACTCAAACTCCCTTAGTCGTAATTCATGTTCCCTTTGTAATCTTTTCTCCTCCTTTTCTGCTTCCCTCTCTGCAGCTAATCTCCTCTCTTCCCTTTCTGCAGCTAATTTCTTCTCTTCCCTTTCTGCAGCTAATCGTTTGTCTTCTCTTTCTGCCTCCAATTTCTTAGCCTCAGCCTCAATCTGCAACCTCTTAGTCTCAGCCTCAGCTTCAAACTGTAACTTCTTAATTTCCTTGTCAGCCTCTAACTTTCTTTCGGCCTCTTTTTCTAATCTTCTTTCTTCGCGTTCAATAAATTTGTCACATTCCGTCGTGACATAGGCAACCATAACTTGCCCATCTAATCCTAACTCTTTTGCAGTCTGAACCGCAGCAGATCGAAATTTGGCCAGGTCCGCCATTGTCTATCAGGTAAGTTTATAAAATGTCTAACCAACAATTTAATCTCTAAATATCTAATGGACAACACAGGCACCGTGAGCTCAACCTTATTCAATTCCACCCAAGGATACTTTTTAATTCTTATCTTCCCTGAAGTGAATTACCCCCAATATTTTTAATAGTGAAAGATTCAAAATCCCAAGAGCGAGACCCCAATATATGTGGTGAAGTGGGATGTTATAAATATTTATAGGGGACTTAGTGTACTGACTGAGATCAGCTGTGAAGGTATATATATCTAATAAGAGTAGTGTATTATATATAACCTTACTTGCTACCACATATCTATATATCTCAGTCAGAATTATTCTGGAATAGTGTGATGACTACGTTATGTGTCTAGGGTATGTGTATGATGAAGTGTAAGTCACAACAACAGACAGATAAACAATTTAATTTAATCCACTACTCTTAACAACACTGTGACACTCACATACATATAACACTCTATGAGAATATCTTAAAGAAGTCACTCGTAACTTTTCAAATAACAATATGTATTCATTACTGGCATGAATGAATATGTGTCCTGATTCAACTACAAGGGAACCAGGAATCACAATCAATTTAAATTACAAGTTATGTACAGAATGTATTTAATATGAATATTGTAGTGACATATATTATTACAAATATTCTATGTGTGTCAGTTGTGAAGTAGTAAAATGAGGTAATACTGGTTTTGTTTTGTTCAAGCTCTGTTGGTATTTGTCATCATGACTTCAATAGTTTGTCTTTTGGGACTAGTATTGGAGATGTTCTCAGTTCCTGATATTACGACAATTAAATTCCCCTCTAAATGTTATTTTTATAAAGTCATTTCAAGATGAGGGGACATAATGTTGAGCTCAGCTGGCCAAGTTAGCTTATCTGGCGTGATGGCGGCAGGAAAGGACTCCTCTGCTCGAATTCTCCTCTGGGCTCTGGAGACACCTCACTGATAGCTAAAAGGACCAAGGAGTATGCTGTCCGACACTGGATTCAGCAAAGCTCTGACCAGGTGCTGCTCAGTACCATCAAGACCACTGTCCCTGAAATCAAGAAGGATGTACCTTCTACTTCATAACTAACTTATACTCTCTTTTACACTGATCACAATACAGCACAAACATTGAGTTCAGAGCGTTAGGCCAACTGTCAGCTTCATTCTGAAGTACTTTATACCAGCATTAACCTCCTTAATGGTTACTACGCCTCTGCAATTCCAGCATTATTTCTTTCTAGTCAATCATCTAGGTGTCAGTGTACTGTTTGGCCATTCCATGCCGTTTTACTTTCCTTCGACACCCTCTGTTCAGGCTGGAGCATTATAGGCTTTACCTCACGTTTGCCACTGAACTACACATATATATATACAGGCATAAATCAACAATACACATTCAATTTTCATTAATAGATACTGAATGGTTCAAGCTTACCACAATTTCATGGAAATAAACACAGATACGTTGATTAGCAATGAATTCTGGCACAATTACTGGCACAAATTTCCATCTGCTTATGTTCCAGGCTTTTATTTTAGCAAAATTGTGAGCTGGCTTCAACGCACTGATGCTTTATCAAGCTTATTTAAACAAGTGGTTTCGAACTAACGCTCCCAAGTGTGTATATCAGTGAGACTGGCCAATGAGCCACGTTTCGACAAGTGTTTGAAAAAATGTTACCTTTCCCCGTTTCCCCTAACAACGAAAGATAGTATTTATAGTCCGACCAATCGTGGTTAGGCTTTCATTTGTTGCGCTCCAATCAATTGGGAGTTTACATGGTAGGCTATTTATGTAACGTAAGTTTTTTTTCAAACACGTTATAAAAAAAATTTTATGAGCAGAAATGATTCCATGCTGTCAGGCATCCTCACTATTTTATTTTGGGTATAATTTATTAATTCCTGGACTATTTGCGTAACGTTTTACATATTATTTGTCAGCAAGCCCTAAGGAACCCAAATATACCAATTTGAAAGAGCTACGTGGCTGCGTTCAAAATATGTATTTTCTACCTCCTGTTTCGAAGATGTGCTGTCTGGGTACTGTTATGTTTTCAACCGTAAACCCATCTAATGTTGTCTTTCCTAATAAGAGATTTCAGGATTTATAAACCTAACTCTGGGAAAGGGTAGTGTATTTTATCACTGTCCGTCTGAAAAAAAATTAGTGCATGTAGACTTACACGCGTGATGGCAGCATTTGTGTATCGCGCGACGCGTGTTGCATGCGTTCCTGATTTTTCAGCCCTCCCCTCTCTCTTTATCCTTTTGTCCATCTGTTCGTTCGTTTTGGTAACGCAGTGTAGAAAAAGACATGAATGGAATTTAAAATTTAGGTCAACTTGCATATTTCAAGGTTTTTCTTAGAAAGGCAGCACATTTTATTGTGTGTTTGGGAAACGCGTGTATGTTGCAGAAGGCCTTTAATATCAACGTGAAACGTTACAATTTGCTTACGCAGTAGAAAACAAGGGGATTTCGAGTACAGTCTTTGTGACAGCACTGTTATTTACCATTGCTCTTCTCTTTATTTATTATATGTATTTATTAGGCTTTATATTTACTTGATAATTTATATATGTGGATTAGAATATTCCACGACATGCTCCCATGTACTAAACCATTTATGGTGTTATACCATCATGCCCTGCTGCTTTGCCCATCTTGATTTTCTCCAGTGCTGCCTTCAGTTCTTCCATCTTTATGTCATCTTCACCATCATTGGTTTTCTCTTTTGTGCTAGTGGTTATCATTTCTGATGCTTGACTGGGCTCACCATCCAGGAGTTCTGAGAAATATTCTTTCCATCTTTCCATTACTTCCTTCGTGGCATTAAGCAACGTGCCTTGCTTGTCCTTTATAAATTTGAGAGGGTATTGTTTTTCCTTCCTCATGTTCTTTAGGGTCTTATAGAACAATTTCTGGTTTTCTTGCGCATCTTTTTCTAGCTTTTCTCCAAATTCTTCCCAGGACTTCTGTTGTGCTGCTAGCATCTTGTTCTTTGCTTCTGTTCTGAGTTCCACATATTCTCTATATTTCTCCATTTGTCCTGTTGTGTTTTTAGCTCCCAAGTATTGTTTCCATGTCATTTTCTTCTCTCTTATTTTCTCTTTGACTTCCTCTGTCCACCAAGGTGTCCTCTTTCTCTTGTTCCCAAGTCGGACATCACCACATGCTTCTGCAGCAGCTGTTTTTATGATGTCCTTGAATTTAAGCCAGAGGGTCTCCAAGTCATCAGGTTGTTCTTCTGTGTTGCTCACCGCTGCAGCAAAAAGCCCCTAATATCTGGTCTTAATTTCTGGCTCTCTCAGCTTGTAGGTCCCAATGCTCATTTCTCCTGCTCGTTTACTTGGTTTCTTGCGTGATGTTGGGCAGTTCCTAGGCTGAGCAACTCTTTCATTTGTTCTTTTGATTGTTCTTTTGATCTTTTGATTGTTCTTTTGAAGAGTTTTTAAAACGAAGGATACTGGTGGTGGCCATATGCGCTTTCTCTGTTCCTTATTTGTTACATACCTTTGAAGCAGTTCTTCAGCAGTCATTTTATCGGTAAATGTAAAACATCTTTTCACAGAAACCACAACTGCAAATGCCTGCGAATGCTTGGTCCAGGCTTCTTGCAAGGGGACTAGACGCAATGCTGACTTCCAAGATTGACCCAGTATCACAATCCTCCTTGTGGTGAAACTTGTCTTCACTAGTCACACAAGATTGGCCCAGTATCACAATCCTCCTTGTGGTGAAACTTGTCTTCACTAGTCACACAAGATTGGCCCAGTATCACAATCCTCCTTGTGGTGAAACTTGTCTTCACTAGTCACACAAGATTGACCCAGTATCACAATCCTCCTTGTGGTGAAACTTGTCTTCACTAGTCACACAAGATTGACCCAGTATCACAATCCTCCTTGTGGTGAAACTTGTCTTCACTAGTCACACAAGATTGACCCAGTATCACAATCCTCCTTGTGGTGAAACTTGTCTTCACTAGTCACACAAGATTGACCCAGTATCACAATCCTCCTTGTGGTGAAACTTGTCTTCACTAGTCACACAAGATTGGCCCAGTATCACAATCCTCCTTGTGGTGAAACTTGTCTTCACTAGTCACACAAGATTGGCCCAGTATCACAATCCTCCTTGTGGTGAAACTTGTCTTCACTAGTCACACAAGATTGACCCAGTATCACAATCCTCCTTGTGGTGAAACTTGTCTTCACTAGTCACACAAGATTGGCCCAGTATCACAATCCTCCTTGTGGTGAAACTTGTCTTCACTAGTCACACAAGATTGACCCAGTATCACAATCCTCCTTGTGGTGAAACTTGTCTTCACTAGTCACACAAGATTGACCCAGTATCACAATCCTCCTTGTGGTGAAACTTGTCTTCACTAGTCACACAAGATTGACCCAGTATCACAATCCTCCTTGTGGTGAAACTTGTCTTCACTAGTCACACAAGATTGACCCAGTATCACAATCCTCCTTGTGGTGAAACTTGTCTTCACTAGTCACACAAGATTGACCCAGTATCACAATCCTCCTTGTGGTGAAACTTGTCTTCACTAGTCACACAAGATTGACCCAGTATCACAATCCTCCTTGTGGTGAAACTTGTCTTCACTAGTCACACAAGATTGACCCAGTATCACAATCCTCCTTGTGGTGAAACTTGTCTTCACTAGTCACACAAGATTGACCCAGTATCACAATCCTCCTTGTGGTGAAACTTGTCTTCACTATCCGCACAAGATTGACCCAGTATCACAATCTTCCTTGTGGTGAAACTTGTCTTCACTATCCACACAAGATTGACCCAGTATCACAATCTTCCTTGTGGTGAAACTTGTCTTCACTAGTCACACAAGATTGACCCAGTATCACAATCCTCCTTGTGGTGAAACTTGTCTTCACTAGTCACACAAGATTGACCCAGTATCACAATCCTCCTTGTGGTGAAACTTGTCTTCACTATCCACACAAGATTGACCCAGTATCACAATCCTCCTTGTGGTGAAACTTGTCTTCACTAGTCACACAAGATTGACCCAGTATCACAATCCTCCTTGTGGTGAAACTTGTCTTCACTAGTCACACAAGATTGACCCAGTATCACAATCCTCCTTGTGGTGAAACTTGTCTTCACTAGTCACACAAGATTGGCCCAGTATCACAATCCTCCTTGTGGTGAAACTTGTCTTCACTATCCACACAAGATTGACCCAGTATCACAATCTTCCTTGTGGTGAAACTTGTCTTCACTAGTCACACAAGATTGACCCAGTATCACAATCCTCCTTGTGGTGAAACTTGTCTTCACTAGTCACACAAGATTGACCCAGTATCACAATCCTCCTTGTGGTGAAACTTGTCTTCACTAGCCACACAAGATTGACCCAGTATCACAATCCTCCTTGTGGTGAAACTTGTCTTCACTAGTCACACAAGATTGACCCAGTATCACAATCCTCCTTGTGGTGAAACTTGTCTTCACTAGTCACACAAGATTGACCCAGTATCACAATCCTCCTTGTGGTGAAACTTGTCTTCACTATCCACACAAGATTGACCCAGTATCACAATCTTCCTTGTGGTGAAACTTGTCTTCACTAGTCACACAAGATTGGCCCAGTATCACAATCCTCCTTGTGGTGAAACTTGTCTTCACTAGTCACACAAGATTGGCCCAGTATCACAATCCTCCTTGTGGTGAAACTTGTCTTCACTATCCACACAAGATTGACCCAGTATCACAATCCTCCTTGTGGTGAAACTTGTCTTCACTAGTCACACAAGATTGGCCCAGTATCACAATCCTCCTTGTGGTGAAACTTGTTGAGAATCCAGCACTGCATACTAAGCTTGACGGGATGAGTAGAGTTATGGATGTAACTCTGACTTTTACCTGGTTGGATATGCATAGGGACCCAAAGATGCAGCAATAGAGAATGCAGTCAGCGACCCATAGCTTGACTGCTTGCGTCAGGGTCAGCGAACCAGAGCTGACCAAGACCCTACTCCACCTCCACATGGTGGTCCTGGAAACAGGCTGCATCACTGCAGTCTGGCTGAGAGAGTAGGGATCGAAGAGGGAAGGCAAACCCGGTCCCAAAAAATGCCCTGCTGAAGTCGGTTGTGTCGGCCGAAAGGCGCAGATATCGCATCTCTGGCGTAAACAGACACAACGCAACCAACGTCCTTTTCAGGACGAACGAGGAAGAAGAAGAAGAAGGATATGCATGGATGCATTTCTGGAGTTATCCATATATGTGACAATGTGACAGTAAAGTGCAATGCTACAGTATACATATGTGGAAGTGAGCCTCTGTCTGTGAGGCTAATGAGCCCAGACCGAGAGCACAGTATTTTAGCTCTGCACATTTGAAGAGCCCCCTTGGAAGGCCGAGAATGCACAGTATTCCACACGCTTCTTCCTTCTGTGATTATCCTTTAAATGCAAGCCAAGCTGGAGAAACGGGAGCTGATGGCTTCAACTGAACACATTTTAGAATGGCAGAAAAGCCACAGGAAAAGCCTAGATCTACAGTGTAGACAATACCAAAGAGTCTTCAACTTGGTATTGACTGCAAAAGAGGGAGAAGCTCAACAGTCCTAGTTAAACAACAAAAACCTTGTTGGATGCCTCCAGAGGGATGACAATGAATAGGTGACAGGCGAGGAGAGCTGGGGCTGGTACTGTGCAGGATGTGACTATTCTTTGGGGAGTCCAGAATTAGAGCTCAGTTTTAGGTCTGGTTATTTGGAGACCTCCTACGGATGGCGGGCAATGCCTCCCCCCCCCCCCTTGTTCCATTTCTAGGTTGAAATCAGATGTGAAGATCCTTTAAATAAATGCCACCCCAGGACATAATGCCCAACAAAGAAGATGGAGCTCGTGACTGCAACTCAACAAGTTTTGGAAAAACCTAGAAAAAGCCTAGATCTACAATGCAGATAATGCCAAGAATTCTTCAGCTTAGCATTGGTTGTGAAAAAGCGACATGCCCAGCAACCTTAGTTAAACAACAACAACTACAACAATCATTATTACTCATTTACTCTCATTATTTCACCCTCTCTTTCTCTCCATTTTCTATTCTCTCTCACGCCCTCTCCCATCTATCCACCACCATCTATCAGCCACAATCTTTACTACGTCTAAAATTATTGCTTATCTCGTACTTTGGTTTTTTTTTTTCTTTTCTCTCAGTATCTATCTACATAGCATCCCCTAGTTTTTGGTAACGCCTCTGAAAATCTATGAACAACCAAAATGCCAAAGAAGCTGAGATGTGGTGTCTAAGGCCTAGTCATGTTTGTGACAATGTCAAAAAACACACGTTGAACAATTTAGGAGGAACCTAAGCAGAAGAAAGACTCCAACTAGTCCACCACCATCTGTTTCCATGTTATTTTCGATCTTGCTGGACCTGTCTCCAGGTTTAAGTGTGGACCAATTGTTGTCAACATTCTCAGAGACTGAGTGGTTTAAACATGCATAGACGCTGATCTACTCCTTGTTCTTGAAGTCGTTTTTTCCACTTTTCATCATCATCATCATCATCATCAACACCGCTATCATTTCACCATCATCATTATCACTATCCACACCATCACCATCATTGTCATCATCATCATCCCCACCACCACCATCATTATCACCACCATAATCATAAAGACCATCATTATCATCATCATCCCCACCATCATCACCATCATCATCATCACAATCATCATCACCACCGGCATCATTTCACCATCATCATCATCGCCATCCCCACCATCATCACCACCACCACCACCGCTGCCACCATCATCATCATCACATCCACCATCTGCATTACCACCCCCACCATCAACCACAACCAGCATCACCACCATAATCATCACCACCACCACCACCATCATCATTACCATCACCATCATTACCATCATCATCACCATCATCATCACCGCCATCATCATCACCACGACTAAATCATCATCACCATCACTACCACCATCATCATCACCACCACCACCATCTTCAGCACCGTCACCATCATCATCATCATCATCACCACCATCATCATAAACACCATCACTATCATCATCACCACCACCATCATCACCACCATCACTACCATCATCATCACCATCATCATCATCACCATCATCATCACCACCACCATCAGCATTACCATCATTACCAACACCACCATTACCATCATCACCACCACATCAACATCATCCCCACCACCACCATCACAACCACCCTTATCTTCATCATCACCATCATCATCACCGAAACCACCATCATCATCATCATCACCACAATCATCATCATCACCATGACCACCATCATCACAACCACCACCACCTTCATCATCACCACCATCATCATCACCACCATCAGCAACGTATTCATCACCACCATCATCATCATCCTCACTACCGTCACCATCACCACCGTCATCTTCACCACCACCAACACCACCACCACAACCATCATCATCATCACCACCACCACCATCATCATCATCACATCATTATCAGCACCGTCACCATCACCATCACCACCTTCATCATCATTACCACCACTGTCATCATCACCACCACCATCATCATCACTACCACCACCATCATCACCATCACCACCATTGTCATCATTACCACCACCATCGTCACCACCACCACAACCATCATCATCATCACCACCACCGTCATCACCACCATCATCACAACCATCATCATGATCCCCACCATCATCATCACGACCACAGTCACAACCCGCATCACTACCATCATCACCACCATCTTCATCGTCACCATCACCACTACCATCACCACCATCACCACCATCATCACCATCACCACCAGTATCATCACTACCATCACCACTACCATCCCCACCATCATCATCATCACCACCACCATCATCATCACCACCATTATCATCACCACCATCCCCACCATCATCATCATCGCCACCATCATCATCACCACTACCATCACCACTTACATCATCATCATCACTACCACCATCATCCTCATTATCCGTCATCTCCCCAAGCAACGTAGGCCTTTAACAAATTCTAACCGTCCTCTTGCCCTATGCCATCCGACCAATGTTTTTACTTGTCTTCTGTATTCGTTACATATGTCTCCAGTTCTCTTCTTCCTCTATATTTCTCCCTCTTCCTCTACCTCTTGCCCCATGTATCTCCTGAGGCTCTCTGATGGGACAAACAAAGAATATCGCCACTGCTCTCTGGGGCATCTTGAACAAAACAACTAATATGAGGTTACATGGGGATAGCAACCTCATCGTGAGGTTGTGTGGGGATGGAAACCTCATCGTGAGGTTGTGTGGGGATGGAACCCTCATTGTGAGGTTGTGTGGGGATAGCAACCTCATCGTGATGTTGTGTGGAGATGGCAACCTCATCGTGAGGTTGCGTGGGGGGGGGGGGCAACCTCATCGTGTAAAACAAATTGTCACATAAACGACCGTTGCATGAGAATGTGAAATGCTTGGTGCTAGCTTTCTGCGGGAAGGTAGCAGTAAGACCCTCTGGAACTACGAAAGACGATACTTATTTTGGTAATATAAAATGTTACTGGGTTGTGTAGAAGATCCATGAGTGAGTTCGTTTTTAACAGCATAGTTTTTGCTTTTAAGTATAATATTTAACGGTTGTCTTTGTTGTTCAACGTTCAAACAACTGAGTGGTTAGAGCGCTGGTCTGTCGCGATAAAGGTGTCGGGTTCGATTCACGGTATCGATACGCTCCAGTCTGCCCAACTGTACAGTAATATGAACGCAGACAACAGTATCTCCGCTTTAGCAATTTTGTCTTGGAGACAGGGCTCTTTTGGTTTGATGAAAAACTTGTTAATGTTCAGAGTTTTGCTTTTGGCTTCGAAGTTTTTCGTGTGCTTTTATGTGCCAATAAAGCTGTTTTATTGGCATTAGTTAATGTACAGGAACAGACCGTACAAATCGCAGCATAGCGATTGCCAGAGTCCGGCTTTATCCAATCCTTTAGTTCGCTGTCTGTTAGTCATTCCTCACAAAAAGCCTGCTGATACAATTGCTTCACTATTTTTACGCGGTGGCGTGTATGTCGTCATGCTGCTATAACTACCTAGCGTACATTCATCATCGTTAAGTCTAAAATTTAAAAAGAATACTTTAAAACACATCGTAAAAATGACTGAGTATTGTAGATGACAGCCATTAACAGAATAACAGGAAATAGATAGCTGATGTAAACGAGTAAAAAAAACAACGTCATTGATGTGGTTAAAAACAAGAATTAAATTTAAGTGGAATAAAAAATATATAGCACATAATTTTTTACATTTAATTATAATATAAATATAATGTATAATGCTCAGTGCACAGAATATACATACATTGTAAATGTCAATAGTCACATATACCCAGATTAATGCAGATTTGGAAAAACAATACCCAGATTAATGCAGATTTGGAGAGAAAAATACCCAGATACCCAGACGGAAGCCAAAAAAACCCAGATCTAGTAAAAAAATATCCAGCTGTGGCAACACTGGTTGTCACCAAGAGCTGACGCTCAGTGACACTGGATCAAAGTCAAGTCAAGTCGGTATCTGTAACCATACGAGCCAATGATTTATTTTCCATAAGGTGCACCACATTGCGTACATGCTAAAAAGTCACGCCCAGTATTTAAAATTTTCGATCCTCACTTGTATGTCTTGGACATGCATGGAACAAATATCAAAAGAAGGAGCCATTTGTCAAACAAGTTTATTGTTTGGTTTCCAGAAACAAAATAAAGTAAAATAAAATCGTAAATGGGCTATAGACTGACGTTACAAAAGGGACTAAAAACTGCTGCCTGCGATGAAATCTGGGAATCAGTGGTTAAAGTACAGCGGCGGTGGTGGAGGAGGCAGAAATTCAGAGATTAAAAAAAAAACTGTTGCTACAAGATGATAACCTCACATCTCCCGCCAAAGAAAATATGTCAAAACGAGTAAGCCAGACGCCAAAATATGGCGGGATATAATTATGTTGGGATCTTTCTTCTGCATGCCCTGATGAAGTCACTAAATTCCCCTGTGGTTATTTCATTCATGTCCGTTTTGCTTCAGGAGTACGGAAAAAGTGTGAAACGAAAGCTTACAAACTTCATCTTTGATGGGCATTGAGGCTGCAATGGCTTTATATATATAGATACGAGTAGACAGACAGACAGACAGACAGACAGACAGACAGACAGACAGACAGACAGACAGATAGACAGATAGACAGATAGACAGATAGATAGACAGATAGATAGATAGATAGATAGATAGATAGATAGATAGATAGATAGATAGATAGATAGATAGATAGATAGATAGATAGATAGATAGATAGATAGATAGATAGATAGATAGATAGATAGATAGATAGATAGATAGATAGATAGATAGATAGATAAATAGATAGATAGATAGATAGATAGACATTTCTTAAAAACTTACCCCACCTGCGTAACATAAATACGGGAAAATTACAAAAATGTTGTCACTGAAAAATCAACAGAAGCAGAAATATTTCTAAAAGAAAAGAAAGAAAAAATAAAATCATCCGGCGCCATGAAATATATTAGGAACAATATGCGCCTTTAGTCATACCAGCCGGAAAGAGCGATGAATAAAAATTGCAACTTTGGTGTGAAAAGATGAGACTAATAACGTGACGGAGAGGTAAAAGAATTAGAATGTTTAATTCACTTTTGTATGAGATTTCTCCACCTGTTGACTTCCTGAAAATGGCCTCAGATACGAATCAAATCACTGAATTGTAAAGATAACTGTCTCATTGTTTTTCTCACAGTATTAATTCTAGCTTGACTCATGGATAGCGCATTGACAAGGTCATTCACAAAGTTATTCTCAAGGTCTTAGTCATCATTTCCATTTCTGATTCTCGTGTAGCATGAAGCCATCATTGCAGATAGAGTTTTTGCAGCAATCCTACGCCAGATAGGGTTTTTGCCGCAAGACTACGCCAGATAGGGTTTTTGCCGCAAGACTACGCCAGATAGGGTTTTGCAACAAGCCTACGCCAAAGCATAAACTAGCAGTAGTTTCTAAAGCAATTTGTTCTACATTATGAGGCTGCCAACCTCATGGACAACCTCATGCACAACCTCATATTAGTCATTTTAATAACCAATAAAACGAAGCAGAAGTCCTATTCTGTCTTCGTCTCCTCACCCACACCCCGGGATGTACATGGGCCAGAAGGTCCCAATACACAAATTGCCAAGTTACAGCGTTTGTAGTTCAGCATACTACATGAATGATTCAGAAACTCTTTATCTAGGCCATGTCACCACAACTTGCACATTTACTACGTGAAATATCTGACTTCCGACTTGTATGTATTTGTCATGAGTACCGAGTCATCGTTGTAAAGAAAATAAATTCACCACAACCCATCACTCATCCGTGCACAATCAGCTGTCATCTACTTGTTACTTTCCTTGACCATTTATTATCTTCTTCTTCTGCACCTTTTAGCTCCCCAAGGAGCATATGCCTTCAACAAACTTATGCCAAGTATCCCTGTCCCGTGCCAATAGCTCTTGGTCTTTACGTGTCTACTTCATACCCTCATGTCTGTCTCCATATCTCTTCTTTGGCCTTTCTCTACCTCTCTAACCGTGGGAATTTCAGAACAAGGTCTGCCTGATAATGTTGTCAGCAGCTTTCTTCAATGCGTCTCCTATCCGTCTCATGAGTCTGTCGTGAAATATTCTAATCCACATATATAAATTAAAAGGTAAATGTAAAGCCTAACAAATAACTTCAATAAAAGGAAAGAAGAATGGTGGAGAACAGTGCTGTCACAATGACTGTACTCGAAATCCCCCTTGTTTTTTACTTCGTCTGCAAATTGTAATGTTTCACGTTGATAGTAAAAGCCTACTGCTTCAATACCCGCCTTCTACGATAAAACGTGCTGCAATTCTAAGAAAAACCTTGAGATACGCAAGATGACCTAGATTTAAAATTCCATTCACCTCCTATTTGATTGGCGGAAAATAAATGTAAGGCTAAACACGATTAGTCGGACTATAAATACTACTTCTTTGTTGTTAGGGGAAACATGAGTAGGCGTACTTTTTTGAAAAGCTGTGTAAACATGGCATGATTGGTTAGATCTGCCAATATAGTCAATTAGAGGCGTCAGGTCAACACCACATTTGCAAATAAACTTACTACAGAATCAGTGCGTTGAGCACCAGTGCATATTTTGCTAAATAAAAGCCTGGGACATCGGCAGATCGAAATTGTGCTATATTCATTGCCGGTCAACGTAATTCTGTGTTATTTCCATGAATTGTGGTAAGCTTGAAATATTTGACATTTTTTTAATGAAAATTGAATGTAAATTGATAATTTATGTCTGTATATATGTGTGGTTCAGTAGCGAACATGAGGTGAAGCATATATAGTGCTCCAACCTGAACAGAAGGTGTCGGAGGAAAGTAAAACTGCATGGAATTGCCAAACAGTACACTGCCACCTATATTATTGACTAGAAAGAAATAATGCTGGAATTGCAGAGGCGTAGTAACCATTAGGGAGGAATATACTGGTGAAAATTGTTTCAGATGAAGATAGCAGTTGGCCTACCGCTCTGAACTCAGTGTTTGTTATGTATTGTGCTCAGGGTAGAAATAGAGTATAAATTAGTTCTGAAGTAGGAGGTACAACCTTCTTGTTTCAGGGACTGTGGTCCTAAAGCTATTGAGCAGTACCTGGTCAGAGCTTTGCTGAATCCAGAGGCGGACAGCATACTCCTTGGTCCATATAGCAAACAGTGAGGTGTCTCCAGAACACAGGGGAGAAATCGAGCAGAGGAGTCTTTTCCTGCCGCCATCACGAAAGTTAAGCCTATGTGGCCAGCGGAGCTCAACATTATGTAACCCCATCTTAAACTGACATTGTATAAAAATAAGAGGGGAAATTAATTGTTTTAATGAACGGAACTGAGAACATCTCCAATACTAGTTCCAACAGAAATAAACACTTGAAGTCATGATGACAAATACCAACATAGCTTGAAAAAAAAACAACACCAGTATTACCTCATATTACTACTACACAACTGACACACATAGGATAAGATTAATAAAATATGTCACTACAAGATTCATATTGATAAATTCTGTACATATAACTTGTAATTAAAATTGATTGTGATTCCTGGTTCACTTTGTATTTGAATCAGGACACATATATATTAATGAAAAGTACTTAATACATATTGATATTTGAAAATTTACCAGTGACTCATTCAAGATAGTCTTATAGAATGTTACATGTGTGTGAGTGTCACAGTGTTGTCACGTGTGGTGGAATAAATTAAATTGTTTATCTGTCTGTTGTTGTTGTGACTTACACTTCATCATATACATACCCTAGACATTCAACGTAGTCATCACACTATTCCAGAATAATTCTGACTGAGGTAAACATATGTGGCAGCAAGTAAGGTTATCTATAATACACTACTCTTATTAGATATAGATACCTTCACAGCTGATCTCAGTCAGTACACTAAGTCCCCTATAAATATTTATAACATCCCACTTCACCACATATATTGGGGGCTCGTCCGGGATTTTGAATCTTTCCCTATTAAAAATATTGGGGTTAATTCACTTCAGGGAATAATAGAAATTAAAAAAAAAGTATCCTTGGGTGAAAATAAATAAGGTTGAGCTCTCAGTGCCTGTAGTGTCCTTAGATAAATATTGATAGATTGAATTGTTACATTTGCATGATAGACAATGGCCGACTTGGCAAAATTTCGATCTGCTGCTGTACAGACTGCGAAAGAGTTAGGAATGGGCGGGCAAATTATGATTGCTTATGTCACTGCTGAATGTGACAAATATATTGAACGGGAAGAAAGAAGATTAGAAAAAGAGGCCGAAAGAAAGTTAGAGGCTGAAAAAGAAATTAAGAGGTTGCAGATTGAGGCTGAGGCTAAGAGGTTGCAGATTGAGGCTGACAAAGAGGCTAAGGCATTGGAAGCCGAGGAAAGAAGACAGGCTGCAGAAAGAGAAGAGAAGAAATTAGCTGCAGAAAGAGAAGAGAAGAAATTAGCTGCAGAAAGGGAAGACAGGAGATTAGCTGCAGAAAGGGAAGCAGAAGATAAAAGATTACAAAGGGAACATGAGTTACGACTAAGGGAGTTTGAGTTTCAAGGCCATGCTCCTGAAAATGGTGCCAGTCCCTTTACCTCTGATGCCACTGCTAGCCAAGGAGCCTCAACCTCAGCTATGAATTTTCATTTAGATCATTTCGTTGAGAAAGACGATGATATTGAGAGCTATCTAAATAGATATGAACTATTAGCTACCACATATGGGTTAGAGAGAGAAAGGTGGAGCTTAAAGTTATCTCAAGGGCTTCGTGGGGCAGCTTATGAAGTTTTTGCCAAAATGAGCAGAGGTGATCAGGAAAATTATGACATGCTAAAGCAGGCTCTTTTGTTAAGATATGAAAAGAACGCAGAATTTTATAGGAAAAAATTTAGGAATGCTAAACTACTGTCAGGTGAAACCTATCACCAGTTCTCTGCACGAATAGAGACATACTTGGAGAAATGGACTTCTCTGGGGAAAACCCAAGATCTTAAGGAAATGATCCTTATAGAACAATTAAGAGAGTCCATAGCTCCAGACCTGAGAAAGTTTCTCATGGAACAAGGTGCAGAGAGGCTGGGTGAGTTGCTAAATGTTGCTGAAAGGTATCAAGCAGCTCAAGCAGAGGTAACAGGTAATAAAAAGAAACAGGTGGATAATTTTAGGGCACCACAGAACTTTAATAAATTTGATCCTAGAGATCAAAACAAAGGTAAGCACCAATTTGATAGGCCACGGTATGACAATAAAAATAAAACCCCACAATTCGATGAAAGGAAATATGATGAAAGAAAATCTTTCAACCAAGGGAAAAGGTGGTGTAAGAATTGTCAGATGAACAATCATGACACTGACCATTGCAGAAGGAAACCTGTATATATGGCCACCCTTCAGGTCAGGTCGACCTCAAGACAGGAGGAGGATATTATGTTAGATACCACTCCAGAAGAGATGAGGAAGGCACAGGCTGGGGACAAGACCCTCAAGCCTTGTTTCAGGAAATTGTCAACTTGTCATACAACTCCAGGCAAGGGAGATTTTTACATGAAAAACAAGTTGATGTATAGGAAGACTGGAGCTAGATCCAAAGGTCAGGGACAGCTGGTACTTCCTAAAAGATATAGGGCAGAATTAATAAGGAGCCTACATGTGAAACCAGATGGGGACCATGAAAAAATAGGTACCATCATCCAAAAGGTGGCTCACAATTATTATTGGCCCAAGGCAAGATGGGACATTGAGAATTTTGTAGAAAGGTGTAGCATAGCACATGAGGGAACACCCACAAGTGGGAACATTGATCAGGACCTGGACACGCCAAGGGGCAAAATTAGGCCTGACAATAAAAAGAAAAATAAATTTGATAAAGTGGACCAAATGGAATGGGAAGCCCCTTTTCACGGACAAGCTTCACTTAACTGTTTTACAATGGCCACTATGCGGAGAGTGCAAAAAGATGTCTTACCCCAGGATAAGCCGAAAATCCCTCAATCGGACTTAAACAAACTGGAGGAAGAGGATGTAGAGAGGAAATCTCTCATCAAGAATTTTAAGTGGGGAGACAGCCCCAAGAAAAGAATTGGTAGCGGTCGTTTTGTGACTGATAATTCTGGGAAGAAAAATCATCACTATAGCGCTTCAAGTGGAAGAGACCATACCGGTGCATGGACAAATAGGTCCACACAATAAAAGGTCCACTGGAAGCTCTGTTAAGAACGTGGACTGATGAAAAGGCAGAGGAAAACATTACATCTTCATACCAATATGTGAATGAGCTGACCACTCGTTTAAAAACTGGCTGGAAACTTGCCAATGAAAATTTGAAACAAGCCAGGAAGAAACATGCTGCCTAATATAACCGAAAAGCTAAAGACAGAGATTTGGCTGTGGGAGAGAAGGTACTGCTTCTTCTACCTGGTAGTCAGAATAAGTTACAAATTGGATGGAAAGGTCCATATACAGTTCTAGAGAAGGTGTCTAGAACCAATTATAAGATAGATAAGAAGGGAAAAAAAATCTATCATGTGAATCTCCTGAAGAAATATTGGGAAAGAGAACATCAGGAAGAGACACACTTGTTGACCTTGTCCATTGCCATGGAGATGAAAAAGGAACCACTTTCATCATTTGAATATCCATTACACCCCTGTGAGACAGCGGCACAGGTGAAAATCAGTACACATTTAACGAAAACTCAGAAAGAGAGAGTGCAACAGGTTCTAGATACTCATACAGAGGTGTTAACAGACCGACCTGGGCATACAAACTTATTGGAATATGATATGAAACTGATAGACCCCACACCTGTATGTATGAAACCCTATTCGATTCCTTTTGCTAAGGAGAAAGCTTTGAAGGAAGAGATAGACTATTTGTTGAAGGAAGGAATTATTTCACACAGTGAATCTTCGTATAGTTCCGGTGTTGTACTCTTAAGGAAGCCCTCTGGAGAACATAGACTCTGTATAGATTACAGGAGACTGAATGCTATTACAGAAGGACAGGTGGATCCATTGCCGGATACAAATCACTTGTTTGCCAGACTAAATAAAGCTAAATATTTCTCAAAAGTGGATCTGAGTAAAGGATACTATCAGATTCCAGTAAAACCTGAGATCAGACAAAATTGTTGGATGTAAACATTTCGGAGGAACGTAATGAATCCCTGAGTTGCCTCTTTGATTGCGGATATTCCGAATGTTTCATACAGGCTAATAAGAAGATTATGGGATCCCCTACGAAAACTCTGCTATCACCACGTATATGTTATCTCCTCATAACGTACATTTTGAGGAAAATCTAATGTTCTCTGGACATGTCATTGCGCAGACTCAGAGAAGAGAAATGGTGAATACGGGTTGTGAAGCAGCACTAAGACAAGCAGTCACCCTTGCGGCTGTTCAGTAACATAACCGAAAGATATTATTGGTTGTAGAGGTCTGAGACAGATTTCATGAGTAGTGCTTACTCTGAATGGACCCAACTACATAAAACCATGATAGCACAACAGCAGAGTAAAGTCAAGTTGACTTACATTTATCTATGTGTATATAGAATAAAGGACTGACATAAGATGTCTGTTTTAAGAGGGGAGATGTCGTGAAATATTCTAATCCACATATATAAATTAAAAGGTAAATGTAAAGCCTAACAAATAACTTCAATAAAAGGAAAGAAGAATGGTGGAGAACAGTGCTGTCACAATGACTGTACTCGAAATCCCCCTTGTTTTTTACTTCGTCTGCAAATTGTAATGTTTCACGTTGATAGTAAAAGCCTACTGCTTCAATACCCGCCTTCTACGATAAAACGTGCTGCAATTCTAAGAAAAACCTTGAGATACGCAAGATGACCTAGATTTAAAATTCCATTCATGTCTTTTTATACACTACGTTACCTAAAACGAAAGACAGATGGACTAAAGATAGAAAGAAGGGAGAGGCTGAAAGCAGGGATGCAGGCAATACTACCACAGTCGCGCGATACACAATTGCTGCCATCACGCGTGTAAGGCCACATGCACTAGCTTTTTCAAATCGACAGTGATAAAAAACACTACCCATACCAGAGTTAGGTTTTAAAATCCTGAAAAACGCTTATTAGGAAATATGACATTATACTGGTTTACGTTTGAAAACATGACAGTACCCAGACACCACATCGTTTTCGAAGTAAACAGGAGGTAGAAGAAAGTGCATATTTTGAACGCAGCCACTTAGCTCCTTTAAATTTGTATATTTGGGTTCCTTAGGACTTGCTGACAAAAAATACGTTAAACGTTACGCAAATAGTCTAGGAATTACCAAATTATAGCCAAAAGAAATAGTGAGGGATGTCAGACAACACTAGAATCAGAATCGCTCAGTGGCAGATTTTCACCCCACCATTGTACGGGAAATAGGCTGACATGTTACCTCCTATTTGATTGGCGGAAAATAAATGTAAGGCTAAACACGATTAGTCGGACTATAAATACTACTTCTTTGTTGTTAGGGGAAACGTGAGTAGGAGTACTTTTTTGAAAAGCTGTGTAAACATGGCATGATTGGTTAGACCTGCCAATATAGTCAATTAGAGGCGTCAGGTCAACACCACATTTGCAAATAAACTTACTACAGAATCAGTGCGTTGAGCACCAGTGCATATTTTGCTAAATAAAAGCCTGGGACATCGGCAGATCGAAATTGTGCTATATTCATTGCCGGTCAACGTAATTCTGTGTTATTTCCATGAATTGTGGTAAGCTTGAAATATTTGACATCTTTTAATGAAAATTGAATGTAAATTGATAATTTATGTCTGTATATATGTGTGGTTCAGTAGCGAACATGAGGTGAAGCATATATAGTGCTCCAACCTGAACAGAAGGTGTCGGAGGAAAGTAAAACTGCATGGAATTGCCAAACAGTACACTGCCACCTATATTATTGACTAGAAAGAAATAATGCTGGAATTGCAGAGGCGTAGTAACCATTAGGGAGGAATATACTGGTGAAAATTGTTTCAGATGAAGATAGCAGTTGGCCTACCGCTCTGAACTCAGTGTTTGTTATGTATTGTGCTCAGGGTAGAAATAGAGTATAAATTAGTTCTGAAGTAGGAGGTACAACCTTCTTGTTTCAGGGACTGTGGTCCTAAAGCTATTGAGCAGTACCTGGTCAGAGCTTTGCTGAATCCAGAGGCGGACAGCATACTCCTTGGTCCATATAGCAAACAGTGAGGTGTCTCCAGAACACAGGGGAGAAATCGAGCAGAGGAGTCTTTTCCCGCCGCCATCACGAAAGTTAAGCCTATGTGGCCAGCGGAGCTCAACATTATGTAACCCCATCTTAAACTGATCTTACACTTCCATAATACACTACCCTTATTAGATATAGCAAGTAATATCCATAATACTTCACAGCTGATCTCAGTCAGTACACTAAGTCCCCTATAAATATTTATATATCCCACTTTACCACAGAGTCTTTTATCTCTTGTTCCACAGGCACTTGTCTGGTTGTTGTCATCTCTTGTTCCACAGGCACTTGTCTGGTTGTTGTCATCTCTTGTTCCACAGGCACTTGTTTGGTTGTTGTCATCTCTTGTTTCACAGGCACTTGTCTGGTTGTTGTCATCTCTAGTTCCACAGGCACTTGTCTGGTTGTTGTCATCTCTAGTTCCACAGGCACTTGTCTGGTTGTTGTCATCTCTAGTTCCACAGGCACTTGTCTGGTTCTTGTCATCTCTTGTTCCACAGACACTTGTCTGGTTCTTGTTATCTCTAGTTCCACAGGCACTTGTCTAGTTGTTGTCATCTCTTGTTCCACAGGCACTTGTCTGGTTGTTGTCATCTCTTGTTCCACAGGCACTTGTCTGGATCTTGTCATCTCTAGTCCACAGGCACTTGTCTGGTTGTTGTCATCTTTAGTTCCACAGGCACTTGTCTGGTTGTTGTCATCTCTTGTTCCACAGGCACTTGTCTGGTTGTTGTCATCTCTTTTTCCACAGGCACTTGTCTAGTTCTTGTCATCTCTTGTTCCACAGGCACTTGTCTGGTTCTTGTCATCTCTTGTTCCATAGGCACTTGTCTGGTTCTTGTCATCTCTTGTTCCACAGGCATGTTGCTGTCATTTTCGACGGAGTCATCTGTCAAGTTATTTGCTTATGTTTGTATCATAAGTATAATTGTGTCTTTACCTGCGATGTCAGGTTGATTAGGGGTTGTCTTCCCTTGTTTATTCATTCATTGTGTTTGACCTTTAGGGTCAGAGGTTGTCAGTTCGGGCGTAGGCCTATGGGAAGGTTTTTTAAGCGGGAGTGAGATATACTTCCGGCAAGCCGGGAAGGTCCTGTTTTTCTGAAGGGACCAAGAGTCCATTGTTTTTCGGGGAGAATCTTCGAAGTAACTGCTATGGCAGTTTTCCCCAGTGAATCTCTGTGCGTCGGGATGACGACAGAATTCCTTGTGATGTTCTGAGGATTCATTTGCCAGGTAATACCGACCTTTATGCATTATTACGCTTTTCGGTGGCAGAACATGTAAAGGATTACCTAGGGTGAACAGCAGCTCACTGATCCGCCATTTCAGAACTTATATATTTGTGCTCGAGGTAGCCATCCAAGACTGTTAGTCTTATATTGTCCAGAAATCCAGTGACGAAGATATATTGTGGAATTCCGCAGATTGGCGGAATTCATATCTACAATAAGTATTACTGCAGGGTTGATGATAACCTATTTAACAGAAGTACACGGCCGACGTCAGAACGAGGCCTGTGCTTCCGGCTATTATACTACAGCCTGATATGTGCAATTGGCGGGGAGTGCCAAGTTGCACCTGTGTGCCAAAGTAACTAAGGCATCTGACGCGTTTAGTCAGAGACGCCAAGGGCGACGCTACGAACTGTCATTATTGAAGAACTTTGCTATTGACCATGCACGTCTATTCCGATGTTTACCTTTTTGAATGCCAAATGTATACCTATCGATTTCAGGTCAGCATGACCTTGTTACACTGACTGTTCCTGTTGATACTATGTGTGTTCTCGTAAATAAATGTCTTGAAACATGCCTGCAGTGTCAAAGCATCCTTGATTACTGCATGTGAGAGTATGGGTTGCAGGATCTACATCTATACGAGCCTAAACACATTCGCGTCTTCATTCGCACCCACACTCAATTCATCATACGCTCGCACTACACATCTAACAACATGTATACTGTCTTGGGCCAGTGATCACCTCAACAAGAAAAAAAAAACAGTTACATTTCTGGTGGACCAGTTACGTGGGCTCTTATGATACATTTCTTGTCGCCAATGTGGCCTAGAAACTTACATTTCTGATGGACCAGATCTGTGGGTTTTAAAAAGAACAGAGCGAGCATTTGACATTATTGTTGACATTTATGGATCCAGAAATTTACATTCCTGGTTGGCTGTTACATGTATGATGTCTCCAGTTTTGTCGAGAAAGTTACAAGAAGGACAAGTACACATTACACTTCTGATCTGTGGGTCTAAGCTACACACGGGACAGCCGTAACACACAGCGCTAATTCTACACTTGCAAGTTTTGGCTACAACAGGACAGAAATAGGTCATCAACGGTTGACCCAGATAAACAGTACGAGCATTTATATTATAATGCTATATAAACCATAACAAGACAAGTACTGAAGTTAACATCTAGGCATTTGCTACGTGGACCATAACTGCATAGAAGGCGGGTTCCTATTGTAAACAGTACTGCTGGTTGTTACACGTTTCATTCAACAACGGACTTTTCTAGGTCAGAGCATTCAAGCTACATTGTTGGAGGTCAAGTGTTTGTAAACAGTACGTGGAAATAGTAAACATTCAATGTGCAAGTCCTAATTTGAGAAGGTCATAGTAACTTTGGTTCGTGAATACCACTTTATGTTACAGTGGATTTGACGTTCAGTGTGCGTTTGACATTTCGTTTCTGTGTTCGCAAGGAGCAAGGAATTTATTTTAGTTTCAGCTGTGACTGAACTTGTTCTGCAACACATTGAAATTGATTGCTATATGTTTATGTTACTTCTACTGTTTTTGTGTATTTTTCTGCGGATTTTCGGTTGGTGGGTCTTACGGTAAATATGCCACTTGATCGAGGCTTACTGTAAGCGTTCTGTAGGTGCAAATTTTCTTAATTTGGAAATTTGCTAGTGACAATTGGTCGCTATTGATGTTAGCTGTGATGTAATTGTACTTAACGTTGTTTTTGTAATATTTTGTCTGTTTTTCAGTTTTGATTGTCGATTTGTTTTGTTTGTATTCTGTAGGTCTCTCCTTTCTTGTGTATTTCTCTACACATTTTTGGTTAAAACAGTGTTGCCATTTGTATTGTTTTGTATCTTTGTCTTTGTATTTTTGTTTGTTTGTACTACATTACTGTCATACACAGTCTACATACATATACTTGGTCATGTTTTGATAATATTGATAAGGTAGACTCTTCATATAGAGTTTGTTAATAAAATATTATTATATAAGATATTTATACAAGTTCTTTGATAAAAGACTTGTTATCTACAAAGATTGAGACAAGGTGAAATACATATTCAAGTTCTTTATAAAAAAGACTTGTGCCCATAGTGAGTGGGATATAAGGGAATTTTTTTTCCACAGGTACTCAAGTGATTTTTTGGGTACATTATAAACAAGAGGAACATACAAAGTCTTTGTCTAAGACTAAGACAGTAAAATAAAGTGAAGTGAGTATACAAGTCTAGCATTTCAGACTTGTCTCCCATTGAAGTGGGATAAGGTAATTTATTTAATTTTTTTTCAGGTTTCTGATCTCATTAGACAAGATGTCTACATTGGACTACTTTATTACACAAGGGAGAGCCCTTGATAAGACTGGTCAACAGTTAGAACAATGGGCTGTTGCTCAGTATGACAAAGCATTAGCTGCAGAAGAGAAAAAAGCTCAGGCTGAAGAGAAAAGATTAGAAAGAGAAGCTGCGGCGGAACAAAAAAGGCTAGACAGAGAAGCTGATATGGCTGCTGAACAAAAGAAATTTTAGATGCAGGTGGAGGAAAGGAGATTTGAAGCTGAACAAAAGAGATTAGACAAAGAGGCTGCTGCAGAGGAGAGGAAAGCTCAAGCTGCTACAGAGGAGAGGAAAGCTCAAGCCGAGGCTGAAATTAGGAAAATGGAACACGAGGAAAGACTCGCAACTTTGGAGTTAGAGAAATTGAAATTGGCGAGTACGGGTGCTCAGCAAACAACTTCGAGTACGACAAGGGAGTTTGTTAGTAGGATTAAATTGCCTCATTTCAATCCTTTAAAGGATGACGTAGCAGATTATCTAGATAGATTCCAATTTTTGTGCGATACGCATAACATAAAAAAGGAAAAATATGTTGAACAACTGATGCCATTTTTTACAGGTGACACAGTGACTACTCTTATGACAATAGACGAACATGAGAGGACTAATTATGATGTTGTCAGGGCAGCATTGCTAAAAAAATATCAACTAAAAGAAGAAGACTATCGTCTTCGTTTTAGGACAATGTTGCCAGAAAATGGAGTAGATTTCTCTGATTTTGTTACAAAGATACGTCGTACATTTACACGATGGGTTGAGTTGTCTCAGATTGAGAAAACATATGAAGGTCTAATGGACTTATTATTGCGAGATAAGGTTTTGTCATCTGTTAATGATTCTTTTCTTGCATTCCTTCATGAGCGTAAGCCTAAAAACTTAAAAGAAATGGAGGAATACTGTTGTCAGTATGCCACAGCACATCCCCATGCTACAGTTAGCAATTCTAAAGTGAAAGAAGGGTTGCCAGCTGCTTCGGCAACACCATATGGCCCTAATTTCAAAAAAAATTTCAGGGTGCTCAACAAAATTGGAATAGGGGAAGTAATCAAAATTACACTCAGAAGCGGAGTAATCCAACACATGATGGTTCTTCGTCTATGCAGTGGAGACAAGATGGTAGTTCTTGTAATTTTAGTGGTAATAATTTGAGACACTATCGCAACGGCTATCCAAATAATAACTATTCAAATTTTCGAGGTAATCATTCTCGACGTCAAGATTATGACGATGGTGAATTTAGAAACCGGGATTCAAACCGGAATGATGATTACAATAGGCAATATGATAACAATTACAGGGGAAATGATAGTCGAAATAATTACAGGGGAAATGATAGTCAAAATAATTACAGGGGAAATGATAATCGAGGTAGACCTAGGTTTAACAAAAAAAAGACCTTACCAACAGGCAAACTCTGCGCAACAAGAGTTTGATGGAGCCTGTAATACAGTAAATGATAGTGGTAACTCTAGGGCTATCACTGGTTGTGCTTTCGATTTTGGGAGAGCAACTGAATGCCCCCAATGCTTAACATTGTTTGACTCATCAACTGTATCTACGCTAAGTTGTGGTCACCCTCTTCCTGCTCTACCTGCTACAGTTGCGCATGATGGGAGAGGATCTCTCATCTTAGATAAAGGTCTAATAAATGATAGGCTAGTCTCAGTACTTTTCGATTCGGGATGTACTACCGTCGGGGTTAAGGAGTCTCTGATAGATCCTTGCTGTGCCACTGGAAAAACAATCAAATGTGTTACATTTGGTGGTACTATGGAAAGCTATCCTACTGCTATTATTAGGATTGACACTCCTTTCTTCACAGGAGATGTCCATGCATGTCTTCTTCCTAATCCTATTGCGGATCTTATAATCGGTCGTATTCATGGGGTTAAGGAATGCACCCCGCAACAAATTTCTAGTTGGGAAGAAAAAAACATTCAAACGGTCAATGCAGCGATGACAAGAGCTCAAGCTCTTAATCCCCCAACTTCATCTGATAATAGTGATGAAGTTGATAGCCAAGACGAGCACTTGGTGATTTCCCATGACTCGTTTGTTAAACGTCAAGAAGAGGATCCTTCTTTGAAGAAATACTTCCTTCTTGCAAAGAAAGGGGATCCCAATCAAAATACGAATCACAAATCGTATATCACTATGAAGAATGGTATATTGGTACGAATGGTACAACACTCGGACAAGTCTATGCACTCGCAAATTCTTGTGCCTAAGTGTATGAGAGCCTTAATTCTTCGGCATGCACACGATTCTCAGTGTGCGGGACACATGGGTTTTTCCAGAACTAAAACTAGAGTCCTTGCGTCCTTCTTTTGGCCATTCGTGAATAAAGACATCCGAATTTATTGCCGATCTTGCAAAATTTGTCAAGAGGTCAAGTCTAGGGGTCCGAGACATGCTGCTCCTATTCAGGCTGCAGATATTCCGATTCGGCCGTTTCAGAAAATGGCTATAGACATCATTGGTCCGTTCAAAATTAAGTCAGCCAGAGGACACCAATTTATCCTCACTTGCGTGGACATGTGCACGCGTTGGCCAGAGGCTATTCCTCTGAAGAGCATATCAACTGTCGATATCGCTGATGCTCTTTGGCTCGTATTTTCTCGTCTGGGATTCCCCGGAGAAATACTGTCGGATCACGGCACTCAGTTAATTTCGGACGTTATGTCTCAGGTAATGGCTACGCTAGACATTAAAAGGTCTCTCAGTAGTATTTATCATCCAATGTCCAATGGATTGGTAGAACGTCTTAACAGGACACTAAAGAACTTACTTGGCAAGATAACGGAGGATCATCCTGAAGATTGGGACAGGGTTTTACGTGCAGTCCTCTTTGCCTATAGAGAGGTTCCCAACGAGCATACAGGGTTTTCTCCTTTCGAACTTGTCTTTGGCGCGCAACCGCGCGGGCCAATGTCCTTGTTACACGATTTGATAACTTCCGATAATATTGACGATGATACACAATCGTCATATGAATATGTCATAGCTCTTAGAGAAAAGATTATCGAATCGTGCAGGTTAGCAACTTCATCTTCCGAATTTGCGAAAGAAAAAGCTAGGCGATTTGCTAATAAGAAAAGACGCCTACGTCAACTTTGTCCTGGAGACAAAGCATATGTCTTACTGCCCTCAAGAGAGAATAGACTTCTCATTTCTTGGAAGGGTCCATACACTATAGTCTCGAAAATTTCTGATGTCGACTATATTGTCGATGTGGATGGAAGGCATAAAACCTTCCATATAAATATGCTAACAGAGTTTATTGAACGTCCAGGCTATTTACAGCCTATTTTCCAGGCGACGGACGACTCTCCAGTCCAACATGGTCACATCTCATCCCTGTCCGTTATACAGGATGAGGAAACTATTTTTTCTGACGTGAACTTACCTCTTCCTGCGATTCCACTTACTTCAACGGAATCGTGGAGAGACGTTACAGTCTCTTCCAACTTGTCTTTTGAGGAACAGCGTCAAGTATCCTCTACGTTACAATCATATCAGGATGTCCTTACCGACATTCCTGGACACACAGATGTCATAGAACATGACATCATACTTACTGATCGTAATCCGATCAGAGTAAGACCATACCCAATACCTATTCATTTTCAAGCACAAGTCGAGAAAGAATTGGATGAAATGATTCAACTACAAATAATTGAACCATCCACTTCAGCTTATTCTTCGTCGATAGTTATTGTTCGAAAGAAAGACAATAACATACGTCTTTGCGTTGATTATCGCAAATTAAATCAAGTTACGAAGTTCGATGCTGAACCTATGCCGTTATTAGATGATCTACTTATTAGACTTTCTAAAGCTAAATTCTTTACTAAACTAGACTTGTCGAAAGGTTATTGGCAAGTCCCACTGACGGAACACGCCAAACCTCTCACTGCTTTTTCGACACCTAGGGGTCTGTTTCAATGGAATTTTATGCCTTTCGGGCTTATGAACGCCCCAGCGACTTTCGTGCGCATGATGCGACGAATTCTATCAGATCGTGCAGATGTCATTGCATATTTAGACGACATCTGTCTTTTCAGCGATACTTGGGAAGAACACTATTTGGGTCTAAAGGAATTGCTATCTACTCTACGTGAGCATAGTTTGACTGCTAAACCCTCTAAAGCTTTTGTTGGGTTTAGTGAAATTTCCTTCCTAGGTCATCGAGTTGGTCATGGTCTGTTGAAGACAGAGGACCAAAACATTTCAAAGATATTAAATATCTCGGTTCCGAAGACAAAAAAGCAAGTGCGTAGTCTCTTGGGATTGATACAATTCTATGGAAGATTCATTGAGAATCTGTCCTCCATTATGGCACCGCTTTCAACGTTATTGAAAAAAGGTTCTCCTAATATGGTGCGTTGGTCCCAAGAATGCCAATCTTCATTGGATCAGGTTAAGAATTTGTTCTCATCTCATCCTATCTTAAGACTACCGACGATTGATAAGACTTTTGTCCTTCGTAGTGATGCCTCTTCCACTGGGATTGGAGCGGCACTAATGCAGGAATATTCAGGAACTCTGCATCCTGTAATGTATATTTCTAGGAAGCTGAATGCGGCAGAAAGGAATTACTCGGTTTTGGACCGTGAATTGTTGGCTATGGTTTGGTCCATTCTTAAGCTACAAAGGTTCCTTCTGGGCGCGCATTTCTTTATGGAAACCGACCAAAAAGCTCTTACGGCTATGCAAAGTAAGGATTTGAAGAGCTCGAGATCTACTCGTTACGCTATTGCTCTTCAGCCTTTCCATTTCACGGTGCGAGCTATCCGTGGTTCGGATAATGTGATGGCGGACATATTGTCTAGATGCCCACATGATTCCAGTTAAATCTTGTGTCCTAGTTTTTCCTGATATACTTTCAGACTTAGGTCTGTCCTTCATATCATAATATGTTGTAATACAAATGTATTTGGATGATGTTTAGATAATTTAACAAATTTCATTTTGTCCATCCATCAGTGATATGTTGCTAAAATAGCATTGACATTTGTATATTGCTATGATTATATTATTTAGTAATGTTTGATATATGATTGGTATTGCCAGCAACTTAGGTTTCTTGAATGGTATCCCTTAGTTTGTTTGGCTTAAAGGAAATATTTTCTCCTATGTTGAGAGATGATTTGTACCCTCTTCTATTGTACCTGATATTAGGTTCATTGTTTGCATGAGCACAGAAGTGATACTGGTGCTATCTTGCTCATGGACATATTAAAAAAAAAAAAAAATTTCATTTTTTTTTTACAGGGGGGTGGTAGTAATGTTGCTGTCATTTTCGACGGAGTCATCTGTCAAGTTATTTGCTTATGTTTGTATCATAAGTATAATTGTGTCTTTACCTGCGATGTCAGGTTGATTAGGGGTTGTCTTCCCTTGTTTATTCATTCATTGTGTTTGACCTTTAGGGTCAGAGGTTGTCAGTTCGGGCGTAGGCCTATGGGAAGGTTTTTTAAGCGGGAGTGAGATATACTTCCGGCAAGCCGGGAAGGTCCTGTTTTTCTGAAGGGACCAAGAGTCCATTGTTTTTCGGGGAGAATCTTCGAAGTAACTGCTATGGCAGTTTTCCCCAGTGAATCTCTGTGCGTCGGGATGACGACAGAATTTCTTGTGATGTTCTGAGGATTCATTTGCCAGGTAATACCGACCTTTATGCATTATTACGCTTTTCGGTGGCAGAACATGTAAAGGATTACCTAGGGTGAACAGCAGCTCACTGATCCGCCATTTCAGAACTTATATATTTGTGCTCGAGGTAGCCATCCAAGACTGTTAGTCTTATATTGTCCAGAAATCCAGTGACGAAGATATATTGTGGAATTCCGCAGATTGGCGGAATTCATATCTACAATAAGTATTACTGCAGGGTTGATGATAACCTATTTAACAGAAGTACACGGCCGACGTCAGAACGAGGCCTGTGCTTCCGGCTATTATACTACAGCCTGATATGTGCAATTGGCGGGGAGTGCCAAGTTGCACCTGTGTGCCAAAGTAACTAAGGCATCTGACGCGTTTAGTCAGAGACGCCAAGGGCGACGCTACGATCTTGTCATCTCTTGTTCCACAGGCACTTGTCTTGTTGTTGTCATCTCTTGTTCCAAGGCACTCGTCTGGTTCTTGTCATCTCTTGTTCCACAGGCACTTGTCTGGTTGTTGTCATATCTTGTTCCACAGGCACTTGTCTGGTTGTTGTCATCTCTTGTTCCACAGGCACTTGTCTGGTTGTTGTCATCTCTTGTTCCACAGGCACTTGTCTGGTTGTTGTCATCTCTAGTTCCACAGGCACTCGACTGGTTGTTGTCATCTCATGTTCCACAGGCACTTGTCTAGTTCTTGTCATCTCTTGTTCCACAGGCACTTGTCTGGTTCTTGTCATCTCTTGTTCCACAGGCACTTGTCTGGTTGTTGTCATCTCTTGTTCCACAGGCACTCGTCTGGTTCTTGTCATCTCTTGTTCCACAAACACTTGTCTGGTTCTTGTCATCTCTTGTTCCACAGGCACTTGTCTGGTTGTTGTCATCTCTTGTTTCACATGCACTCGTCTGGTTCTTGTCATCTCTTGTACCACAGGCACTTGTCTGGTTCTTGTCATCTCTTGTTCCACAGGCATTTGTCTGGTTGTTGTCATCTCTTGTTCCACAGGCACTTGTCTGGTTCTTGTCATCTCTTGTTCCACAGGCACTTGTCTGGTTGTTGTCATCTCTTGTTCCACAGACACTTGTCTGGTTGTTGTCATCTCTTGTTCCACAGGCACTTGTCTGGTTGTTGTCATCTCTTGTTCCACAGGCACTTGTCTAGTTGTTGTCATCTCTTGTTCCACAGGCACTTGTCTGGTTGTTGTCATCTCTTGTTCCACAGGCACTTGTCTGGTTCTTGTCATCTCTTGTTCCACAGGCACTTGTCTTGTTCTTGTCATTTCTTGTTCCACATTATTGATCTTGTCACACTACTTCAATCCTTCTATTCTACGCAAGCACCCATTTATGAATGTCTGTAGCTCTTCGGTTGTATTTATTATCCCCCTTACCAAAAAGCTGTTACTTAGTAGGGTGACCCGTTCCTTTCCTTGCTGCCTTTGCTATCCCTAACTTAAGAGCAGAGTCATGTGTCTATTTATATCTAGGTAGACTGGAGTATGACGCTAACAGGTTTCGAACCCGTTGACTGTGCATCGAGATGCAGGCGCTCTAACCACTCTACCATTCGACGCTCCCACCGTTTATGTTATTGGTGTGTATACAAACAGGAAGTGAAGCACCGTCCTAGATTCCACGAGGCTGGTTGAGATGCACCCTTCTGCTCTCTTTGTCTCTCTCATACTCTCATTTCCCCTCTGCCATTAATAACTCCTGTGGCAAATGCGTGGGTGTAGGGCATGCAAGGTCAGTGAGTCACTGATCTAAATCAAGCGCGTGGATTTGTTTCATTCAGACTTTGTATAATCTGTATAGCCTCTCTTTAAGTCTCTCCATTGTATTTATGCTCTCTCTTCATTGAATCATACTGCTCTCTCGCTCTTCATTGAATCTCGCTGCTATATATATAGTTTGTCATCTTCTCAAAGTAAATTTTCACGGACTCTCTCTCTCTCTCTCTCTCTCTCTCTCTCTCTCTTAGTCTCCCTCCTTCGTCTTTCCCTCATGGAGCATGGGATCAACATTGCAGAAGCCCCCCTATGCTGGAAGCCTGCACCAAAGTATTTATGTGCTTTTTCAGTGATGGTTTCTGTAACATGTTTTAACATGGTGAGGTAACCAGCCCCATGCACAAAGTCACCTTAGTCGCGGTAACGAGATTGTACTGCGCCCACAGTGTGACTAGAGTTAAGGTGCCCACTGTGTGACTAGAGTTAAGGTGCCCACTGTGTGACTAGATAGTGACTGCAGTATAGAGATGATACTAAAAGATAGTTCCAGACAAAGAATACTGAACTATACAGAATACCCCAGTCCCAGAAATAGCACTGGTGTATGGATGGCACAGGTTGTAGTCAGACAATAAAGAGCTCTTGTCCAGATGGTAATAAGTAGATCAAGAGTCTAGATTGTCCTTTCGTTACGACTATCCTATGCTTTAAAACAATTTAATTCAATTTAAAATAATGCAAACTGTAACCATATGGAATTGACAAAGTCCAAAGTTACAATTAATAATCAATTTATTTATATTTGATCTCTTTTTTTCTTTCTTAGAATGTGAAATGATGAAAAAATATATATACACAATATGCACAATGTTGTTTACACTAAATAAAATGTCACTGACTTAGTAGTGTTTCTGTTTACTGACTTCGGTATAGAAATAGTCTCTTCACTTGACTTTCTTCTCCATAAATTGTTCGAACTGTTCATGGGTTTATTCACATAACTTGAAATGTTCCTGGACCAACAGACAGCAATGTCCCAGACTAGCTATGGTAATGGTTGATGATGCAGCACATACTTATATATATATAGTTTCTACTGATCTTCCAATACAATATGGATATCAGCACATATTTTATACTTCTGACTTTCCGAGTCTACATATTTGACCGAAACCTGAAACAACACAAAGCCTGTGGCTAGCCTCTTCCTAAGAGTTCCAATAGACTAGTGTATGTGTTTGTTCAGTGTCATCTGATGATGCATGTATGAAATGTTCACATGTTCTTGTTACTTTGTCAGTATTACAGATGTCTACTTTGCAAATACAATCCTAAGTTACATTGTTATAATGTACATTTATATTACACCAACTACTTTACAACATGATGTGATTTCATAGTCCCTTTTACACCTGCTGCCTTTCCAGTCAGCTCTGAAATGTAGTGTTGGTCCAACAAATATATAATGATCCTTACATATTGTTGATAGCTTATGATAAACATTGAGTGTACCCGGGTTGGTTTTCCAACTTCCACCCATCTTCTTCTTATAAATATTCATCCATGGTATGATTGATCGGGTAGTTACACAATTAAATATTTTGTAAAACCTGAAACAAATGATTGAATGATTGTGCAAATATATGTAAAGTAATTCTACTCACCCTCTGGTCTTCAGAAAAACACTAACGGAACTTGATTTCTTCTTCTACTTCTTCCTCGTTAGCCCTGAAAAGGACGGTGGTTGCGTTGTGTCTGTTTACGCCTAAGCTGCGATATCTGCACCTTTCGGTCGACACATCCGACTTCAGCACGGCATTTTTTTAGGGACCGGGTTTGCCTTTCCATTGCGATCCGCACTCGCTCAGCCAGACTGCACTGCTGCAGACTGTTTCCAGGACCACCACGTGGAGGTGGAGTGCGGTCTTGACCAGCTCTGGTTTGCTGGTCCTGATGCAAGCAGTACAGCTATGGGTCGCTGACTGCATTCACTATTGCTGCATCTTGGGGTCCCGAACTTGATTTGATAAAGGCAGGCTTTCACAGAATACCCAATAGGTAAATGAAGTCGTGACTAGCTCTTTCCCTCCGTCCGGTGTGTACAACTGATTTTGTGTGTGTGTGTGTGTGTGTGTGTGTGTGTGTGTGTGTGTGTGTGTGTGTGTGTATGTGTGTGTGTGTCCAAATTCAAACTTGCCGCTTGTTTAATTAAGGCTAACGCGAGCTACTGCTAGAGCTCTGACGTTATCCCACTTCAGGCTGAAGGCTTGTCTGGCTTGTCGAGTACATTTTAGCAAACTGTGTTATTTCTCTGCACATTACTTCGTCATACTCGTCTTCAACATCAGCCATCTAACCATTGAATCAATTTTCTTATACTTCAGTCCCTCTAAGTGCCTGGTGACACCTGTAGTACTTTTGTCCAATATCATTTGCAAATGAGCTTTCTTGCTTGACTGGTGCGTTTCTGATTGGCGGATATTTTTGCTTTTCCAAGAATCAATTCCTAAGGTATTTATTTACATTCTGCCACAGTCGCCTCTAAGTGCCTGGTGACACCTGTAGTACTTTGTCCTATCTTTAATTTTCTCCATTTGTCACGGGTTGCCTCTCCTTGCTCTGCAGTAGTGTACCAACAGTGGACAAAACCCAGAGCATCTAATGTGGGTCTTCAAAGGTGTCTACCTTCGCACAAGATTACTCTTGGTAGAGTTGTAGATACAAGGTTCATGATGCTTCTACCTCGAGGTAGTTTCACAAGATATTTCAGAAGTATCTTAGCACGTTAAATTGTTTTCTGACCCGCCACCTTTTGTGAAGATGGATAAAAATGATTTGCTCGTTGAAGCCCCAGCTGATTTAATTCAGCGAAATTCCTATTATTGGCTCGATATATATATATATATATATATATATATATATATATATATATATATATATATATATATATATATATATATATATATATATATATATATATATATATATATATATATATACTAGAGGTTCTGGATGATACATATGCCTTTCTCTCTGTAATGCTTAATTCAACTATGAATTTGTCAAAATCAAAATATACAAATTAAATTATCAATTACTTTGAAACAAATGTACATAAATATGAAATAGTAATTATGAGAAATTATTGTTCAACAAAGATTTCGGTTTGGGAGATGAAAATATAGTCTATTGATATGCTAAAAAACATAATTTAGCTTCCAAACTGCCAAAAAGTTGGTGCTGCTGGTTCCGTCACTTCGTCTCTGTAGCATGGGCACGTCTCCAAAGTATTCTGGAGGTAACCGATTCTGGTCAAGGCAGGGATCTTCACCACCCGTGGGATGCAGGTTTCACGTGTCGATCTCAAGCTTCGAGCTACAGACTAGTACAGCTGGTAACGTGAGTAGAACCTCAAATGGTCTCTCCAATCGGTACCACCAACTTTAGAGGGTATAAAGGAACACATTCCGCCGCTAAGTATTTGTCTTCCTGATTTAGATCAGGCGCTTTTCCCCGCTGTCCGTCGCCTATTCTTTTATCAGAATTTGTACTCTCCCTGAGTGTATATCATATAACTCAGTGGATGTGATAAAAAAATCACCATTCTTTCAGTTAATGTAATGAAAAGATTTCTTCTTGACAGCGACAAGTGGCTTGTGCCTGAAGGAACAACTTTAAGCATACATACAACTCATTACAAATGATAATATGCAAATGATGTCATCATCATCTCCTTCCTTTCTCCACTTGGAGTCTGGGACTATCTCTGCTTTTGGTTCTTCCATGAGAACTAGCATGAAACAATCACCAGCGCTTGTTGTGCTGGTTCATGAATGTATCCTTTTCACATGCTGAGGTTGCCAGCCTCGTATGAATCTTTAACTCTCCTAGCTAGTATAAACCAGTAAAATAAATTCAAAGTATAAAATTGTGTACTACTCAATCTAATAACTAGGCAAATCTTAGACGTCTTGCTCAGGTAAATATTCTTGGCAACTTAACACAGATGCGTCGAATGCACGTCTGAGATATTATTTAGTATTTTAGAATTCCTCTGTGACTTGTGAGTAGTTTCTGTAGGAGTCCGGTTCCGTATTAATATTAGCGAGTTGTCTTTTCCACGAGATAAATGGTGAACGTTTTTCCGTTCCTAAAGATTCAGAATCCGGACTCTATTCTTTCCTGTGGCAAGGTCAGAGCTGTCTACTTGTGACGATTTTTGGAATGCAGTGTCGTACGCTAGATGTTCTGCGTTATATCATAGCTTTCGGCCCTCGCTTCCTGCATGGCGTTCTGACAAATCTTCCAATCGCTTGAATGTTATCCGCCTCTAAACTTTAAACCCATTAATATGTTAAAGTTTGTTATGGCAACTTTCATGATGAAATATCTTGCATGACGCAGATGTTTGTAAAATTTCAAACAATAATCTCCCATATATGGAGTTGTGACTTCCGACTAATCTTGGTAATGTTTGCTATTCTCACTCTTGCAGCTCACTTCTTTATCTTTCTCCCAAGATATGGATTTTCTGTAAAAGTGTCGCAGGCAATTTCGGAGGTCTGATATTCTAATAGCTGGTCAGACACTCCTCATCCCTTGTATAAACACAGAAGCGACACCCGAGTTTACCTGTCTAGGCGGAAATGATTTACGTAACCGTAGACAAACACTTCACGCCTGATGGCCCATCTTGTGCCATCAGGTAAGCAATTACCATTAATCCCTAAGGACGGGCCATGGCGACTTGACTTGACATGAATCGATGTGCGAAAATGCAAACATTGACCGTCGTACGAGTTTCTGTGTTCAAAAATGAAACAAAATTAGAGAAGGGGAGCGAGAGAGAAATACCATTTACGGTCGGAAGGTAGGAAAAATAAAAGTGCCGACCATCGAAGAGTGAACAAAATTTCGCACGCACAGTAAAGGTAGTTCAATAATGCCGGGGCGGAAATGAGAGCGCACAATTAAGTAACACCATTTATATTAAGCAGAATTCATCGTGCAATGCATCTCCGTGTTATATTTATATACTTAGTCAGAGAAGCATCATTGCTCATCACAGATAGTGCTTCTCTGCTTTCGTGCCACTTTTTGCCTGCCATTGATTTACTTCTGATGAGATATGGAAATAAGTGAAATGACTTCCACAAGATTTAGTGCCGTTATCAAGCCATGCAGCAGAAAAAGACAAAATAAGTATCCCTCCCCCTTCTCTCTCTCTCTCTCTCTCTCTCTCTCTCTCTCTCTCTCTCTCTCTCTCTCTCTCCCTCCCCGCCCCAACCTTTTCCTTATGAAAGTTATTTGCTTGCATTCTTCTCATGAAAAGTGAAATGAAAGTTTCGCAAAGAAGGGGTCAAGATCTTAAGATCTTAAACTGTATACTATTTCGCTGTAGTTTATTTCTGACGTTTAACTTTTTTTTTTCTTTAAGATCTGGCTGTGAAATATCTCTTAATAATGTATTTTCTTCTTTTTTTGTAAGTAAATTGCCAGCGGGCGCAGGTGACCATGTTGTTGGTGTGAAACTAGGACTGCTGAGCTTCTCTCTCTTTTGCATCTTTTGTAAATCTAGGCTTTTGCTGTGGCTTTTCTGCCATTCCGAAACGTGTTGAGTTGAAGTCATGAGTTCCAGTTTCTCCAGCCTGGCTGGTATTTAAAGGAACATCACATCTGGTCCCAAGCTGGAAATAGGAAGCACGAGGCATACTGTGCACTCCCCGCCATTCACGGGGGCTCTCCAAATATGCAGAGCTAAAACACGGTGCTCTGGTTCTGGACTCTCCCAAGGAATCGTCACGTCCTACACAGAGCCACTTCTCAGCTCCCCCCTGTCCGTCGTGAGCCCTTAGTGAGATCCTTCTGCAAGAAGCCAACCACGGCAAAAAGCCAGAGTTACGTCTGCGGCTCAAGTGACTACTCCAAGCTTTAATTTGAAATGCTGGGACCTCAACATGTTTCACCTCTGGCGGAATCCCTGGAAGTGTGTGGATGATTTCACGAGTCAATGAGGGTGTAATTAGCCTCTCAGACAGATTCACTTCCACATTTGAATAATGTAGCATTATACTTAGCTGGTCGTCAAATATGGATGACTCCAGACATGCCTCCATGCATAGGTGATCATGTTTCTCCATAACCTCCTGTTTCCAAAACTATTTATCAGTTATGTTGTTGACTTCTTGCCAGCCCACGATATTAGATTGTTCATTATCTTCTCACAATGTCGTCCTCTGTTTTTTTAACTTCAGTTTGTCCTGTTGTCAGAATGTATTCCAGCTTTCTTCTGCCCTAAGAATGTGGGTTATTTCCCACCAATATGAGTAAAATCTTCTTGTGTGCCTTGGTCTCTTTCATAATATCCTTGATTACTCGTGTTGGCCTCTCGTGGTACAGTATTCTTTACATTTTTCGGTAAAACTAAATATTTCTGGCCTTATGCGATTTTTGTTTTGAGAAACTGACAGAATAATTGTCCATGATTCACTTCCACATGTCTGTGATTGTTTTCTTGCTTGTTTACTAATTGTCCATTGTTCACTTACACATGTCTGTAATTGCTTTCTGGCTTGTTTACTAATTGTCCATTGTTCACTTACACATATCTGTAATTGCTTTCTGGCTTGTTTACTAATTGTCCATGAGTCACTTCCAAATATCAGTATCTGCTTTTTAAAACATCGAAGAACTCTCTCTCTCTCTCTCTCTCTCTCTCTCTCTCTCTCTCTCACACACACACACACACACACACGCACACACAAACACACGCGCACACACATAAACCATCACACACGTTCCTTTAACAAACATTTATCGTTTATTTAATTAACTAATTAATTAATTAATTCGTTAATTTTTTCGTTTTTTTCGTTTTTCTTGTTCTTCCTATGTACAACCTCAGTCCTAGCGTCAATTTCTACCCGATATCTTAGTGACATTGGTCTAAGTCAAGATGATCCAAGGTGACATGAATGATGACGCCGATGCACATGTGCAAACGACCTTGACTCTTAACATCAGCTGACGCAAGAAGTTGTTTCACAGACAGATAAAACCCGACCTGCGGAAAACGAAAATGATACTGTAAAACAAAAACACAAAAAACTGTCCTGGCAGCATAAGTTTATAAAACGTGGGAGAAAAGAAGATGGAGGGTATGAATGAAAATATTACAGGCAAGAATTTGCGCGCGAGAACTAATCTGGGAGTTTTTGCTATGAATGGAAGCAAGAAATCATGTGACTGAAAACATGGAAGAAAGTTTTCTCCTGAAGAAAATAGGGACGTATCGAGTGAGATACATAAGGACGTATAGACTGAGAGATAGACACAGTGACGTATATAGAAAGGCAGACAGACACCGTGACGTATAGAGTGAAGCAGACAGACACAGTGACGTATAGAGTGAGGGAGACAGACACAGTGACGTATAGAGTGAGGGAGACAGACACAGTGACGTGTAGAGTGAGGCAGACAGACACAGTGACGTATAGAGTGAGGCAGACAGACACAGTGACGTATAGAAGGAGGCAGACATACACAATGACGTATAGAGTGAGGGAGACAGACACAGTGACGTATACAGTGAGGGAGATAGACACAGTGACGTATAGAGTGAGGCAGACAGACACAGTGACGTATAGAGTGAGGCAGACAGACACAGTGACGTATAGAAGGAGCCAGACAGACACAGTGACGTATAGAGTGAGGAAGACAGACACAGTGACGTATAGAGTGAGGGAGACAGACACAGTGACGTATAGAGTGAGGGAGACTGACACAGTGACGTCTATAAGGAGGCAGACAGACACATTGACGTCTATAAGGAGCAGACAGACACAGTGACGTATAGAAGAAGGCAGGCAGACACAGTGACGTATAAAGTGAGGGAGACAGACACAATGACGTATAGAGTGAGGCGGGCAGACACAGTGACGTATAGAAGGAGGCTGACAGACACAGTGACGTATAGAAGGAGGCAGACGGACACAGTGAAGTATAGAAGGAGGCAGACAGACACAGTGACGTACAGAGAGAGGCAGACATTCACATGGACGAATAGAGAGGAGCACACAGACAAATTAACGTATAGAGGGAGGCAGACAGACACATGAACGTATAGAGAGAGGCAGACATACACAGGGCGAATAGGAGTAGACAGACACATGGGCATATAGAGAACCACAGACAGACACAGGAACGTATATGTCACAGCGTTATGTCGCGGTGCATCTAATGTCTTGTGTTCGTTGAAAAACCAGTCGGATGGGGCGAGGTTAGCCGAACTGGTAGGTCATGTGACTACCGGAAGTCGGGGGGAAAAGGGCGCAAAATTAGGGAGTGAGAAACTAGCCTTCGTCCAGGAAGGTCGGTTTTCCCTTATGCCAGCGAGATAGCTGTGTGGTTTAT
>JAMPIV010021873.1:0-258664 GCA_024509875.1 Oreohelix idahoensis
GCCTGTTACGCACGGATCATTATTATTTTTCGTTTGTATAAACATTTTTCATATGTATGATCATTTTTTTGACTGAAGTGTGTATTATGTTTTCTATGGTCAAAGGGACATAATCCGAGTTATCGAAACTACAATTTTTTAGGAGTTGCCTTCTCTTGTATAGAGACACGTTCGGTCTATAATTTCTTGAACGAAGCGTGACCACATCTCCTTATTTGGTAGTACCAGTCAACTATGGTAGATGTCTGAAACCTTTCTTAACGCTTCTTTTCATGACCATAAAAGGCGCGACTGTGTAAGACTTTTATCTCGAATGTTCTTAGAATCGTCTTATTGTGAACGGCAACTCAGAGATTGTCGTTCTGCGCATGTCAAAAGCTGGGAGTTCGTTCTGTGTGTTCCGCCCAGTTGGGCAGTTTAGAAATGGTTTAAGAAGCGAGCAGACGCAACTGCGTCTTGTGATTCTCTGAGGGAAATACAGTGTCTTTGTGAGTTAGTTAGCTAACTAGACTATTTCCCAGTATTATTCACGCCTGCCTGGAGGCATATGTTCATGGTTGATTTTCCGAAATAAGGTAATTCCTCTTGTATCGAACTTTATGCTATCATCTAGAGGTTCGTCATTTTGTCGCCTATTTGCTCGCCTGTGTGATGCAAAATGGAGAGGTACTTTGACTAGGATTAAGTCACCGGTATCTGTATACCTGAACTAGTTAAATATATATGGGTCGCTCTAGACCAACAAGACTATTGTCTGTGTTCCAGGATTCGTTATATCAGAGATCACGTCCAAGCCAGATGGTTAGACTTAGGAACATTATAAAGGTCGAGCTGACCTGTAGCCCATGTATGCTATTCACGTGCAGACAGTGAACGGACTTATTGTATACAACTGATCTGCTAGCATCAGAATGGGAGCATTTATTATTGTTTATGAACATTGAAGATCTGTAGCTGACACTGTTGCAGAAGTTATAGAAATTATTATTATTTATACAGCTTCACGAACTAGCACTCGATGATTGATGAATTTCTGAATCTATTGAACTGTGATGTCTTATGACGCATATATACAACAGCTATCATTGCTGACTACAGAAATTGTTTTCAATGTGCCATATCATCTTGCTGAACTCGTTAACTATGTTGATGTCATAAGTATCATGACTGTTTTGTGGCGTGCAATAAATGAAAGAAACTTATACAACGAAGTTACCCTTTCTATGACTCTACACGTCATGTTGCCTGTGTGATAACCCTGTGAACTGTTCCACTACCACATACACAGCAACATCCTAAATCAGAGAAGACACCTACATCTTACACTTTAATACCAGGTGTCGATAAGGGTGGCAAGTTACCACTTCAGCACAAATCCACCCTTATCATTTTTGGTGGCCAGAGCTGGTTCTATCATCTGATATTTTGGCGCACCATATCATTTTTGGTGGCCATAGGTTGGTTCACTCTGATTCCAGCTATCAAGGGGGTCAGCAAACCCAGACATCATCATCATACTAGATACAACTACAGCATCAACTACCACCTTACAAGAAATTTTATTGAAAGTATCCGGATTTTCTGACAGTTGCTGATTTTGAAACTACCCGGCGCTGCTCGGCAATATTGAAGTTTATGTAAAATTAGAAGGACAAGTACCGAGCGAATGGATTTCCTGATCTGGTGAAAAGAAGGACAAGTGCCGTAACAACTGTTCCGGTCTCAGGGGTACTGTTGCGGGTTCAGAAGGTCAAGTGCCGGTTAAATCAATTTAGAAGATTCAGAAGGTCAAGTGCCGTAACAACTGTTGCAGTATTAGAAGCTCATTTCCTTCGTCATGGCTGTTTATGGGAGCAGAAGTTAATCAACGTTGGATCATTATCCTCAGAATGCTGATTACATCCTGTTCTGCACCGTGCTGACGCTGGATTTATAGAAGTTAAGTGGCCTGTTTTGTTTGTGAACTGTGCCCTTATGTTCTAACTGAGCCTTCTGTACTTTCACACTTTCTCCTATTGTTTTCATGATACATGTTTATATGTTATATGTTATTTGTTATTTGTATATTTATATGTTTATATTTCAGCGGGTTTTCTCGGTTGGGCGGTGTCTTTCAGTAGAAGATACCACGTCACAGAGGTTCTACTGTTAGCGTTTTCGTTAGGGACTGTGCGAATTTCCTACAGTGAAATTTGCTAGCGACAATCGTTGCTATATCTGTTTAGTTGTGACGAGTTGTGCTTTATTTTTGTTTCTTGTATATATATATTTTTTTTCTTTTTTCTTTTCTCTCTTTCTTTGTGTTTTTTAGTTTCGATTTCGATTGTTTGTATTTGTAGGTCTCCCCTTTGCTATTATTCAGTTCTTTACGTATATTTTTGTGTATACACTGTAGCGTCATTTGTTAGTCATATCTTCGCATATTTCTTTTTAGTTTTGCTGTTTGTGTATTTGACTTATGCGAATGTTTTCGTATTGTTTGATCTTTGTTGATTGTTTACATTGACTCTGATCTTTGTTATTGTTTACATTGACTCTGATCTTTGTTATTGTTTACATTGACTCTGATCTTTGTTGTTGTTTACATTGACTTTGATCTTTGTTATTGTTTACATTGTTGGTGACCTTTGTTATTGTTTACATTGTCTTGTTATTGTTTACATAGTTCTTGCATAGTTAGCTTTCACTATTGTTAATATATGCTCATGCACTATTGGTCTATAGTGCACTTATCATAACAAACTGGTGTTTTTTGCTTATGCACTATTGTAGTGCAGTTATGATAAATAACTGATGGTTATGCACTGATTTGGGTAGTGCACTGTTAATTAAGAGGTGACTTGTGATATTATTATACATTTGATAATACAAGTTGGTGTCAACTCCTGTTTCCCACAGAGATTGGGTTCAACATAGAGATTATACAAGCACTTTATTAAGTCTTGTTGCTATTTAACATTGAAATAAGATAATTAATTATTTCAGGTTCTGTACTCACATTTTAGACATCATGTCTACATTTGAGTACTTTATTGAGCAGGGTAAAGCCCTTGGGAAGACAGGTGATAAATTAGAAGAATTTGCGACTGTTCAATATGCCAAGGCATTGAAGTCGGAAGAAAAGAAAATGAAAGAACAAACTGAACAAAAGAGAATAGAGGCTGAAATAGAACAAAAGAAACTGCAGATGCAGGTGGAGGAAAAAAGATTTCAAATGGAAATGGAAAAACAAAAAAGAGAAGCTGAAAAGAAGAGACTTGAAAAAGAAGCTGAAAATAAGAGACTTGAAAAAGAAGCTGAAAATAAGAGACTTGAAATAGAGGCTGAAGAAAAAAAGTTACAGGCCCAGGCTGAAGAAAGAAAGTTACAGGCTGAGGCTGAAGAAAGAAGGTTACAAAGAGAGGCTGATGAGAGAAAAGCAAAAATGGAACATGATGAAAAAGTCTTAGCTTTAGAGTTAGAGAAGTTAAAGTTATTGAACACTGGTAATGCTAATGATGCAAATAAGGTGTCAAATAAGACTAATGCTAAGGATTTCAAGCTTAATCTACCAGCATTTAATCCCTCAATCGATGATATAACATTTTATCTAGATAGATTTGAAAGTGCATGTAATGTGCATAATATAGATAAAACATTATATGTGTATCATCTGTCCAAGATACTTAGAGGTGATGCTTTGACTTTGTTGAGTATGGTAGATGTGCCTGACAAAAACAACTATGAGGTTGTCAGGGCGGCATTGTTAAAGAAGTACCAACTTAACGAGGACGGATATCGTCTTAAATTTAAAACCATGTTACCAGAAACTGGAGTTGAATTCTCTGAATTCATCTCAGGCATCCGTCTTACTTTTTTACGATGGGTTGAGTTGTCTAAGACAGAAAATACATTTGAAGCTCTTATGGATTTACTACTTAGAGATAAGGTTATGTCTTCTGTTAATGAAGCTTTTCTATCTTTTCTTCATGAGCGTAAGCCTAAAAACATAAAAGAAATGGAAGAATACTGTAGCCAGTATGTTACTGCGCATCCGCACATAACCATTAGTAACTCTAAGGTGAAAGAAGGTCTGCCAGTTGCTTCGGCAGCACCTTATGGCCCAAATTTTATGCGTAAATTTCAGGGTAGCCAGAAAAATTTCAATAAAAAGAGTAATCGTAATTATGCCCAGAACCATAGTGATCAATTCCAGGGTGATTCTTCTTCCCAGAACTGGAGACAACCTAATACTACACGTTATTCTACTCCGGTTAACTTTAGAAATTTTCACAAAGGTAATCGGTATAGAGGAAAATATTTTATGCAGAGACCTCAATACCAAGATAATAGAGGTTCTCAACAGCATAGAGATAGTAATGACAGTTATGGAAACTGGAACTCAAACCAGGATAAAAATTACAGTAGGGACTTTAATGATAATTGCAGAGGCAATAATGGTCGCGGTAGATCGCAACATAAGAGAAAAAGATATCAACAGACAAACTCTGTTCAACAAGAATCTCAGGGAGCAGATAAACAGGTTAATAATGATAAAGACCATAATGCTATCGGATGCTCATCTTTTGATTTTGGTAGGGCAAATAAATGTATCCAATGCAGTACTTTATTTGATCCGAAAACCGTTAGTACTCTAAGCTGTGGTCATCCTTTGCCCGCTCTTCCTGCTAATGTTGCTCATGATGGGAGAGGTTCTCTTATATTACATAAGGGGCTAGTAAATAGTAATCCAGTCTCAGTGTTGTTTGATTCTGGATGTACTACTGTCGGCGTTAGGCAATCTCTTGTAGATCCATCCTGTGCTACAGGAAAAGTCATCAAATGTGTCACATTTGGTGGCACGTTAGAAAAGTATCCTACTGCTATAATACACATTGCTACTCCTTTCTTCACGGGAGAGGTCCACGCGTGTCTACTTCCAAACCCTATTGCGGACCTTATTATTGGTCGTATTCACGGAGTTAGGGAATGTACCCCACAGCAGATTGCTGTTTGGGAAGAGCAAAACATTGAAGCTACCAATGCGGTGGTCACAAGAGCACATGCTCTGGATCCACCTCAAACTTCATTAACTAATAATGATGAAGTAAATGACCAAGATAGTCACTTGACTATTACACGTGACTCATTTATCAAATTGCAAGAAGAAGATCCTTCTTTACAAAAATTCTTCATTCTAGCAAAAAAAGGTGATCCTAATCAGAACACTAATAGGAAATCTTGGATTTCTATGAAGAACGGCGTACTTGTACGTATGGTACAAGACTCGACTACGTCCACTCATTCACAAATTCTTGTGCCTAAGAGCATGAGATTGCAAATATTGCAACATGCTCATGACTCGCAATGTGCTGGACATATGGGTTTTTCCCGTACAAAGTCGAGGGTTCTTGCGGCTTTCTTTTGGCCATTTGTGAGCAAGGACATACGAATGTACTGTCGCTCTTGCAAAGTATGTCAGGAGGTCAAATCTAAAGGACCACGACATGCTGCGCCTATCCAGGCTGCTGACATTCCTATTCGCCCTTTTCAAAAAATGGCAATAGATATTATCGGTCCTTTTAGAATTAAGTCGGCTAGAGGACATCAATTTATCCTTACATGTGTCGATATGTGCACACGTTGGCCAGAGGCAATACCTCTCAAGAGCATCTCAACTGCTGATATCGCAGACGCTCTTTGGCTGATATTTTCTCGCTTGGGTTTTCCCGGAGAAATATTGTCAGACCATGGCACTCAACTTATATCAGACACTATGTCACAGGTAATGTCTATGCTACACATTAAAAGGTCTCTCAGCAGTATCTATCACCCAATGTCTAATGGGTTGGTCGAACGTTTAAATAGGACTCTGAAAACTTTACTTGGTAAAATAACTGAGGATCATCCTCAGGATTGGGACAGGGTCTTACCCGCGGCTCTCTTTGCGTATAGAGAGGTCCCCAATGAACATACGGGGTTTTCCCCTTTTGAACTTGTCTTTGGCGCGCAACCGCGCGGCCCTATGTCTTTACTTCACGATCTAATCACTGCCGATAATATTAGCGATGAGACTCAATCTTCTTATGAGTACGTCATTGCTCTTAGGCAAAAGATCATCGAGGCATGCAAACTAGCAACTTCGTCTTCAGAATTTGCTAAAGAAAAGGCAAGGCAGTTTGCAAATAAGAATAGATGTCTACGACAACTTTGTCCAGGTGACAAAGCTCTCGTTCTACTTCCTTCAAGGGAGAACAGACTTCTAATTGCATGGAAAGGTCCATATGCAATAGTCTCCAAAATTTCTGATGTCGACTATGTTGTCGATATTGATGGAAAGCATAAAACTTTCCACATAAATATGCTCACAGAATTTTATGAAAGACCTGACTATTTGCAGCCTATTTTCCAGGCTACGGACAATTCACAAGCAACTCATGGTCAGTACTCATCTCTGTCAGTTATACAGGATGAGGAAACTACTTTTTCTGATGTCAATCTTCCTCTTTCTATGGTCCCACTTTATTCTACGGAATCTTGGAAAAACGTGACCGTTTCTCCAAATCTTTCCGCTGAGGAACATCGACAAGTTTCTTCGATGTTGCAAACATTTCAGGATGTTCTTACAGACATCCCGGGACACACACATGTCATAGAACATGACATTGTGCTAACTGATCACAATCCTATCAGAGTCAGACCATATCCAATACCTATCCATTTCCAGTCTCAAGTCGAAAAAGAATTGGATGAAATGATACGTTTGGAAATCATTGAACCATCCACTTCAGCATACTCTTCGTCTATGGTTATTGTTCGAAAGAAGGATAATAACATTCGCATTTGCGTAGATTATCGCAAATTGAACCAAGTTACGAAGTTCGATGCTGAACCTATGCCTTCATTAGAAGAGCTACTCAATAAACTTTCTAATTCTAGATTCTTTACCAAACTAGATTTGTCTAAAGGTTATTGGCAAGTCCCGCTAACTGAACGTGCCAAACCTTTTACAGCTTTTTCTACACCTAGGGGTTTATTCCAATGGAATTTCATGCCTTTTGGTCTTATGAACGCCCCTGCTACATTCGTACGCATGATGCGGCGAATTCTCGCATATCGTACAGATGTCATAGCATACCTAGATGATATCTGTCTATTCAGTGATTCTTGGGAAGATCACTATTTGGGTTTATACGAATTACTGTCTACTCTTCGCGAGTATAACTTGACTGCAAAACCCTCTAAAGCCTTTATAGGATTTAGCGAGATTTCTTTCCTAGGTCATCGGGTTGGTCATGGTCTTTTAAAGACAGAGGACCACAATGTTTCAAAAATACTTAACATTTCGGTCCCTAAGACGAAGAAACAAGTAAGGAGTCTATTAGGTTTGATTCAATTCTACGGACGATTCATTCCGAATCTGTCCTCCATTATGGCACCGCTTTCTACTTTATTGAAGAAAGGGTCGCCTAATCTGATCCGCTGGTCTAAAGAATGTCAATCCTCATTGGACCAGGTTAAAGCCCTATTTTCATCTCCACCTATTCTTAAGTTACCTACTATTGAGAAGACTTTTGTTCTTCGAAGTGACGCCTCGTCAACAGGGATTGGGGCAGCACTAATGCAGGAGTATTCTGATACTTTGCATCCGGTGATGTATATCTCTAGGAAATTAAACGCTGCAGAAAAGAATTACTCGGTTTTAGACCGTGAGTTATTGGCTATGGTATGGTCTATTCTGAAGTTACAAAGATTTCTTCTAGGCGCACATTTCATTGTGGAAACCGACCAGAAAGCGCTTACTGCTATTCAGAGCAAAAACTTGAAGAGCTCGAGGTCCACTCGTTATGCCATAGCTCTTCAACCATTTCATTTCTCGGTTCGAGCTATCCGTGGTTCGGATAATGTAATGGCAGACATTCTGTCCAGATGTCCACACGATTCCACATGATTCTTCTGTCATATATATATATTTCCTGATATACAGTCCAATGTTATAATGACATGTTAGTAGATTTTGTCTCACTTTTTTTTTTGAGGGAAATTTATAACATTGTACCATGTAATTATCTAAGAAGGCTTAGTTAGTGATATACGGGCCAAAAGATCACTCGGCCACATTTAAATAAATTATTTTCAGGATTGTATTAAGAAATTTACCAGTTGTCTTTAAGATTTGTGTTATTGATATTTTCGCAGCACATCATTGAAGTCTGCGAGTTTATGTCCATTGTGGAACTTTGAGGATATCAAGTCCTGTCCTACATTGGGAGCGGATGATGTCCACATCTTCTTCTATTGAATGTTTTATGTCACCGAAGAGCAACACATGTATTACTTATTAATTACTGTTACTTTATATAATGTAATAATATAGTGCGGTATATTAGTAAATTACACCGCTATTTGCAACACATTGTATGATAACACATAATATATTTAATTTCATATATTGGTATGAGTATAATTTGATTGTCATTATGTTGTTGCCATCATTGTGGCGTGTGTTGGTGGCACCTTCCTGGAATATATCAGCGTATACTTAGATAAATTTTTTCTCTAAGGATCTGAGATATGATCTCAGTGTCGCTCCATGCGTTGAGCTAATTTGTTAGGTATATATCCACGCATCATACGTGCGTTAGGAGCCTAGATTTTTTCCGGCTCCAGGATTTAAAAAAAAAAAAATGTTTCATTTTTTTTTCCAGGGAGGGTGCGGTAATGTTACGCACGGATCATTATTATTTTTCGTTTGTATAAACATTTTTTCATATGTATGATCATTTTTTTGACTGAAGTGTGTATTATGTTTTCTATGGTCAAAGGGACATAATCCGAGTTATCGAAACTACAATTTTTTAGGAGTTGCCTTCTCTTGTATAGAGACACGTTCGGTCTATAATTTCTTGAACGAAGCGTGACCACATCTCCTTATTTGGTAGTATCAGTCAACTATGGTAGATGTCTGAAACCTTTCTTAACGCTTCTTTTCATGACCATAAAAGGCGCGACTGTGTAAGACTTTTATCTCGAATGTTCTTCGAATCGTCTTATTGTGAACGGCAACTCAGAGATTGTCGTTCTGCGCATGTCAAACCGGGAGTTCGTTCTGTGTGTTCCGCCCAGTTGGGGCAGTTTAGAAATGGTTTAAGAAGCGAGCAGACGCAACTGCGTCTTGTGATTCTCTGAGGGAAATACAGTGTCTTAGTGAGTTAGTTAGCTAACTAGACTATTTCCCAGTATTATGCAGCCTGCCTGGAGGCATATGTTCATGGTTGATTTTCCGAAATAAGGTAATTCCTCTTGTATCGAACTTTATGCTATCGTCTAGAGGTTCGTCATTTTGTCGCCTATTTGCTCGCCTGTGTGATGCAAAATGGAGAGGTACTTTGACTAGGATTAAGTCACCGGTATCTGTATACCTGAACTAGTTAAATATATATGGGTCGCTCTAGACCAACAAGACTGTTGTCTGTGTTCCAGGATTCGTTATATCAGAGATCACGTCCAAGTCAGATGGTTAGACTTAGGAACATTATAAAGGTCGAGCTGACCTGTAGCCCATGTATGCTATTCACGTGCAGACAGTGAACGGACTTATTGTATACAACTGATCTGCTAGCATCAGAATGGGAGCATTTATTATTGTTTATGAACATTGAAGATCTGTAGCTGACACTGTTGCAGAAGTTATAGAAATTATTATTATTTATACAGCTTCACGAACTAGCACTCGATGATTGATGAATTTCTGAATCTATTGAACTGTGATGTCTTATGACGCATATATACAACAGCTATCATTGCTGACTACAGAAATTGTTTTCAATGTGCCATATCATCTTGCTGAACTCGTTAACCATGTTGATGTCATAAGTATCATGACTGTTTTGTGGCGTGCAATAAATGAAAGAAACTTATACAACGAAGTTACCCTTTCTATGACTCTACACGTCATGTTGCCTGTGTGATAACCCTGTGAACTGTTCCACTACCACATACACAGCAACATCCTAAATCAGAGAAGACACCTACATCTTACACTTTAACACCAGGTGTCGATAAGGGTGGCAAGTTACCACTTCAGCACAAATCCACCCTTATCAAAGCCGCCATACCTCGACAAGGTATTGACACCGGTGATGGCATGAAAATGGGGATAAATTAATAAGTTTCTGTAGCATTAACAACCTGGTCATTGGAGGAACACTTCCCACATAAAGAAATTCACAAATTAACATGGGAATCACCAAATGGTCAGGACAGAAACCAGATAGACCACATCATGATTAATGGTAGATGGAGACATGCATTACAAGATGTGAAGGTAAGAAGAGGTGCAGATGTGGGAAGTGATCACCATTTAGTAGTAGCAAAACTGAAAGTGAAACTAAGAAGGGCTGGACCAACTGTAACTACACAAAAAAGGTTTGACATCAGCAAATTAAAGGACCCCCTTACCAGAAAAGCTTTTGCGGCTGACATAAAGAAACGATATCAATTTGCCAAAAGTCAGGAAAAGACATTGACTGATGATATAGACCAGAAATTCAACACCATTTCAACAATATATAAGGAAAGCAGCAAATCATGCTTGGGATTCCAGGAAAGGAAGAAGCAAGACTGGATAACACCAGAAACATTAAACACCATAACGATGAGAAAGGAAATGAAAAGAAAGAAAACAGAAGCGAAGTCCCCCAGGTTAAAGCAACTATATAGCGAACAGTACAGTCAGCTGGACAAGGAAGTTAAACGCCAAACCCGAGCCAACAAAAGGAATTTCCTAGACGATCTTGCAAGACAGGCAGAAGAGGCAGCACTGAGAAATGAACAAAGCACAGTATACAAAATAACTAAATTCATCAGCGGAAAACGAGGTGCAAACAATATTACATTAGTAAGAGATAAGCAAGGAAATCTCATCACGACAGCAGAGGGACAGGAAACAAGATGGGCAGAGCACTTCAGAGAAACTCTGAACAAGGAACCAAGAGACACAATTGAATGTTCCTGAGGCTGAAAACGATCTAGATGTAAATACAGACATTCCACGAAAAGAAGAAATCATCACAGCAATCAAAGGGTTAAAGAACGGAAAAGCTCCGGGCCATGATAACTTAAATGCAGAGCTATTTAAGACAGACCCTGAGCTAGCAGCAGAACTATTAGAACCACTATTTGCACAAGTCTGGAAAACGGGGACAACACCATCAGAGTGGAACAAAGGAATAATTGTCAAATTGCCCAAGAAGGGAGATCTTGCAGACTGCAATAATTGGAGAGGAATCACTCTTCTCTCAGTTCCCAGCAAAATACTAGGCAGGATAATTATACAGAGAATTTCAAAAGCAGTAGACCACAAACTGAGGAAAGAACAAGCAGGATTTAGAAAGAACAGAAGATGTGTAGATCATATATTCACTCTCAGGAACATTATAGAGCAGTGCTCAGAATGGCAAAGACAGCTGTACATTAATTTCGTTGATTTTGAAAAGGCTTTTGACAGCATACATAGGGACAGTTTATGGAAAATACTGAGGGCTTATGGAATTCCAAGCTGCATAGTGTCAATCATAAAAAGCCTCTATGCCAACTTTACGTGTAGTGTTGGGCAGAGCAACCTAACCTTTGAGGTGAAGACAGGAGTACGACAGGGATGCCCCTTATCAACCACTCTATTTTTAACAGTCATAGACTGGGTGATGCGCCAGACAACAGAGGGCAGTCCAAGAGGAATAAGATGGACTACATTTTCTACATTGGAAGATCTGGAATATGCAGATGACATTGCACTACTAGCACATTCACATCAACACATCCAGGAAAAAACGGATAGACTTAATAAGTTTAGCCAGCAGGTGGGCTTGAACATCAATTTAAAGAAGTCAGAGGTCATGACGCTCAATGTGAGCAACCCTGAGCCCATATCAGTAAGGAATCAGCAACTGGTACAGACAGACACCTTCACATACCTAGGATGCATAGTAACACCAGACGGCGGGGCAGGCAAAGACATCAACATCAGAATGAATAAGGCAAGAACAGCCTTTTTTAGCCTAAACAACATCTGGAAGTCCTCTCAATACAGCACAAGCACAAAATTAAGATTATATCAGAGCTGTGTGCTTTCTGTGCTTCTCTATGGTGCGGAATGCTGGAGAGTTACAGAGAAGGAAATGTCGAAATTGTCCTCTTTTCACACAACATGCCTAAGAAAAATTCACCGAATCTTTTGGCCGAATACCATCACCAACCAAGATCTGCTTACTCGGAGCAAGCAAGAGGACATGCACACCATCAAAGGGAAAACGAAAGAGAGGCGACCAAAAACAACCTGGCGGAGGACTGTGGAGGCTGAGATGCAAAGAATGAACCAGAGTTGGGGCACTGTACGAAGGATGGCCGCCGACCTAGCAAAGTGGAATCAATTTGTTGTTGCCCTACAAGACGCCACTAGGCGTGATGGCCACTGACTGCTTTGACGGTCGGCGGCTAAGGATCAAAGAAGAAGAAGTAGTTCTGCACTCTCTGTCAAGGCTAATGATGACTTGCTGTTATTTTATCCAGTTTTCCCCTGACTTACTCAACTCTTCACTTTTGGATATATTTTCAACTCTGGTTATGACCAATCGTAGCATCTGCCTGTGCCATCCAAGATATCTCCCTCTTTATTCATGCTCCTTTGATGTCAGCTGCATTCTCACGTAGGGATGTCTTTTGTTGGTGGTTACTCACAAATAGGCTTTTTCAGAATGCAGAAAAAGCCACAGGAAAAGCTAAATCTACAGTGTAAATATTACTATGGAATCTTCAACTTGGTATTGGCCATGAGAAGCACAAGAAGCTCAGCAGCTCTAGTTAAACTACAAAAACAACAATGCTAAGGATGATGATGCCACCGTCTACACCGATGGGTCTGTAATTCATGGTGAGAAATCTGGGTGGGGGCTTTTCTGCTAGAGCAAAGGTCAGAATCGTTGCTGAACATAGTGGGGTTTGCATGATTACAACCTTCAGGATGTTTTGTAAGGTTGAAAATAGATGGTTAAGGCATGACTGGATAACATTCATGGAAGCTTCTAATCTGCAGGAACTGGTATGGACCTACTGTCATCATCATGCAGGGGTATGTAGTAATGAGAGAGCTGAGAGACTAGCCTCAAGAGCACCCACAGTAGGGATATGGGATATGCATAAGGGATGGGAGGATCTGGGGAGACCAAGAGTGGTAGCACCTTTGGGCAAGAGCAGTCACACTGGAGAATTGAACTAGTGGCTCCAAACAGCATATTCTGGAATGAGGAATTAGAACCTAATTTAACTAAGACGTAAGGCACAAAAAAACAGCTCAGAAAAATCCAAGCCATGAAAACAAAACCACATACAGACCCACTGTACAGGTTAAGCTAGCAAGCAAAAAAGCCAAAATGGAAACCTGGAAAGAAAAATGTGAAAACCTCGACCTCAATAAAGAAAGGAAGAAAGCATGGAAACTCATTGACAACTTGGCAGGGCAATCCTAGAGGAGAAACTCAACCCCTATAAAACTTTCAAACAATAACACAGTGAACTCCAGCAGAAAAATAATCTTGAACCATAAATCAATTCTTTGCTGAAATCAATAAAAGAGCCAACCTAGATAAAGCCTAGACGCCACTAGGCGTGATGGCCACTGACTGCTTTGACGGTCGGCGGCTAAGGATCAAAGAAGAAGAAGATAAAGCCATCAAGACGTTTACAAAATGCAAGCTAAAAGCACACAAAGCTGTGGACCGTATCTCTTATCAGGAATTCACCCTAGCTGAACTAAAATCCAGTCTCCTAAAGACCAAACTAAACAAAAACATCAGGTTAGACCAGGTTACCAATGACATGATAGTTAAACTTGGGGAAAAGGGTCTGTTGACGATCTTGGAAATCATAAACAAGACACAGAGAAGTAGCACTGTACTTACAAGATGGAAAACGGCTAACATTATCACAATTCTCAAAAAAGATAAACCACCAAGCGAAGTCAGTAGCTAATGGTCCATCTCCCTGACTTTGTGCATTGGGAAAATGGCAGAACATATGATACATGCACGCCTCTACTGGTGGTTAGAGAAAGGTAAAGCCCTCCATCCTAACCAAGCAGGATTTAGAAGAGGAAGACAGACTGTTAACCAGGTAATCCTTTTGGAGCAACAGATTGCTGATGCTTTCCAGGATAAAAACCATGTGGCCACCATTTTTTTAGACCTCAAACATGCTTACAACCAAATATGGAGAGATGGCCTATACTTCAAGATGCAGAAGATGGGCATAGAAGGAATAATATTTTGTTGGATGAAAGATTTCCTCTCAAATCGAACCATCTACACAATGTTCAATGAAATAATATCAGGAAAAAGAATAATCCAAGAAGGCCTCCCACAAGGCTCGGCCCTAAGCTGCACCCTTTTCCTCATATACATAAACTACCTGGCAGAACACCTTAAATTACCCAGCGCCCTGTTTGCTGTTGCTGATAACTTAGTCTTATTGGCAGAAGAAAAGTCCCCTATGCAACTGCAAAAAAAAAACTAAAACGTCCAGTGGCTGCTCTAACAACCTACTGCAGCTTGCAGAAAATGGTGATCAACAAGAGTTAGACAGGACAGTCTATACTATATTCACACTCAGCAACAAAACAGTAAGAAAAGAACTGGATTTAAAACTTGATGATACATAGCTAGCTAAAGAGAACAATCCAACTTATCTGAGGATACAGTTAGATATTAGACTAGGGTTCCCATTCGTCCTGTTTTCCCCGGGACAGTCCCATTTTTTGATAAAATGTCCCGGTGTCCCAAATTTATTCCAAATGTCCCGCTTTTTAAGGGTCCTTCTTGGAAAACAAATCTTTGGGTAACGGATTTTATTCCGTGTTTTAGTAGTGTTACTTTATCAATTTCTGGTTACAGTGGACCCTCGGTTTGAATCTCGAACAAAAATTCGAAAGTCGACCAAAACAGTGTTCAGTGAGCATCTACCAAATGATTTAATGCTTATTAGCATTATTATACAGTATTTTTTTTATCGTTTTTCATTCGCATAATGCCGAAACGTAAGTGCAGTATAAATGATAACAATACAAGAGAATTTCCCTTCATTAAAGGTGTAGATGAAAATGTGGAATGTACTTTATGCAGCTCTAAATTTTGCATTTCACATGGTGGTTGGTCAGACGTAGTCAACCACGTGAAAACGAAAAAACATAAAGGTGCTGTTGAAAGTAAGGCTTCCAACAGCAGTATAAGTAATTTCTTAAATGCGAACACCCAGAGTGAAAAGGAAATGGAAAAACAGTTATCATTGGCAGCACAGGAAGCAACCTTCGCTTATCACATGGCGGTGCATAACTACAGGAAGGCAGAAAAGTTTCTTACCACTACTGGGAGAAATCAGATGCAAGAATTAGAAAAAGAAGGACACATAACAGTTGAAAAGTTTCAAAGCTATGCAGTAGATTTCTATGACACCTGCATTGAATATATTCAGGAGTGGTGTACACCATTTCTTACGCCTCTTCAGTCTATGGATTGGATCAATTTGAAGGGAAAGGAGTCTGTGACTTGGAAGAACATCCAAGAAAGCTACATATTCATGAAGACAGTGTCATCAAATTTTGCTGGGAATGAAGAGGACTTATTTGATGAGTTTGCATGTGTGAAAAATTATTGTGAAAGCAAATTTGATGTGTGGAGTGAACTGAAGGATCAAAGTGTTAGTGAAAAATGGTGTGAGATGTTCGCTCATTTTACAAAGCAGGATATAAATGCTGAGAACCTGAAATGCCTAGTTAGTTTTTGTTTGGCACTGCCAGGATCCGATGCAGCTGTTGAACGCGTTTTTTCATTAATAGATGCGCTTTGGACAGACGAAAAAAACAGACTTAAAATTGAGACAGTGAAAGCTTTAACCATTATAAAGACCCATTTTAAGGATTTCTCTTGTGCTGAGTTCTATGTCCAAATATTAGAAGAAAAAAAAACTTCTTGAACGTGCCCATAAATCTGATAAATATTCTAATGAATCCAAAATATAAACTTGACTATTGTGTATTTTTTAAAGGTGCGATTTTTCTAATTAAGTATGTTTGTAATTTAGAATTCTTTTTTAAAGTGGAAGTTGTGTTAGTTAATGTGTGTATTTTTATACCAGTATCTTATTTTAAGTGCAACATATAATATATAATAGATTTATTTGTGCTTTACCGTAATTTTTAACATGTCCTGTTTTTTTCGAAATGTCCCGGGTTTTTTAAGGTAAAAATTTGGAAATGTCCCGGTTTTTAAACAAAACATTATGGGAACACTATACTAGACTCGTCGGCGTCTGTGGCCTAATGGATATGAACGCAGTTTCATAATCCAGATATACCAGGTTCGAAACCTGCTGCTGGCGGTTTGGTAGCAGATCGCTTTGTGTGGATTTTTAACAATGGTATAAGCGCCGTACCGTTCAGAAAGCAATGGCAAACTACTGAACGTAAAAATTGCCTAGAAAAATCACAAAACAGCCAATAAAAGCTGGGGTTGATTGCCACGTCCTGTAAAGGATAAGCAACTAACTTTTTTTTTATACTAGACTCACATACAAAACACATGTTGAACATCTTATTAAATAAATAAATCTCATTGCAAAGGCCTTTAGAAGGCTGAACCTAAAAAAGCGATTGAGGAACAAATCAGTGCACCCTACAACAACTGTACATCAGTTATGGATTACTCTCTACTCCTGCAAGCCACAGCTAGCTTAACACTTAGACTGAAACTAGAACGCATTCAAAACCAGGCACTCAGATTCATCTGTGGAGGTTTGCGAACTACTTTGACCGGAGCATGTGAGATTTCCTCCAATGTGGAACCCCTAGAACTAGGGAGAGAGAAATCAGTTATCATCATGGCAGAAAGGCTCTTGTGAGCTGACAAGGATGAACCTAGCAAAAAAAAAGGTTATCAGTGACCACAACTCCAAGTCTTCTTCTTCTTCTTCCATCCTTAGCCACCAACCGGCAAAGCGGTATGTGGCCAGTACGCCTAGTGGCGTCTTAGGGCAACAACAAATTGATCAATCTATCGCTGTTTCCACCACGCCTAGTGGCGTCTTTGTGGAACAGAAACAGACCAAACAATCTATCGTTGTTTCCGTAATCAGATTGGTTGGCAAGCAGGTGATCAGCCCACTGTGACAACTCCAAGTATTGAGTTAAAAAGACCTCCTTCACTAGAAGGTACCAACAGATTTTAGGGAAGCACTATATACCAGAAACCAGACTGCCTACTCAAGCTGTACCTGATTTATCACCCCACTTAGAACTAAAAAAGATCAATAATATGTACAAACCTTCTACAACTTGCTGAAAACACTTGCCATGGAAACCATCTGCCAGCATGAAGAAGATATTATCCATGCTTACACAGATGGATAAGCTTTTAAAGCAGCCATAAATGCTGGATATGGGGCAATTATCATCCCACCCAATACAGAAGAACCCATCAAAATTGCAGGCCCCTGTGGTACCTGGTGCACAAACTACAAAGCTGAAGTAGTCGCCATTCAGAAAACCCTAGTAGAATCTTACCTCTTTGAGTCAAATGAAATGGAACCAAATGATGTTGTAATTTTCTTATACTCACAAGTGCCCTCTTGGCAATAGGAAACTGGAAAACCAACTGAATCAATACTTCCAGAAATTTCAAGAAACATGCCACACAATTATGAACTTGTATGGAACAGATGTGGATATTTGATCACATAAATATCACATTAAATGAAGTAGACTGGCAAAGAAGGGAAGCAGTAATGCCATAAACTGACCTACCATTTAATACTTTAACATTAAAACAAATGTAAAGAAGATTGGCTGAACATGTGGGCACAGGCTAAATTAGGAAGAAGACTCTTCAGACACTTAGCAGCCCCAAATAAGGAAGATGCTTTCAACCATATTTAAAGAAGATATCAAACCAAAATTTTCAGATTGAGAACAGGTCACTCTACACTAAATGGCCACAGATACAGTATGTGTTCACAAAATGTAGACACTGCCCAAACTTGTTGGAGACAGTAGAACACCATCTACTACAATGCCCTGCACTCCAGGGAATGAGGCAACTCCTACCACACAACCCATCTATGGACAATACACTTTATGGCAGCCCAAAACAGCTTATACAAACTGCGCAGTACCACATTACGGCATCAATGTCACCAAGAGCTGACGCTCAATGACAGTGGATCAAGGGAGAGATACTAAGAACATTTAATGATCACCTGTTAGACAACAACACTGCAACAGATGAATCAACAAGGTTAAGACTGCTGGAATTAGGCCTCAAACATAAGGTTAGAAGAGATGGACATTTGAGAGGTTGCATATACAACCAGCCCACCACAGGAACAGCAGTCATACTTTTCAACATATGCTGTGGGAGACTGAGCACCTATGGCTTAGCCTGGAGTGCAATGATGTTAATTCTATTCAACAATAACAATAACCTTGTTTTAAAACTTCCGGTTACTCTGATAGTGCACTGTAGGGAAGTCATTTTCTTTGAGACAGGCATTACTTCTGTCTTGTTGCTATTAAGACTAAGGCCTTTATTGCCACTTTGAGTCACTATAGTATCAACCATTTCTTGCAATGGTATAAGTAATAATGTAGTAAAACATAGAGGACTAAGCAACCAAGCACAAGTACAGACAAGTTATGATGTACGAGGTGTGTTCAAATGAAACCCGTCCCAGTGGCTTTATAACAAATATATGTAAGGTACATCAGCAGGAGTAGTAGAATTAAATACAGCAATTGTTATGAAGCAAGTACCCACTGGGGTTCTTTAGAAATAGTCACCATAGGCATTCAAACCTGCATCCCACTGCTTGGGTAGACGGCGGATGCCGTCCGAGAAAAATGACTTTGGTTGCTTATTGAACCATTTGGTCACCGAGGCCCTGACGTCTGCATCGGAGTCGAATCGTTGTCCCTTTAGAGATTTTTTTAAGGGTCCGAACAAATGAAAGGCACATGGTGACAGATCGGGGCTGTAGGCTGGGTGTGGCAGAACTTCCCACCTTTTCCTTTCTAACGCTTCCTGCACAATGTTCGCAACATGTGGACGAGCATTGTTGTGCAACAGAATCACACCACGCGAAAGCATGCCGGGTCGTTTATTCTTGATGGCTGTATGCAGGTTGTCTAGTGTGTCTTTGTAGCGGATGGCATTGATGTTCACGCCAGGCTCTTTAAAGTCTACCAATAGAAGCCCTTCATGGGTCAAAAAATGCGGTCAGCATAACCTTACCGGCGGAAATCTGTGACTTGAATTTTTTGGACGGATTCCTTATCACACCGGCCATTATTTTAATGGTCTGCAGCACAACTAATGAATACTAGGAGAATGAACACTTACACACTTGTACATTTGTATGTGCTTATTACGTCCGATGTGACGTCATCATGCTCCTCCTACGAATGTCCACTTGGCGCGGCACGGTCGGGTTTCATTTGAACACGCCTCGTAAAATACAACAGGACTAATTACGTAAGCCCTCATACAGATTATCATAATGTGGTAAAACATACAGGACTAAATATGCAAACACTTGTATAGGACACGTAATAATGTAGTAAAATACAACAGGACCAAACAAGTAAGCACTTGTATAGGCAACTAACAATGTAATAAAACAACAAAAGTATGAATATTTATTTTACAAAGAACAATGTAAATTAGTAATAGTGATACAGACAACTTTTCACAATAACCATGTTTGCACTGTTTCATTGCAAAACCAAGAATCAAACCACTTGGTCTCATTCTTCTAAATATCTTCCTTCCATTCTGTTCGTCTTTCTTGGTCTAGCCTTTAGTTCTATTGTAGTCAATCTTCTACACCTACTCTTTAATCTATCACTATCTCCTTCTATCATGTGAGTTCCATGAAAATGCCTGATCAATCAAGCTAGAAGCTAGCTTCTGCAGTTTGTATTTCCCATCAGCCTTTCAAGATCCTTTTTTTCTATCCACTACTCAGCAGGCGAAATTAGTTAAATCTCCTGAATTTTTAATTTTCAAGAGAAATGTTTTATTTCAGATTAAGTTACAAAATCCCATGAAGTTACATACAATAGGGACACATAAATGCCCTTAAATCCAACATTAAATTAAGTTACCTAACTTAAATATAACCGAATGACAGTTACATCTTTTATACATTTTTATGTCAAGAGCATATATTCCCAAATTTGGTCTCTATATATCCATATGAATATGTTCTCAAGTGCATCACATGTCCTTGTAGTTCTGGGGGCCTAGGTCTCTATATAGCCACATGAACATGTTCTCAAGTACATCACATGTCCTGTGTAGTCCTGGGGGGCCTCGGTCTCTATTTATTTATATGAGCATGTTCTCAAGTAAATCACATTTCTTGTGTAGTCCTGGGGGCCCCTGATGAGACAAGGAACAAACAGGACAACTGCTCCATCAGGCATGTTGTACGAGGTGACATATGAGACTGCCCATGAAGCTGGTAACCTCATCACATAAAACAAACAACTTCAGTAACCACAAATGCAGAAGCATATCAATGTTTAGTTCAGGCTTTCTACAACAGGATGAGGTGCTGAGGTGCTCCATGGGTAGCAAAAATATGACGATGACGATAATATTAGATATGACTTAAGATAATATCACATATGATATAAGATAATATCACATGATATATGGGTCAGTAACCTAGAATCCAAAATACTCAACGATGGATATATTTTAAAAATACACAATTTTTTTTTAGGATTTTGGATTTCATCCAAATTATCCCAAGACATCCAAAAAATAGCCCAAGTTGGCCAAAAATCACTTAGAAAATCTCCCAACAGTTGGCCGAAAAAATGTTGATTTTCAGAATATTTCAGTTTTTGGTTTCGATTCTGGTTTACTGAACTGTAGCTATTCAATTATTGCATTTTTGAAATGCATGTCTTGTCAGTTCTGCATTTATTTGTGAAAGACGTTTTTGAAATATATGTCTTGTAAGAAATGCATTTATTTGTGAAAGACGTTTTTACAATTATATTTTTGGAATGAGTAAAAATAAAACACAGAGTTGTAACAAATATATAATTTAAAATATTTAACAATCAAATTTCACTAATAATTCATCATCATCTCGTGATTTTCCTTTTCATTTATTGTGAAGCATGGAATGCCCCTGCAGCTGGTTTCATACAGGCTTCCTGCACCAAACATTCACCATATTATAGTGGTGATTTCTGTAGTAATCAGTCTAAAGCAGTTGTCTCCTCAGTTATATACATTTATAATTTATGAAGACTGTGTTAATAAAGATCTGAATGAAAATATTTGATTGAAGCACCTGAAAATTACTAACAATTCATAACCACAGGCAGTCCATAAATAACAGGAGCAAATCCATTCAGACTTTGCCATCTGCATAACTTCCTTTCCACAATTAATAGATTTCCCAACGTAGTGGGTTTTTCAAGGGACATCCAGCGGGAGACAAGACCGGAAAGAAGGTTCAAGATGTCAGGTGATGTAACTGCCCACAAATTTCCCATCATAGCAGGGCTGTGAAGGAGACAGGGTAACATGGTTACTGCAATGTAAACTACATATTGCAACAGCAAGAAAAGATATTTATACGTAATGTAACCTGTCCTGTTTCATCACAGATGGATGTTACTTGACATGAATTCTGTCAGTTCATAAATTTCACTTACAATTGAATGCAATAAATACTGACTTTTTTAACTAGAAGTGAAATGTACTTTTATCTGTGCTTTTGTTCATTCCAGTTGGTGTGTATGTCCATTAGTATTATTTACACCTTACCCCAAGATTAGCTTTCATGTATGAACAGGTCGTCATACATATAAACATTGTAAAGGCTTAAACATACAAACATACAAGTCAAGATTTTCTCTTTAACTTTTCCATTCTTTTTCTTCTTACACTTTTAGGTGTCAACTTGAATGTGTTGTCAGCTTGAGGTTGTTTGTATCTCAATAGAGTTAGTGCAGGAATGGTGTTGGTGATGGCCATAAGTACTTGCTCGGTTACTCATAAGCAAGGCCCTTTTACAGATGTTCAGCAGTCATCTAATCAGTGCCAGTTACACTCATCAGTTGGTCCTATATTTAGTTTGTTGAATAGATTGTATCTTAATCTGTTGTAGCCTATGCAGAATCTAATGATTTGCACTTCTTCACTTTTGTTGAGCAATGTTTTTCAAGTGGCCTGGATCATCTTCTCACTTGTTTCTGTATCTTATTCAAATAAATCTCTTGGTGACTTCGTAAGTTACACTTATATCAAGCTGAGGTAGCTTTCCATCTTCTTTGGCTAATCTGTTAGTCTCTTTGTTGCCAAAGCTGTTATAATGAGAAGGAATTCACTGCATCCTAACTTGTTTAAATTGCTAACATAGTCTGCAGAGTAGTGCTTTTAGGTTATAAGGTCTGCATTATTTTAGTTCTATAGTGCAGCAACCATTGACAGCTCATCCGTAAAAAAATTTACTTGCTTCTTTGTGCTTTGCTCTGTCATTAGAACTGCTGCTAGTGCCTCTGCTCTGAAGTTACTAATTATTGTGTTGCCACTGACAGCTTGTTCTATGTACTATTAGTTAAATTCATAGGTTTCTCCACCTGCATTTTATGTTGCATTTGTTGCTGATCCATCTGTTTATGTCTAAGTCCAGGTGTTGCTGATCCATCTGTGTATGTCTAAGTCCAGGTGTAGCATGTGTGTATGTCTAAGTCCAGGTGTAGCATGTGTCATGTTTCTCTAATATTTTATGGCTCAGGGTTCTTTTTGTTTCAGTCTCTCTTAACATAAGGAATGTTTTCTGTCATAAGGTGACAGGTGCTGTAAGTGGCCCTATTAGCACTATTTTATAAAAACCTTCACCATGCCCGTAAATCTTGGGAGACACCGTTCGGAAAACATAATTGTTAGGCGGCTGCTGATTGGCTGGGAGCGGATAACCACGGAACTCTCGTGAATTGCGAATCGGGAAGCCATTTAAAAGTGCAGATTCTGGCTGGCCGGTCCTTTCCAATTCAGCAGACCATGAGTCATCTTAGATCCAGACCGGTGATAATTTCCCCTTGTCCAAGGGTAGTCAAAGCAGCCTGACTTGACAAGGGAATTCGACAGTGTGAGGTTAACAGAATCTGGTACACAGCTTCTTCATTGTTAGAACCACTGTGTACCTTCAGACAGATAAAGACAGTACAGTCTGTGTTTTTCTGGCTGATTTGTGTGACCTTGCCACCACCAGATCACTAAACCCATGTGGCAGGAGGTGTGGTCAAGTCTTCATGCACTTAAGTATTTTATTTCTCAATATTGTGGGGCATTTCCATAAATGCTAATAGCCATGAACAAATTCACATCTATAAGCAGTTTATCCAAGTTCTGGGGGGGGGGGGGGGAATCTGCGGAGGCCAAGAGTGGTAGCTCCTTTGGGCAAGAGTGGTCGCACTGGAGAACTGAACCAGTGGCTCAAACTCACTGGTCCACCTTGACCTTCCAAGCTTGACAAATGGCTCCCGGAAGCCACAAAGACAGTGTCGGCCATCCCCCGGTAACAGTCTCGACCAACTGGCTAAACTATGTTGAGCGCCCTTGCAAAGCTCTGCTTTTACCTGTGACTGGCCTCCAACTTGGACTAACACAGCTAAAAACCATCCACCGCATCACATAGTGAAGGCACCAGGGTGTACGACGTGATGATCCTTTTGACCAACTAGAAGCGCTAATGCTGACTAAATAGCTGACAAATTATGGATGTTTCCAGAAAACAGCGGTCATCTGGTGGCAGGGACTGCACAACAGTGAACCCCACTGAGGTGGTGCAACATGGTATTGAGGCTGTCTACCCTCAGGCAGTAGAACAAACATCAGGCGAACAGGACAGCAAGGGAAAATAATACTTCCCCACTGATGATGGTACAGTGCCCACCATGCCTTGCACACCCCACATGGAAAAAGAGGATAACTACCGGGATGAAAGAAAGTAATCACAACCCCCCCACTACTCATGATGCCATGACACTAATACAACCTAAGATATATGAGCTCGGACGTCGCCTCGCAAAAGGTCCGCGCCAAGCAGGTCGCCCCTCAGCTGCTCCTGGCAAAAAATATGCCACCGAGAAGTATATTAACATTCTACAGTTAAATGTAGATGGAATAAGAACTAAATCGTTAGAATTAAAGAAACTACTGAAGGATCAAAAAGTTCACATTGCACTGATTCAAGAAACCGTACTTAAGGACAATTCCATCAATTTCCCAGGCTACACAATGTACAAGTGTCATTGCCATAATAGGTGTCGAGGAATCCTAACCTTGGTAAGGAGTGATGTACAGGCAGAAGTCGAAAGTCTTTGAAACGATGATGAAACTGACATACAACAAGTGACAGTCTGGGGAAGTGACGGACATTTCCAAATCTTTAATGTCTACAGACCCCCCATAGAAACTAATGGAATCTACTTTGATGATATCGAATACAAGAGAACAATCATAGCAGGGGATTTCAATGCCCACTCCCCACTCTGGGGATAACAGGACACCAACACCTCAGGTCAGGCAGCAGAAGAGCTATGTAACACTTCCAACCTTATAGTCCTCCAAAACGAAAGATCCCAACCAACCCTCTACCATAAAGCTAGCGAAACAAGTAGCCTACCAGACTTAACACTAGTGTCTGCAGACCTTATCAACCAGCATAAATGGAGGGTATTGGAGGACTTAGGAAGCGACCACCTACGCATCCTCACCACCATCTCACAGGGCAAAACTAAAATGAAAACCAAGACAGCCGAAATGGAACTAATGCTCGAGCAAACTGGGAACACTACAAACTCTTATCAGACCAGCTCCTCACTGAAATAGACATGAACCAAGACATTAATACCTTGAACGAACAGATCTCTACAGCCATACTGCAGGCAGCCAAACAGGTAATCCCCAAAGACAGTCAAATCAAATACAGCATCTTCTGGAATGAGGAATTAGAACACCTAGTACAACTAAGACACGAGGCACAGATAACTTCTCAGAAAACCCTAGCCATGAAAACAAAACTACATACAACAGACTCACTGCACAGGTTAAGCTAGTGAGCAGAAAAGCCAAAATGGAAACCTGGAAAGAAAAATGTGAAAACCTCGACCTAAATAAAGAAGGGAAGAAAGCATGGAAACTCATCGACAACATGGCTGGGACATCCCAGAAGAGAAACCCAATCCCTATAAAACTTTCAAACAGTAACACAGCTATCTCAAACAGAGAAAAAGCATGAGCCCTAAATCGATTCTTTGCTGAAGTCAATAAAACATGTAAAAGAGCCAATCTAGATAAAGCCATCAAGACACTTACAAAACGCATGCTAAAAGCACACAAGGCTGTGGACAGTATCTTTGATCAAGAATGTACGCTAGCTCAACTGCAATCCAGTCTCCTAAAGACCAAACTCAAAAAAGCACCAGGGCCAGACCAGGTTACCAATGATATGATAGTCAAACTTGGAGAAAAAGGCTTGCTGACGATCCTGAAATTCATAAACAAGGCGTGGAGAAGTAGCACTGTACTTACAGGACGGAAAATGGCTAACATTAACCCAATTATAAAAAAAGATAAACCACCAAGCGAAGTCAGTAGTTACCGGCCCATCTCCCTGACTTCGTGCATTGGGAAAATGGCAGAACGTATGATAAATGCACGCCTCTACTGGTGGTTAGAGACAGGGAAAGCCATCCATCCTAACCAAGGAGGATTTAGAAGAGGAAGACAGACTGTTGACCAGGTAATCCGATTGGTGCAACAGATCGCTGATGCTTTCCAGGACAATAATCATGTGGCCACAGTTTTCGTAGACCTCAAGCAGGCATACAACCGAGTATGGAAAGATGGTATATATTTCAAGATGCAGAAGATGGGCATAGAAGGAAGAATGTTCCATTGGATAAAAGATTTCCTCACAAATAGAACCATCTTCACAACGTTCAATGGAACATCATCAGGGAAAAGAACCATCCAAGGCCTCCCACACGGCTCGGCCCTAAGCTGCACCCTCTTCCTCATATACATAAACGATCTGGCAGACTACCATGAATTACCCAGCGCCCTGTTTGCTGATGACCTAGTCTTTTGGGCAGAAGGGAAGTCTCATTTGCAACTGCAAAAGAAACTATGCCGTGCATTGGCTGCTCTAACAACCTACTGCAGCTTCTGGAAAATGGTGATCAACACGAGTAAGACAGTCTACTCTATATTCACAACTCAGCAACAAAACAGTAAGAAAAGAACTGGATTAAAAACTTGATGATACAAAGCTAGCTAAAGATAACAATCCGACTTATCTAGGGATACAGCTAGATACCAGACTCACATACAAAACACATGTTGAGTCCCTAACTGCAAAGGCCTCTAGAAGGCTAAACCTCATAAAGCAATTGGCAAGCACCCTACGACAACTGTACTTGGGATACGTGCACTCAGTTATGGATTAGTCTCTACCCCTGCAAGCCACTGCTAGCCCAACACTTAGACTGAAACTAGATCACATACAAAACCAGGCACTCAGATTCATCTGTAAAGGCTTGTGAACTACTCCGACCAGCGCATGCGAGATTTCTGCCAATGTTAAACCCCTAGAACTAAGGAGAGAGAAATCAGCTGTCATTACGGCAGAAAGGTTCTTGCAAGCTGACAAGGATGACCCTTGCAAAAATGTTATCAGTGACCACAACTCCAAGTACCGGTACCAAATTAAAAAGACCTCTTTCACTTGAAGGTACCAAGAGCTTTCAGGGAAGCACTACATACCAGAGACTAGACTGCCTACTCAAGCTGTACCTGACCTACCACCTCACATGGAACTAAAAAGACCAATAATATGTACAAACCTTCTGTAACTCGCAAATAAAAGCCTCATACCTACACTGCTGAAAACACTTGCCATGGAAGCCATCTGTCAGTATGATGAAGACATTATCCATGCTTCACAGACGGATCAGCTTTCAAAGCAGTCATAAATGCTGGATATAGGGCCATATTAATCCCACCCAAAACAGAAGAACCCATCAAAATTGCAGGCCCCTGTGGTACCTGGTTACCTGGTATACAAACTACGATGCCGAAGTAGTTGCCATCCAGAAAACCCTAACTAGAATTTTTGAACTCTTTGATAAAGTGGAACCAAATAATGATGTAGTATTCTCAGACTCACAGGCTGCCTTTTTGGCAATAGGAAACTGGAAAACCAACTCAATCAATACTATCCAGAAGGTCCAAGGAACATGCCACAAAATTATGAACTTGTATGGAACAGAAATATACATGCAATGGATACCTGGCCACATAAACATCACATTGAATGAAGTTGCTGATAGATGGCAAAGAGAGGGGCAAAAGTGCCACAGATTGACCAACCATTGAATATGATAACAATTAAACAAATACTCAAAAACAACTGTAAAGAAGTTTGGCTGAACACGTGGGCACAGGCTAAAACAGGAAGAAGACTCTTCATTCACCAAACAGCCCCAAATAAGGAAGATGCTATGAACCATATCAAACGAAGATACCAAACCAAAATGTTCAGATTGAGAACAGGTCACTCTACACTAAATGGCCACAGAAACAGAATGTGTTCACAAAATATAGCAAAATGTAGACACTGCCCAAAACTGTTGAAGACAGTAGAACACCACCTACTACAGTGCCCTGCACATCAGGGACTGAGACAACTGCTACCACACAACCCATCCATAGACAATACACTGTATAGCAGCTCAGAACAGCTTATACAAACTGCGCAGTACCATATAATGGCATTAAGGTCACCAAGAGCTGACATTCAGTGACAGTGGATCAAAGTCAAGTCCAAGTCCTGAGAAGTGAATTAATTTGTAGGCCTACTCAACGTCAGTGTTCAAGGTGCACTCATATCCAGATTAGCCCTTGATACTCGATAGTATAAGTAATATTATTGTGCTGTGAATCTGCTGCCCAGAGCAGATTAGGTAGTTCCAGGACAGCGATAGACTATTGGCCAGTATTCCAGTTTATCATCTATCCAGTTTTATCATTTCTTCATAGGAGCCAGGAACAGTAGTCGATTAATGTTTTATTGAAATCAAGGACTTTAGGAGTACCTGTATATATTAGTGGAGGATGTTCCAAATTATTTTATCCAGAACTCTTAGTTATAAGTAGTCCTCATATTTTAAATACTTCACCGGTGGTTATGGGTTTAATTTTACTATAATTTCTTTGCTCTAACTACGATCATGATCCTTTAATCAATGACTTCTTTCTTAATATACATATACTCACCATATTTAGATAATAAATAGTCATGTTGTGCGTGTGTGAATTTACCACGGTGTTGAGTGAATTTATCACTAGTGCTTTATGTCTATCTGTCTAGTGATATAAATATACATTGTAATTCTTCTTTTGGGGAGTGGGGGCTTGTCTGTCTGAGATCACAGAGTGGACCTTGTCGCAAGAATTTCCTCTCATTGTTGTGACGATTACTTCTTAGAGAGGATTCAATTTCTCTGTACCACCTTTGTATCTCATGTAGATGTCTCTGTCACGAGCCAATTCTGAGAACCTATAGTCTTTCAAAAGTCAGTTTGACTCTGCTGCGACAATCTCAATAGAGAGATTTTGTGAGCGTAGACAGGTTTGGTAGTTGCATTTATGGGATTGACGCTCACTTTTATGTTTGTTGAGTCTAAATAGATGCTTTTCTTGAGTCTTCCCCTTCCAAGTTCATTTGTTCGGCTATATTGTACAGGCTGTCAACCTTTTCAATTTGTCTGCTTGCTGCTGGTCCTCATTATTTCTTAAATCCTCCATAGGGTGCAGATACTTCCCAGTTGTTAAGTTAATGTTGTAGACACGCCCTCTATGATTATTACTGCTTGGTTTTGAAATCTGTCTAGCTGAGCCACAATTGGATGAGGTCCAGTGTGGATTCCGAGCAAACCGAAGTACTCAAGACCTAATCTTCACACTCAGACAGCTGAGTGAAAAGGCCCTTGATTATAAGAGTGAGATCCATCTTTGTTTCATAGATCTGGAAAAGGCGTTTGACAGGGTCCCCTGGAGCAAACTTTGGGACTGTTTGGCAAGGAAGAATATTCCAGCACCTCTGATTCATGCTATACAGAGCTTCTACAAGTCTTGCAGAAATTATGTGAGGACAGCAAACCATAAGTCAGAAGAGTTCAGGACCACCACTGGTGTAAAACAAGGTGATATCCTATCACCTTACCTCTTCATACTCCTTATGGACGATGTCATCAAGGCATGTAAGGAGAGAACAAGAAAGTATTCAGTGGGGTACTGGAAGATGAGACAGGTCTATATTTCGGAGCTGGCATTTGCTGATGATGTTGCCCTGATTGCTAAATCAGAGGCACATCTCCAATCCAACCTGCAAGTCTGGAAGGAAGAGCTGGAGAAGAGAGGGATGGTCATAAGCAGCTCTAAAACAAAATCCATGGTGATATCACGAGAAGAAAGAAAACATCAGATTAAGTTGGGAGAACAGGTCCTGGAGCAGGTCGACCACTTTAAATATCTCGGAGCTATTATAGATCAAAAGAGAGGCATCAAAGAAGAGTTGGCCACTCGAAAAGCAGCGGCTGGGAGACTTTTTCAGGCCATAAATCGAGGATTCCTCAGCAAGAAAGAGGTCGGTAAGAAAACAAAGATGGCTGTATACCGCTCCACCTATGTCCCAGTCTTGACATATGGATGAGAGTCATGGGCAATGACTACAACCCACAAAAGCCAGATCCAAACCTCAGAAATGAGGTATCTGAGGAAGGTGGTTGAAGTAACAAGAAGAGACATGGTACGCAACCAGACGATCCGTCAAGGCCTAAAATCCCACCCGCTGCAGACCCAAATAGAACAGTCCCAACTAAGATGGTTTGGCCATGTCTGCAGAATGGGAGAAGATCGGCTACCACGACAAGCATGGGAAACAAAGAGCCAGGGATCCAGACCTCCAGGATGACCCAGAGTCCGCTGGGAGGACAACATTAGACAATCTTTGAAGGACCGAGGACTAGAATGGAACCAGGCCAGGAAGAAGACAGCTGATAGAATGGTCTGGCGCTCTCTCTTCCAAACCTCTACACCTCACGGTAGAAGGGGAACGACTAAGTAAGTAAGTAAGAGTCTAAATAGATGCTTTTCTTGAGTCTTCCCCTTCCAAGTTCATTTGTTCGGCTATATTGTACAGGCTGTCAACCTTTTCAATTTGTCTGCTTGCTGCTGGTCCTCATTATTTCTTAAATCCTCCATAGGGTGCAGATACTTTCCAGTTGTTCAGTTAATATTGTAGACACGCCCTCTATGATTATTACTGCTTGGTTTTGAAATCTGTTCTCTTCTGCAAAATTTGACTTAGCTCCTGCTGCCAAAGATGCTTGCCATATGCTAAGACTGGCCTTACTCATCCAGTGTATAGCCTCTTTAGTTCTCTTCATGTTCCCCAAGCTTTAGCAGCAAGTTTTTTCCATAACTGCTATTCTTTGCCTTGCTCTCATCTGGTTTTTCTCAATATTGCATTTTCATGTCAAACAATAATTAAAGGTAATGCTCCAGTAGAATGGGTTCTCATTTAGATGTAAATTGTTCAAATTTAGTGCTAGTTTGTGGCTTACTTCAATGGGAGAACTCTATGCTTGATGAAGACTTTCTTGTTCTAACACAGAAGTCTAAAACATCACCTCCAGCCTGATCCATAAGCCCAGCTATTTTATTATTTAAACAGTGTGACAGAAATCACCCTCAGCCTGATCCATTAGCCCCACTATTTCATTGTTTAAACAGAGTGACAGAAATCATCCCCAGCCTGATCCATAAGCCCCGCTATTTCATTGTTTAAACAGAGTGACAGAAATTACCCCAAGCATGATCCATAAGCTCAGCTATTATATTGTTTAAACAGAGTGGTAGAAATCATTCCCTGCTAATTGCCAATGCCAAGATGATGAATTCAAATGTGTCCTGCTTTTGCTAGACATGGTTGCGTATAGCATATTTTGTAGCTGGTGAGTCTAGCAAAAACTTCCTGCTTTCTTTTTTTTTTTTTCCCTTGGCATATGAGAAAGATGTTGCACTGTTAATGTACAGCAGCAGCATTGAGATGTACGTGTGGGGCTTAGGTTATTTAAATTTAATGATTATTCTTCCCATTGCACCAGAAGTAAGTTTTAAAGAATTCGTAACAGTTACTTATACCATCTTTTAAATAGCACACACACACACACACATGTATATACATACAAATATGACTTTCACATCAACTACACAGAGCTGTGAGTAACGCCAAATAAAACAATGCAAGATGACATATCTAACCATAATTTATAACTTTAATAAATGAAATTTGTAAATCTAGAACAAATTGCTGATTTTAACAAGTGGTGATGCTTGCTATGGTACCACCTCAGATTGAGCAAAAAGAAGCTCTCACGACAAGCAGAAGAGAGGAGAAAATGATGAAAGGAACACTGAAAAAGCTGCTGAATGCTGTCACCTCAGGGGCACATCTTCATAGTCAGTTATGACTGAAGGGGCTATTATTATTTTTAAAGAACAAACTACTTATGTAAAATGAAGAATTTGTATAACAACTTACCATCCTGCCAAGAGAAAACACAGAGGTCCTCCATAACCATCAAGTTTTCCTTTACAGCTCAATTCAGCACTTCCGCAGCCCATAACAATAGCAACAGCTTTCCCATGAAACCTCTGTATGACCTCACCTGGTACATACTGGAAACCTGTACCATGCCCAGAGTAGCTGGAATGAATAAATATTACAAATGAAATCAAAAGTATGGGATTCTTCACCCAAGTATTTATTCTCTACCCAAGTCACTGGGAGAAGATGTTAAAGAAGGATTTTGTCACAAAAGATATCTGGAAAATTTGTCAAAATACAATGAAAAAGTTTAATTTGTTAAGTTAGATGATGATGTATAAAATGTTCATGGAAAGTGACTTTTTTAGTGTGCAACAGCAAAGTGTGTGGTACATTAGAGGCTTGTTGAAGCATAGAAAAAGTTATGGTTGGCAAGTTATGGTTGGCCTCCATGAAAAACTGAGGGCCTACCACTAATATCCTAAGTAATGTAATGGAGCTACAAGGAAATATCAAACATACTTTTAAATGTTATATATACAGTGATGCCATTATAACTTGGGTAGATTAAAGAGAGAGGGGTAGTACCTCATGGTGAGTGACAGCCAGATCCTTATTGGATAGTCAGGATCTGATTTGGTTCTCCTTTCTTTATCTAGCTCATGTATAAATAAAATGACAGAAAGAAAGAGAGCAGAAATAACTCCAGAACATATTATCAACAAAGAAATATTTACTATGTGTAGACAAGAAACAAAATAATTTATTCTGGAGGAAATAAACATGAAAGAGGAGTAGGCATAATATTAGATGCAGATAAAGCAAGAACAGAAAAAGGGATTTTGGGCAATAACAGATCCGAGTCCTGTTAGTTAAATCGAGTGGCAGACCAATTTTTATCAATTTTACCCAAATATATGCCTCAACAGCAGATAGTACAGAAGAAGAAATTGACACATTTTACAGTGAACTTGATATGGCAATGACAGTGTAAATCTCATGAGATAACTGTTATACTTGGAGACTTCAAAGCAAAGATAGGAAATGAAAAAGTTGATGATGTGACTGGTGGTTATGGCCTGGGAGAAAGAAATGAAAGAGGTGACAGATTGATAGAGTGGGTGTTGGGAGTAAATTTGCATTTCTGAAAATGCACTGCATAGTTCTCCCAATCTTCAACGTACATGAACTATGTCACACGTTAGAGATTGGCAAAGTGTGGGAGAGGATTGCAAGTGAAGCAAGTGCAGAAAAAATGAGCAGTCAGGTTCCAACCTTCTGGCTGTTGAGGTGTTGTTATGACTAAATTCATAACACCATTATCGGTTGCTCACAAACTTGGTTTGTGAGCTGACTTCCTATATACATTCGTTTCTACGACAACACAGGAAGTACGTCACATTGTTTGCAGATTTCTAGCAGACTTGGTTTCGCAGGCTACAGCCAAACATACGATCTAGTTAGCGTTCTCTTTGGACTGTGTCTCCATGATAGAAGGCTGTGTTTCTTAAGTGCTCCTGTATATGTATTTTAAGTACTGATTATATGTGTATTTCAGCTAGGTAGTCTAAGTGTTAGAGCCTAGTCTGATCATATTTCATAAGGACATGTCAGCGCCGAAAGGATGTGGAAAGAAAGTATATCATAAAATATAATAAATTCAGCAAGATGACTCTGACAGTATTCTGATAGTCTACAGATGTTAGACTCACATATAGACTGGCTAGTGAATGCCATTGTCTTATTCGATGATGTTTTAACTGAGGAGCCAAGTATTGTGATTAAAATATGTATATGTGGAAACGTCAACCAGGCATTCCTAAGTTTTATACTGTTTAATACTGTGCCTTACGTTCCACTGAACTCTGTTGAATGGACTGTAGCACCATAACCCTAGACGCCAAGGACACCTGAGTCCAGCATTCTTCAAATACTCTAAGAAATAATGAACCCGCAACATTATGGGGAAGCCAAGCCATACCAGTATGGAATTTGAGACCTGAAAACGGCATAACCAGGACATTTCTCCACGTTAAAAGTCGACCATTGCCTCAAAGATTGTACGCCGACCAAGATTTTCAAAATGGCGCGTCTATCATCTGCTGGGAAGTCCAGAATATAAGAAGGTCAGAAATTAATTTCTACACTACAGTTCTTTGTTGTACAAGTTCCCAAAGAGCAAGCTTTCAATTAATCACAACTGCATCTCTAGACGCAAGTTTGCATCTATTTTCTGCCAAAGATGGCGAATTTCAATGACTTCGAGCAATCAAGTGGATTTTGGATCGAGTCAGCTGCTTTCTGCTTCTAGGCCTAGTGAGAGGTCGTCATTCCTGTTGCATCTGTGCTGCTAGGAACAGCCATGGAACTCAGAGGATTTTGGGCCAGGCATAAGATAAGCCGCAGTAGCATAGTGGTTAGTGCACTGGCTTCCTAGCGCAGTGGTCTTTGGTTCGATCCCCAGATAAGGCGGGAATTTTTTAAGCCACAAACGGTTCCTGGGTCGACCCAGCCCCAAATGGGTACCAGAGCAACTCTGGGAAGGTTAAGGCGGTCGGCGTGATGCCGACCACATCACCCCTAGTGTGCCGACGGTCAAGATAATATGGGCCTAACACCATATTCCCAATATGCCTCAATGGGCGTGTAACGGGTTCCTTTACCTTTTTTTTTTTTTAAATAAGATAAGTCACATTTATTAGATTCATACATATTGTGACATACATTGTCTTGTTTGCCGTGAATTCTACAGCTATTTGTTATATGTCAATGAATGTCCAAGGGCGGTAGGTTGGGACTTATGATTCCATTTATACCAGTTTCAACAGGTCGATGGAATCATAAGCATGTCCTTAGGGTTTGGTAGGTCATTTCATGTAGCGGGGCCGGGTTTAAATGCTGAGTGAATCTGCTGCTACTGAAATTATCATAGCCTGTGAACGTTAGTTGTATAGTCTTGTTCACTGTACTATTTGTATTTGTAGTCCAGTCAACTGTTGTTAATTTTTCCTTATTTTTGCTCCATTCTTGTTTGTAAAATCGTTCTTCTTATCTGACTATCATTTATTTCATAAATGTTATTCATGTTGTGCTAAAAAAATCGTCATGTCTTGTCATATCTGTTTATAGGGCCATATTTTCGCATTTTAAATTCATGTCATTTCTGCCTTGGTTATTCACATTTGAATTGTCTTCTTTTTGGCTCTGATCGCTGTTATTTCGTCTACTGTCCGTAACATTTTTTTAAATGCTCCATTATTTAACATCTGCAACTTAACAATATCAATTTATCTAGTGATTGAATTTGAAGTGGTGATATAAGTAACTGAATATTACTCAGAAAGCAATAATAATATATATGTTTACCTTATTTGTTGCTTTTAGAAAGCACATTAAGAGTAAAACATGTTGACCTTGAAAGATTTAGTAAAGGTTGGAAAAGATTGTGGTCTGGAGGGACCTGCCTTGCAAGAATATATTGACAAGGAAATCAAAAGACAGGAGGAAATAGAAGATGGAAGAAGACAAGAAGAGAAAGAGAGAAGACAGGAAGAATTAGAAAGGGAAAAATTAAGGCAAGCTCAAGATCTTGAAAAAGAAAAATTAGCCTATGCTCAAGCTGAGCTAAAACAAGCTCAAGAACTTGAAAAATTAAAATTAAAACAAGCTCAAGAAATCAGGTTAGCTGAGATTGAACTTGAAAAATTAAGGTTGCAACAACCTCAAGTCAATATCAGAAGTATGGATGATGAGAGGAGAATTCATAATAAACATGTAACTTTACTTTAAGGTAACTTTACCTAAATTTAATTCTTCCATTGATGACATACAGTGCTTTAAGTAGATCTGAAATTTTCTGCACTGAACATGATATTGACAAAGTTAAATGGCCTAGTAGGCTCATGAATTTATTGGTTGGTGCTGCTTGTACATCAGTGTGTACTATGGATGATGAATCCAGAAATAACTATGATTCAGTTAAAATACTATTGTTAAAGAAATACCAACCACTGAATTCATTTCATCAATTAAAATGAATTTTTCTAGATGGATTGATCTCGCAAAAATAGAAAAAACTTTTGAAGGACTATCTGATTTAATCCTAAGAGATAAGGTTTTGTCTTCCATCAGTGGAGATTTCCTAATCTTTATGCAGGAAAGAAAACCTGATAAACTATCTGTTTGTGAAACCTTAGGTAGACAATACCAGGTTGCACACCCAAACAAGAATCTCAGTAGAGATAACTTTAGAGATTCTCTGCCTGCTGCTTCAGCCAGAGTTACTAATGTTAACAACGCTAAGCAGAGATCTAAAAGTATAGACAGAAACTGTAAATTTAATCCAAATTTTCAGTATGGAAATAATAGAGGCAGGTATAACTTTAACAAGAGATCTCAACAGCCTCAAAGGTGGGACAACTATAACAATAACAATGATTATTTTAGTTCTCAACAATCATACAGACAAAATGATTATCAAAATAGAGGAAGTTATAGTCCTAAATCTAACAAGGGTAATAGATCATTTCATAGAAGTAATGATAACAACCCTAATAATAGAGGTGCTGGCCATAACAATAGCTACAGACAGTCAAGACACCCAGAACGTGGTAATGCTGTCATGGATATTAATACTGATAACTCAAACCAAAATAACATGCCCATTGCACATGCAAACTCTTGCAGTGTCGATTTAGCAAACAGTACTAATGGTACTCACTGGCTTCCTAGCGCAGTGGTCTATGGTTTGATCCCCAGATGAGGCGGGAATTTTTTAGGCCACAAACGACTCCTGGGTCAACCCAGCCCCAAATGGGTACCAGAGCAACTTCTGGGAAGGTTGAGGCGGCCGGCGTGATGCTGACCACATCACCCCTAGTGTGCCGACGGTCAAGATAATATGGGCCTAACACCATATTCCCAATATGCCTCAATGGGCGTGTAACGGGTTCCTTACTAATGGTACTCAATGCAGTTCTTTGTTTCAGCCACAGAGCGTGCCTAGGCTTTTATGCGGACACCCTCTGCCAGTGATGTCGTCTGTTGCTACCAATAGGATCTTTAGTTTTAAATAAAGGTTTTGTCAACAATAAACTAACAACTTTATTGCGTGACACGGGCGCGACCACGATTGGGATTCGTAGGTCGATGGTGGATCAATCAGGCTATACTGGAATGGAAGTGAAATGTGTTACTTTTGGGGGTACAGTTGAACACTACCCCACTGCAGAGGTGTTCTTAGATACACCTGGGACCCAAAGATGCAGCAATAGTGAATGCAGTCAGCGACCCTTAGCTTGACTGCTTGCATCAGGATCAGCGAACCAGAGCTGGTCAAGACTGTACTCCACCTCCACGTGGTGGTCCTGGAAGCAGTCTGCAGCTGTGCAGTCTGGCTGAGCGAGTACGGATCGAAGTGGGAAGGCAAACCCGGTCCCAAAAAATGCCATGCTGAAGTTGGATGTGTCGACCGAAAGGTGCAGATATCACAGCTACGGCATAAACAGACACAACGCAACCACCGTCCTTTTCAGGGCGAACGAGGAAGAAGAAGAAGATACACCTTATTTTACAGGTAGAGTGCTCGCTTGTTTGTTGAACAGCCCTATTGCTGGGATTCAACTTGGAAACATCCCTGGGATCAGAGAATGTTCTCAACAAGACATAGAGAAATGGGAAAAAGAGCATCTCATATCAGCTAATGCTGTTACGACTAGAGCTCATGCTCGTAAGGAAGTTTTGAATCATATGGGTGATGATAACATCTTGGAAGAAATTACCAATGATGATAAACTTATAGATGATGTCAATGATGATGATGATGTAATCAGTAATGTTGATCAAGATAATTTTGATGATCAAATGATGTCTACTGATGAAGATGATGACTTGAAGATTGAGTTAGTTGATAAAAATTCATTCATTCAAAAACAAAAAGAGGATGTCTCTTTGCACAAATTCTATAAGTTAGTTACGACAAGTAACGTAAGTGCCAATTACAAAATGAAACATTGGTACACTTTAAACAATTTTCAAGATATAGATTCGACTAAGAAACAGATCATGGTACCAATATGTTTTAGACCATTGGTGTTACGACATGCCCATGATATTAACACTGCTGGTCACTTGGGTATAGCAAGAACTAAGCAGAGAGTTATCTCTCATTTCTTTTGGCCAGGTGTCACAAAAGATGTTAAAGTCTTTTGTTGACCTTGTTTAGTTTGCCAGAGTGTGGAAACTAAAAGGCTGCATCACATTGCACCCATCCAGGCAGCGGAAATTTCATTGCGTCCTTTCGCAAAAATGTCCATTGACCTTATTGGTCCTATTAAGACTTCAGCTAGGGGACATAAATATGTCTTAACGTGTATTGATATGTGTACACGTTGGCCCGAGGCCATCCCACTGAAGTGCACCTCTAGTGATGATGTAGCGGATGCTCTATTTTTAGTTTTTACTAGATTGGAGTTTCCCGAAAACATCCATTCAGATAATGGCTCGCAATTTGTTTCCTATGCCATGGTGAAAGTGATGAATATGTTCGGTATAGAACGATCACTTAGTTCATTGTATCATCCCCAAGCATCAGGGCTAGTTGAACGATCTAATAGGAAATCAAACAGATGCTTGATAGGGTTACAGCTAAGTATCCGCAAGACTGGGACAGGATACTGCCAGCTGTCCTCTTTGCGTACCAAGAAATACAAAATTCTAGCACAGAATTTAGTCCGTTTGAACTCGTCTATGGTGCAAAGCCACGAGGCCCAATGGCCATATTAAAGCATCTATTAATCGGTACTAATATGAACAAGGAAGTTCATTCGTCTTACGAATATGTCGTAAACCTAAGACGAAAAATAATTGACGCATGCAAAATAGCAGTGCAGTCTTCGGAAAGAGCGAAGTCAAAGGCTCGACTGTTTTTAAATACACACAGGAAACTGCGCCAGCTGTGGCCAGGAGACGAAGCTTTTGTTTTGCTTCCGAATAAGGAAAACAGATTGCTAATTTCATGGCAAGGTCCATATACTATCATTAAAAAAATATCTGATGTAGATGATGTTGTTAGCGTGAAAGGTAAAGAAAATTTTTTTCATATAAACATGTTGCAACAATTCTACAGTAGTCCACCACATCTTTGTCCTATCTTTGATTCTATTAACGAATCCATTGATCATCGTTCTTCCTTGGCTGTCATCCAAGAAGACATTTCTGAATTTGATGATGATGGTCAACCTATCCGATCATTACCAGATATTCACTCTCTAGCGACAGAATCATGGAAACATGTTTCCATTGATCCGTTGCTCAATACTAATCAGAAAAGTCAAATATCTGAACTACTTCAGTCCTTTCCTGATGTACTTACAGATATTCTGGGTCACACTGATGTCATTGAACATGACATCATATTGATGGATTTCAGGCCTATTAAGCTGAAACCGTACCCGATTCTGATCCATCTGCAATCTCAAGTGCAAGATGAGATCAAACAAATGATTAGTCTAAATATCATAGAACCTTCCAATTCACCATATAGCTTTCCTATGGTGTTAATTAGGAAGAAGGACAAATCTATACGTATTTGTATAGATTACAGGAAACTTAAGGCAGTGTCTGTTCGAGACGCGGAACCTCTTCCCGTGCTTGATTCTCTTCTTGAGAGACTTTCAACTACTACTTTTTTCACAAAATTCGATCTCTCAAAGGGCTATTGGCAAGTCCCGTTGTCTTGTAGATCTAAACCTTACACAGCTTTTGCTACTCCGTTGGGTTTATTTCAATTCAACTATATGTCTTTCGGACTTGTTAATGCTCCTGCGACTTTCGTGCGCATGATGAGAAGATTGTTCTCAGACTGTGAAGACTTGATCACATATATTGATGACATATGTCTCTTCCATCAATCTTGGAGTGATCATGTTCACGGGATTCACACTCTTTTAGATACTCTATGTAATCACAACATCACAGCCAGACCATCGAAAACAAGAATAGGTTTTTCAGAAATCACTTTTCTTGGGCATAAGGTTGGAGGTGGAGTCTTGAAACCTGAAGATTCCACTGTTTCCAAAATTTTAAACTTAGACATTCCACGAACTAAAAAACAAGTTAGAAGCTTGTTAAGCTTGATTAACTTCTACAGAAGATTCCTGCCTAATTTCAGTGATGTTACCTCAGTGCTGTCCGCGTTGCTGAAGAAGGACGCGGCAGGGAAGGTAGTGTGGTCCCATGTCTGTAATGAATCTTTAAATGTGATAAAATGTGCATTTTCCAAATCGCCTATACTACGTTTACCTGACATTCACCTACCTTTCAATCTCAGGGTCGATGCCAGCGACGTCGGAATAGGTGGCGTATTGATGCAAGAATATCAAGGACAGTTGCACCCAATCATGTACGTGAGCAGAAAACTCACCAGTACAGAACAAAAGTACCCTATAGTGGAGCGTGAGTTACTAACGATTATGTTCTGCTTCAAAAAGCTGCAGCGATATTTACTGGGTGCTCATTTTACGCTGGAGACAGATCAACGAGCCCTGGGTTACCTACAGACTGCTCATTTTACTAACCCAAAGGCAGCTAGGGCCAGCCTTGCTTTGCAGCCCTACGACTACTCAATTAGAGCGATCAAGGGAAATATTAACGTACTTGCAGACGTATTGTCCCGTTGCATTAAAGACACTCCGTCTTCCGTGTAAACCACAGCTCTACATATCAACAGCATGCTAAACAGCCTTGTTCACACTCAAATCGCCTGTGCTGAGGACTTTTCATCTCATGAAACAGTGCTACAAATTATCAAAAGGTGCGTTCTTTCTAGGTTTTGTCATAACAACGCTACCCGCAAAGGCACACGATGATGCTGTTGGAAATGTAATCAAGTCGAGTAGGATATCGTTTTTCTCAAGTCATTGAAGAGACTCACATGACACCTACATTCGAACTGTCAGTTCTACAATGAGTGTACTATAAGAAAGTTCTACAAACAGTTCTAGAAATGCAAGTCGAGACAGTTTTTTGCAAATTTCAACAAATGACTTTCTGTAATACAATGCGGTTTTGTAAAGGGACATAGCTCATCTATTGAAACCTCAACCAATCTCACAAGGTAAATAATCACGTCATTGTTTATTGAAATTTTCTACGTGACTTTGCTACAAGTTCCCGAAACTTAAGGATTTTCTGTCTACTAAGGATTGTATAGACAACAGTCATGGACACGGTGAACTTATCATTTCTACGAGAAACTTACGAAGAACATTCCAGAACCTCAAATCCATGCTATATAGACCTTCTAGAAACTAGAATGAATTATGTGAGGAAGGAAAACTATAAGTCAGAAGATGCTCTGGACCACCACTGGTGTAAGACAGGGTGATGATCTTTCCATACTTCTCATGGAAAATGTCATCAAGGCATGTAAGTAGAGGAAATTAATCAGTGAGATACTGGAGGATGAGACAGATCTGTAAGTCAGGCACATCTTCAATCCAACCTACAAGTCTGGAAGGGAGAGCTGGAGAAGAGAGGTATGGCACACAAAAGAAAGAAAGCAATAAACACTTACACGTAGAGAGATCTGTCCATTATACAATGCTTCAGCTCTGCAGATGTTGGGATACTTTTTGTCTGACTAGTCCAGTCTGTGTACCTGGAGAAGGAATATTATGACAAGTTTAGGAATGTCTAGTAATAATACATGTCAGACACCAATCTTCATCATGACTATCCTTTATGCTCCTCTTGGTGCTACCACTTTCAACGTCTTTTTTTGCCAACCAAGCACAACCAGATATCAGTTACCTTGTATGACATGCCCAAGAGGGCTGAAGTCCTCTTTTCATGTCATCAGAGACCTTTAGGAACTACAAAGGGCCACATATCAATAATACTAAGGTAATGAATAAACTGCATTAAAGAAAGAAGCAGATACTGCCTTAGAGAAGTCAAGTGTTAGAGCTTTCACAATACTAAGTACTATGTGCGAATGTAGCTTACTTCCTACATTTTGTCACAAAATTTAAACCATTAAACGATTAATATTTAAAAAGAATTTAAGTTTTAGTTACATTTCCCTTGGTTAATATTATGTTCTAATAAGAACACAGTTATTTTATCGATGTCCCAGCCAAAAATGGGTACAGCTGCAAGTTGACTCATAAAAGGAACGTTTAATTGAGATAATGTTTGCCATATAAAATGGTCACAGATAGAAATAGCTGTAGAACAAAATAGCATCTTTTGAGGTTGGTGCCTTGTAAATTGTAGATAAAAATCACTTATGATCAAGAACGTATTCAATGAAACTTTGGCACCATGACAGCTTCGCTGATTTGGTAATATACTTACTTAGTCATTCCTCTTTTACTGTAAGGTGTAGAGATTTAGAAGACAGAATAACAAACTACAGCTGTCTTCCTCCTGGCCTGGTTCCATCCTAGTCCTCGGTCCTTCAAAGACTGTCTAATGTTGTCCTCCCAGCGAACTCTGGTTGTCCTAGAGGACTGGGTCCCTGGCTTTTAGTTTCCCATGCTTGTTATGGTAGCTGATCTTCTCCCATTCTGCAGACATGGCCAAACCGTCTTAGCTGGGACTGTTCTACTTGGGTATGCAGGGGGTGGGATTTTAGACCTGCATGTTGTCTGGTCACAGACCATGTCTCTTCTTGTTATTTTAACAACCTTCCTCAGATACCTCATTTCTGAGGTTTGGATCTGGCTTTTTGTGGGTTGCAGTTACTGCCCATGACTCACATCCATACATCAGGACTGGGACGTAGGTGGAGCAGTATACACCCATCTTCGTCTTCTTACCAACCTCTTTCTTGCTAAGGAATCCTCAATTTATGACCTGAAAAAGTCTCCCAGCAGCTGCTTTTCAGGTAGCCATCTCTTCTTTGATGCCTCCCTTCCAGTCTATGACAGCTCCAAGGTATTTAAAGCGGTTGACCTGCTGCAGGACTTGTTCTCCCAGCTTAATCTGATATCTTCTTTCCTCTTGTGATGCTGCCATCACTGGTGTCAATACCTTGTCGAGGTATGGCGGCTTGCGTACCCTGATTACCCCAGAGCTATGCCAGCGGGAGTTTTACTCCTGGAAGGTTCTACCAAGCTGGACAGGTTTGCGCAGGCAGGGGTCAGACTAAAGCAGACACCCTGGCCCTCCAGGTTGGGGGTTTTAGCATAGGGCTGACACCCCTGTCTATGTAAAAAAAAATTGAAGCTACGGAAACAACAACGAACAAACAAACTTTGCTGCGGGACGGACATCCGAAATCTGAGGCTCGTATGACTGTCAGTGGTGAAAGCCGAAAGGAAGCCACTGACATGAGAATGGACATCCTGACCGCAAAACATGATACAAGAATAAGATTTTGGAATGTCAGGACAATGAATGAGATGGGTAAACTAAAACAGGTCACGGCAGAAATGAGAAACTATAGGTTACACGTTCTAGGGATAAGCAAGAGCAGATGGACAGGGGCAGGAAAAGTTAAAACAGCAACAGGAGAAACAGTACTTTACTCTGGAAGAGAGGATAGACAGCACAATGAAGGTGTAGCCATTATTCTACAGAAAGGAATAGAAAGGACATTACTGGAATGGAAAACCATCAACAACAGACTGATAAGATTAATATTGAGAGGTAGATTCACTAATACTACGATAATACAATGCTATGCACCAACGAATGACAGTGATGAAGAGATCAAGGATGAATTCTATCAACAACTGCAGAAAGAAATGGAAGACACACCTAGATATGATCTCATGATATAATCTTGCTTTTTGTTTTAGAGCTGCTTATGACCATCCCTCTCCTCTCCAGCTCTTCCTTCTAGATTTGCAGATTGGATTGGAGATGTGCCTCTGATACAGCAATCAGGGCAACATCATCAGCAAATGCCAGCTCTGAAATACATACCTGTCTCATCTTCCAGTACCCCACTGAATACTTTCTTGTTCTTTCCTTGCATGTCTTGGTGACATCATCCATGAGGAGTATGAAAAGATAAGGTGACAGGATATCACCTTGTCTTACACCAGTGGTGGTCCTGAACTCTTCTGACTTATGGTTTGCTGTCCTCACATAAGTTCTGCAAGACTTGTGGAAGCTCTGTATAGCATGGATCAGAGATGCTGGAATGTTCTTCCTTGCCAAACAGTCCCATAGTTTGCTCCAAAGGACCCTGTCAAATGCCTTTTCCAGATCTATGAAACAAAGGTGGATTTCATACTTACATCTGAGTCACTGCTCCAGGATTCTAGAGTAGATTTTACCAGGGAGAATGAGAAAGGATAAGACTCTATTGTTTCCATATTGTTGATTGTCACCCTTTTTGAAAATTAGTGTTATGATGGCAATCTCCCCATCCTCTGGTATGGTCTTGTTGCACCAAGCTGCCTGTAGGACCTTTAGAAGTAATAGGTTGCTTGCTGCTCCCATGTACTTAACCATTTCTGGTGTTATACCATTATGCCCTGCTGCTTTGCCCATCTTGATTTTCTCCAGTGCAGCCTTCATTTCTTCCATCTTTATGTCATCTTCACCACCACTGGTTTTCTCTTCTGTGCTAGTGGTTATCATTTCTGATGTTTCACCTTGCTCACAATCAAGGAGTTCTGAGAAATATTCTTTCTGTCTTTCCATTACTTTCTTCAGGTTATATTTGTTTCATATTAATTTCAGTAAGCAATTTGCCTTGCTTGTCCTTTATAAATTTAAGAGGGCACCGTTTTTCCTTTCTCATTTTCTGTAGGATAGAACAATTTCTGGTTTTCTTGCGCATCATTTTCTAGCTTTTCTCCAAATTCTTCCCAGGTCTTCTGCTTTGCTGCAAGCATCTAGTTATTTACTTCTGTTCTGAGTATCACATATTTTCTATATTTCTGTTTTTCCTGCTGTGTTTTTAGCTCCTAAATATTGTTTCCATGCCTTTTTCTTCTTTCAAATATTTTTCTTTAATTTTCTCTGTCCATCGAGGTGTCCTCTTTCCTTTCTTCCTAGGTCAGACTTCACCACATGCTTCTGCTGCAGCTGTCTTTATGATGTCCTTGAATTTAAGCCAGAGGGTTTCCAAGTCAAGGTAATATTAAGTACAAATTATGTCACTGACTAATCACACTGGGAAAAGAATTGTCATTTTCAATAATAACTACTAAATTTACATCAAATAAAATGACTCTGTCACCATAAACTTGATCAACAAATGCTGGCTTACCTCATCTTAGCGCTCAGCTTCTTGTCATCCCTTTTTGAATCAGAATCTGGTGGTATGAATACACTGGCACTTTTTTGGTCCACACCACAATAAAACACTGATCTTGTCATTTGTGTAGTAATCAGTATATTGAGAGCTGCAAGGGAGGGAACTCTTGTGACAGAATCACATCGCAAATCTGGCATGTTCTCCCATGGAAACTTAGTGAGAAGCTAACAAATGGAAAACAAAATGTGTTGTCACCATTAATACATAATGAGAGATTTATCAGGTTTATTCAAATCATTAATCACTAATTACCAGTATAATGCATCACCTTAATTCAAAAATGCCCTGGCTAATTCTTCAGCTTTTCATTCACTGCAAAGAAGTGATGACCTAACCAGTTGTAGATAATAAAAACCTCTATTTGTCACTGTGTCTTACAAATGAGTTTCCCCCTAAATGTTTTGTGTACACCCGACTTTCATACCATTTACATAATGATTTATTTATACATTTTAATGCATCTTTAGTGTATCTGTAATGCAGACAAACCTTATCTAAGATCAGAACTAAATGTCCCCTCTCTCCATTCCACTGATTCCTGCAAACATGTATCACTTCCCTCTGAACATCCAAGCAAATGTGGGACACTGTACGAGCAATATGTGCAGGCCACACACATGTTAACAATGAGAATACATCTTGCTCACTGGCGTCTAACAAAATTTCCAAAAAGACCTGCAAAAATAGTTTATCAATTTAGACCTGCAAAAACAGTTTATCTAATTGTTCTCACAAATATAATCTATTACTGAGCCAAAAGCTTGGCACTTTACTTTTTATATTACTGAGGAAATAATACACACTAGAACTAATGGAAACAGTCCGGACGTTATGTCCAAACCTTTCAATATGGACGAGTTAAAAACAGCCGTGTGGAAACTTAAAGACAGGAAATCACCAGGCCCGGATGGTATAACCAACGAAATGCTAAAACACCTAGGATATACAGCAATGAGCAAACTGTTGCAAATATACAACTACAGTTGGATGACAGGCAGTGTGCCACAGATATGGAGAGAGGCGCTCATGTGTCCCATCATAAAGAAAGGAAAAGACAACAGGAAGGCCACCAGCTACAGACCAATAAGCCTAACAAGCTGTGTATGTAAGACAATGGAGAGGATGATCAACAGAAGATTGAAATGGTACTTGGAATCCGAGAAAATTTTAGTGCCAGAACAAGCAGGGTTTAGAGAGTGCAGCAGCACAGAAGACCAAATCACATACCTGTCACAGATCGTTGAAGATGCCTTCCAAGAAAAGAGAAAAGTCTTTACCCTATGGATAGATCTCCAAAAAGCTTTTGACAAAGTATGGAAAGACGGGTTAATAGTAAAACTGCAAAGGAACGGAATCAAGGGTAATATGAGAAAATGGATCCAGTCGTTCCTACACAATCGGAAAGCAAGAGTCACTATGGAAGGTCACAACAGCAAGAAAATCCTCCTAAAACATGGAGTTCCTCAAGGCTCAGTATTGTCTCCCACCCTGTTCCTTGTATTCATCAATGACCTCATCCACGATCTGCCACAAGGTGTGAGAGCTGCCCTATACGCTGACGACTTGGTGGTGTGGTGTGTAGAAGAACATCTAACTATCGCTAATAAGCGAATACAAAGGGCAGCAGACAACATAGCAGCATGGGCAGAGAAATGGATGGTGCAGATCAACGCTGAAAAATCATCAACAACACTTTTCACGCTCTCCAACAAAGACAAAGCAGGAGAGATACAACTTGGAAATATACATGTCCAAACAGATGAGGAACCGGTGTACTTGGGCATTACATTAGATAAGAGAATGACATGGAGGCACCACATCGAGAGAACAGAGGCTAAAGCGAGAAGAAAACTTTCCATACTGAGGAAAATAGCTGGATCAAGTTGGGGAGCTAACGAAACAACACTAAAGAAAGTGTATACAGGTGCAATAAGACCTATATTAGAGTACGGATCAGCAGCATGGTCTACAGCAGCCAAATCACACCTACAAGCCTTAGATAAAGTACAAAATCAAGCGCTTAGGTTGATCACGGGTGCCATGAAGACCACACCAATAAATGAAATGGAAAAAATCACAGGCATTCCACCTTTATTATACAGACGAGACACTAAGACCCTGATCCAAGCAGAAAAGTACAAGAACATGCCCGCACATCCAATGAAAACTAGATTTGGAGATTTAGCCAGTGGGAGGTTGAAGAGAAGCAGTTTTGTGCATCGGTCCAAAAAACTAATTAGAACATACAAGGATGAACTACCAGACATCACTAAGGAAATAACTCCCACACTCCTCCCAACCCCATGGGAACAACATCAAAATTTCAGTATTAAGACCTCCATAACTACCACCTGCCCCATGGGAGAGCTAAATACTCTCCAAAGGAAAATAGCAGCATGTGACATGATTGAAGAACTATACCCCAGAGAAGCATGGATCCAAGTATATACTGATGGATCTGCAACCAGAGCAGTGAAGAACGGAGGCGCAGGAGTTTATGTGGTCTATCCAGACAAAGAAAATGAATCCACCTGTTCACCTACTGGAATATTCTGTTCAAACTATGCTGCTGAAGTACAGGCCATAAGCATTGCTGCAGGAATAATAAATAACACAATAAGCCAATGTCAGCAGGTTGTATTCCTTACCGATGCAATGTCAGTTCTGCAAGCCCTCAACAGTGATAAACTGCCAGAATTAAACAAAGTCCTATGCGAAGTAAATATCAAAAGAAGGGTAGTGCTACAGTGGATACCATCACACTGTGGCATACCAGGAAATGAGAGAGCAGATATGTTAGCAAAAGAGGGAGCAACACAGGAACAAAAAGAACAAACAATCACATTCCAGGAAAAGAAGACCCTTATCAAGGCCATCAGGAAAATTGATCAACAAAGAGACAACTATCAATATCTTGATCGAGCAAAACAGGTGATCCTGTTCCGTATGAGAACAGGACACAACAGACTGAACAGTCACTTATACAGACTGAGATTGGTCCCATCACCCCTATGTACGTGTGGACAGGCAGCACAGACAGCCGAACACATCCTGCAAGACTGCCACATGCTTAGTCAATTGCGAACTGAACATTGGCCCACAGAGACGCACATCCACACAAAGCTGTTTGGGAGTCTTGAAGAACTTTCAACCACAGCAACATACATCCAGAAAACCGGACTTCTTGTGTAGACATTTCTAAACAACAGCGAACGAGAAGAAGAAGAAAAAAAAGAAGAAGAAGACTGAGGAACAAAAACTATTGTAAAACCAGGTTGTTTTTGCTTATATACAAGAGAACTATAGAATATTATTGTCACAGCATTATTTCGCAGTGCATTTAATGTCTTGTATTCGGAGAAAAGCCAGTCCGGAGAGGCCGAGGTTAGCCGAACTGGTGGTTCATCCGGGATCCAGCTGTCAGGAACCACTTATCATGGAGAACACTCCATGGGTTACACCGCTGCTGTGTGGTTTTATAATAACAACTATAGGCTCGCCCTCCAAAGGGTATGACCACACAACAATAGCTGACAAAAGTAATAACACCTTCAACAGGTACTTCCCTTTAATAAATATACACACACAATAAGGCCTCACAAGATCATCAAACGCACCAAATACAATAATGAGAAAACCACTGTAAACCTGCCTTAGCAGCTTAAACTATCACCTCCATACACGAAGGTACAAACTATACCCCAAATGGCTGCTATAAATATTGCTCACCCGAGTGGCAAAACTATGATAATGACACACTCAAAATCATCAACATCTTATCGAACTATGGCCTGTAGACAATACAATCTAGATCCTTCGCTGCTCTAGATTTAACAACGTAATAATCACCAAGGTCTGAGAAACATGGCAGGCACTCAGTTTACACTCTTACAATATACACCACACAGCGATCTTGCTGGTGTAAAGGAAACACGTCCTTCCCGGACAAAGGCTAACTTATCACTAACTAATTTTATGCCCTTTTTCTCAGACTTCCGGTAGTCACATGACCCACCAGCTTGACTAACCTCGGCCTCTCCCGACTGGCTTTTCGCTGAACACAAGACATTAAATGCACTGCGAAATAACGCTGTGAAAATTATTCTATTCCTAGCAAGTTTAATGACCTAGTTGACACTTGTCACTACTGATTTTTAAAAACTATGGCTTGTGTTGAGTCAGTGCACAAGTGATGTCACTCTCAGATGAGTTTATTTCATGTTTTATGCTTGGAGGCATATCCGTCATCCTTATATGACCACCAGCCATGCACAAAGCTACAATATATGTATGTGGAAGTGAACCATGTCTGTGAGGCTAATTACATCCTCACTGACTCTTAAAATCATCCACACACCTCCAGGGATTCCCCCATTGGTGAAACTTGTTGAGAACCCAGCTTTGCACACTAAGCCTGGAGAAGTCACTCGAGCCATGGGCGTAATTCTTTTTCTTTGACTTGGTTGACTGCATGCAGAAGGATCTTACTTTGAACCCAGAGATAGGCAGGGGAAGCTGAGAAGTGGCTCTGTGCAGGATGTGAAAACTCCTTGGGAGAGCCCAGAACCAGAGTACAGTATTTTATCTCTGCATAGCTGGAGAGCCCACTTTGGTGGGAAATGCACAGTATGCCACGCATTTCTTACTCCTAGCTTGGGACCAGATGTGACAATTCTTTAAATGCAAACCAAGCTGGTGAAACTGGAGCTCATGACTTTAGCTCAACAGATTCGCAGAAAAGCCACAGGAAAAGCCCTATCTACAGTGTAGATAATACCAAGGAGTCTTCAACTTGATTTTAACTGCTAAAGAGTGAGAAGCTCAGCAGCCCTAGTTACACAAGAACAAATATAACAATATCATGGTTTTGTTTTTTATCATCAGTAGTATTAAATAGACTTCCTCAATTAACTTATTCTCTATCTTCCCTTCCAGTCATTACTGACCATAGGAGTGTACCTCCTGAAATAACTTTCAGTGGCAATTGTAGATCGAGCTGTTGAGCATGCAGCAAGACCCGGCCTGAACTTCTGAGGAACGGTCTGGCCATTACCGTCTGACACCAGTAGCAACCACCTGTTACTAGAAGGATATGGAACTTGCCCTCCAATCTATCTTCCCTTTAGTCATTACTGACTGTATAAGGGGTACAGACGCCTCGAGAGCAGAGGGTCTGGGGGGAGAATTGCCACAGTTATCCAAGTAGGTTCAACTTATTCTAACACACAAGCAAAAACTTTGTGTCAGGTTGCTTGTTACTTCTACTCACAAGCCATATCTTCTGCCAGCTAGATGTGTCTAGATAATGGAAAATCAGAAAATATTTGAAGTTTACTACATGATGGACTGGTAGAGTGGTTAGAGTGCTGGCTTCCTGAGGCACAGATGCCAGATTCAAAACTTGTTTTGAGTTAGAGAAGGCAAAGGCAGTGTGAAAGTAAAGTGGTCACTCCACCTCTTGCTGCTGGACATAGTATAGTCTATAACACTTCCCTCCCCTACAGCAGTATCTGATATGGGACAAGCATTACATTTTTAATACATGGTGAGATTGCCTATGTGAGTGAGTTTTTTTTGTATTCTGGTTATAGTTTTTACATGTGGTTGAGCAAAAAGGATATGTCATATGATGAGAAGTACAGATTAGCCAGACAAGTAGAAAGTGTTAGAAAATGCTTTGAAACATATCCATGTGAATAACCATGTCTGCATGTAACTGTCAACTACATATAATACAGATATAGAACACGAGAACATGAACAGATAAAATAATCTTACCCTGACACTGCCCCAGCAGATAGAAAAGTTGTACTTCTTAAGAACTAGATCCACTGTTTTCTGTGATGCTTGGTCTAAGAATGTCTGAACAGAAGGCTGTTTCAGACAGATCATCTGACCTCGCATTAACCACTTGTGGCCACTTAAAAACACCTCTTGCAAAAAGTAACTAATGTTCTGTATAAGAGAAAGTCAACAAAACCAGTCACGTCAACATTCTGTAAGTGAGGTATAAAATATAAAATAGACAGTACTTAATCCTGCTAAAAACTACCAGTATAGTTCATACCCTATCAACTGTAATACTTCAGAATCCAAATAAAGCCATCATAATAAATGTGGAGCCATGTTGGTATGACGTAAGGACAATAAAAAGTTTTCAGCCATTGAGTCCACGAATTTGTGAGGACTATTTACTGTTAATCAGAATCAACGTCATTGTACTCCGGGCAAAACCATAGGTGCTCAGTCTCCCTCAGCAAATGTTGAAGGGTATGAATGCTAATTGTTCCTGTTTTGCACTGGTTGTGTACACGGCAGATGCGTCCTCTCATATGTTCAGCCCTGCTGGTCTTATGTTTGATGCCAAATTCCTGCAGTCTTAGTTAGCCTTGATGATTCATCGATTGCAGTGTCATTCTCTAATAGATGAACACGAATTTCCCTCAGTATTTCTTCCTTATCAATGTCCAATGCACCTTTTACAGGTGCTCTTGAAGCTAGTCTGTCAGCTCTTTCATTGCCACATACCCCTGCATGACCAGGACAGTAAATCCATATAAATTATTGAATATTCAAAGCTTCTGTGTGAGGATTAACAGTGGCTGAGCTGTAATTATTAAAGCAATGCTATGCATAAAAATACAGTAAATAAAATCAAAAGCTTACAAATACATGGCACATCACAGATGATGATAAATGGGACACAATTAATTTATATTAATTATTAGACACCCAGGGTAAAAGTGTTAGACCTAATAACACAGGGAGAAGAGAACTGCAGATAACAATGAAAAATGACTGCACAGACATGGGAAAACTCTGAGCTGACAGCATATAGCCAGAGGACTTTACATGCACTTGACAATGGCTCTTTTGGGAGCTCAATTGTTATGAAAATATATTAACAGCTTGCTCTTGTTAACTAAAACAATGCATCACAAAATGTAGAAATCTCATTTCCCCATTATATATCAGGTATGTCACTGTGAATAGAAAGATTTACATGATATGCTGCAAAATAATCTATTTCTGGCAATTTTTTTGGGTCCAAGAATTCAGCCATTTGCAGGGACATGGTGAAATTAGATACTGCATGGAAAAAAAAATTGTTATAAACACTTTATGTGCCGTTACCACAAAGCATTTATTCTTTGGGGTCAAAAGAATGAAAAAAAAAAATGGTGTTAGTCACTTTTACAACTAAGCAACACACTATACAACTTGGTGATACAAACATTGAGAGAACATGGTGATACAAACACTGAGAAAACCTGATAATACAAACACTGAGAAAACCTGATACAAACACTAAGAAAACCTGATACAAACACCAAGAAAACCTGATATTAACAATGAGAGAACCTGATACAAACACTGAGAAAACCTTACACAAACACTGAGAAAACCTAATACTAACACTGAGAAAACCTGATTCGAACACTGAGAAAACCTGGTGACACAAACACTGAGAAAACATGGTGACAAACAATGAGAAAACCTGATTCAAACACTGAGAAAACCTGGTGACACAAACAGTGAGAAAACATGGTGACACAAACAATGAGAAAACTTGGTGACACAAACACTGAGAAAACATGGTGACAAACAATGAGAAAACTTGGTGACACAAACACTCAGAAAACCTGGTGACACAAACACTCAGAAAACATGGTGACACACACCTTGAGAAAACCTGGTGACACAAACACTGAGAAAACCTGTGACACAAACACTGAGAAAACATGGTGACACAAACACTGAGAAACCTGGTGACACAAACAGTGAGAAAACCTGGTGACCCAAACACTGAGAAACCTGGTGATACAAACACTGAGAAGACCTGTGACACAAACACTGAGAAAACCTGTGACACAAACACTGAGAAAACATGGTGACACAAACACCGAGAAACCTGGTGACACAAACAGTGAGAAAACATGGTGACCCAAACACTGAGAAACCTGGTGATACAAACACTGAGAAGACCTGGTGACCCAAACACTGAGAAACCTGGTGATACAAACACTGAGAAAACCTGGTGACAGCATTACAAGGCAGTCTTTGTTTTGAAATCCTAAGAGTAAAAATAATTGTAATCGATTAAAAAATCAACAACAGTCCCAGCCCTAGTGTGTGTGTATATGTGTATAGGCACTGAAGAAAAGACAGTCTATTGGAAAAAAATCAATTGTTTGGTTTTAAGGACTATCTTCAGTGCACACAGACAGCACCATAAGTGCTCCAATCTCCTCCTTTAGATCACTACTTACTACTTATTAGTTCCTCTTCTACTGTGAGGTGTAGAGGTTTGTAAGAGAGAGCGACATACTATTCTATTGGCTGTCTCCCTCCTGGCTTGGTTCCATTCTAGTCCTTGGTCCTTCAAAGATTGTCTAATGTTGTCCTGCCAGCGGACTTTGGGTCATCCTGGGGTCTGGATCCCAGGCTTTTAATTTCCCATGCATGTCATGGTAACCAATCTTCTCCCAATCTGCAGACATGGCCAAACCATCTCAGTTGGGACTGTTTTACTTGAGTCTGCAGGGGTTATGTTTTTAGGCTTTGACGTATCGTCTGGTTGCGGACCATGTCTCTTCTTGTTATTTCAACCACCTTCCTCAGATACCTCATTTCTGAGGTTTGGATCTGGCTTTTGTGGGTTGTAGTCATTGTCCATGACTCACATCCATACGTCAAGACTGGGACATAGGTGGAGTGGTATGTCATCTTCGTCTTCTTACTAACTTCTTTTTTGCTCAGAATTCATTTATGGCTTGAAAAAGTATCCTAGCTGCTGCTCTTTGGGTATTAGCATCCCTTTTTCCTGTACACTGACAGGTGTCCTCTACCATTCAGGCAGATACTCACCAATTTTGGAGGTACCCATTAGAGCTGGGTTGGCTCAGGAGCCATTAGGTTATTCCAGTCCCTGGTCAATATCACTCTTTCAAATATCTTCGACAGGGCTCAGATTATTCCAGTCCAAGTCCTGGTAGAAGACACTGCTTCAAATGATCTTACCAGGGCTCGAACCTGCGCAGTGTGGTAACCATTACACAAGTGTGGCTCCCTAAGCCAACATTTAAGATGAGCATAAATGGGAAAATCCTGGAACAAGTCAAGGGCTTTTCATATCTTGGTCATATAATAACAGAAGATGGATGATGTGACACAGAAATCAAGAAGAGAATAGGAATGGCCAAAGCTACATTCAGCAACATGAAACATATACTGACATCTAAACAGTTAACTCACAAATTAAAACTGAGAATTATAAAGTATTATATATATTCTTCGTTACTGTATGGTGTAGAAACATGAACAATGAATAAGCAATTGGAAGAAAGAATTGAGGCTCTTGAGATGTGGATGTTTAAAGAATGGGGCGCACCTCATGGAAAGAGAAGAAAACAAATAAGAAGAAAATAAATACCTAGAAAATCTAGGTATGAAAAGAGAACTAATCAAGATCAAAATTAAGCAGCTAAAATACTTTGGCCACATGAAAAGACATAACACCTTGCAGAAGACCATAATAGAAGGGAGAGTTGAAGGCAGATGTACAAGGGGAAGACCGCAGTATAAATGGGAAGATATCAAAAGATGGACAGGAAAGAGTCTATCAGAGTGCACCACCAAGACAACAGACAGAAGACTGGAGATCCATTACAGCTAACCTTGATTGTGGAGATGGCAGCTGATGATGATTATTACACTGAGCCTGAATTGTTTGATACTCTTTCTAAAAGCTACAGAGAACAAAATACAATAAGACAACCAATAAATACAACAAGGCATCAGCATAATGGACCAGGCAACAGCACAATTGAAGTGTACCTGTATATTTTTGTTCCGTTTCCTTACGGCTGCAGACGTTGAATACAACTGATTGGTTTCTGGATTGGTTTCTTCCAATGCTTTGGAGGCTTGCTGAAGCTGAAATCACATACATCATAAACTGATAACTTTTTTCAGCAGGGTACTCTAGAATTGAGCCTCAATTGTTTGGTACCCTTCTCTAAAAGTTCCAGAGAACAAAAAAATAATATGACAACCAATAAATGCAACAAGGCAACAGCATAATGGACCAGTCAACAGCACAACTGAAGTACCCGGTAGTTGTTGTTTTTGTTGTTTAACTAAGGCTGCTGAGCTACTCACTCTTTTGCAGCCAATACCAAGTTGAAGACTACTTGGTATTATCTATACTGTAGATCTAAGCTTTTCTCATCTCCTAAAACTAATCAGTCTTGTTTGCCAAAATTACATAGGAAGTTATTACAAATTGTAGAACACTCTCAAGACAAACTCACAACTTACAGCAGCACTGGCAAAGCTGCAGCCATCTTTGCCTGCTTCACAACATGCGTTTGGGAACACTCTAAACTCATGAGGACCAAAGCTGAGGTATATAATGCCTGATTCACCAGCACCCATCTATGTGGCAGCAAGGCATGGCAGCAAGGCATGGCAGCAAGGCGTGGCAGCAAGGCATGGCTACCTATGCTAAGCAAAATAGAATGCTCAGTATCTTCCACCTATGGTGTCCACACCACTTCCTTGGAATTTCATGAAAGGACAAATGAGGTGCTGTTATATGTTGGCCTTCAGAGTATGTAAATACTGATTAGATAGTGCAGACCATGCTGGATTGGCTATGTTTGCCACACAGAAGATGGTTGCATCCCCAAAGATATGTTCTATGGACAACTGACAGATGGCAAAAGAATAGTTGAGGAATCACAGCTGAGGTTCAGAGATGTTTGCAAGAGAGATATGAAGGCACTGGACATAAATCTAGCAACCTGGGAGCATGAAGCTGTCAATCACACAAAATGGTGATGCTCCCTATGGTGCAGCCTCAGATTGGGCAAAAAGAAGCTCTCACAACAAGCAGACGAGAAAAGAACAAGCAGAAGAGAAAAGAACACACTGAAAGGAACATCAGGAAAACAAAAAAAAGCATCGGCTCTCACCTCAAGGGCACATTTTCAGATTCAGTTATGACTGAAATTATTTAGAATAGGGTGAGAGATTTCAACAACATACAGAATGCTAAGTAGACTGGCTGCATAGTTACCTGCAGCCACTTCCTAAACCCTGTAAAGACCCCACACTTCTCAGCAGCTATAGAATTATCACAATGCAGAATGTCTACGGTAAGCTATTAGAAAAGATAGTAGCACAAAAGATAATTAATCACCTCAAAAATGCACAGCTCCTACCTGATACTCTTAGAGGCTATAGGCCCATGAAAGTAACACGGGGTAACACTGGACCTTTTGCTTATGATGTATATGAGGGGTTCCAGGATAAGTGAGAAATGGTTACTGTAACAATTGACCTAGAGGATGCTTATAACAGTGTGAATTTTGCAACATTAATAAACTGTGTAATGGCTTGCGGTGTTAACCCTTGGCTTACAAGATGGATAGCAGCTGCCTTAGCTGAGAGATTGGTGGAATTTTACTTGGGAACATGGGCATCAGACCCAATGCCCATTTGCCTGGGACTACCCCAGGGTTCTCCACTATCACCAGTGCTGTTTAATATCTATACAGCAAAAGCAGCCACCAATCAATCAACTGGGTTGACTTTTGCCGATGATATACTCATTTACAGAACTGGCTCTGATGAATAAGAAATGGTTAATAGCATACACTGGACACTACAAGGTGTCTAAATGATGTGAGGAAATTGGCTTCAAAATCAATTCCATAAAAGGCCTGCATGTTGTGGTGCTCCTTGAATAACTCCATTGTGAAAACAGACCTCCCAGACATTACTCTCAATGGACAGAAAATTGAAAGGAGTTATATTCGATCGCGGGCTCTCATATAAGTACCATGTTGAGCAAATGACACAGAAATGCAGGAGAGATCTAGCAGCCCTGAAAATAATGGCCACTGCGCATCTGAAGCAGAGATTACTATTTCTTCTTTATCAACAGCTAGTCATATCAGTCACTGAGTATGGGCTGGAACAACTCATGCTGTCAGTAACACAATGTGAATGACTAGAACGCATTCGAAATGAAGGGATGCATATAGTCTTGGGCTGTACAGGAGATACATTAAGACAATGAGGTAAGTCGATTAGATCCAGATATGCGATGGCCCAAGCAAAAGCCTATATGGAAGTATCTCATGTATCCTAAGACTATGCACATCCCAGTTTGTGGGTAACTGTGATGCCAGGATGTGTGTGCCTTGCATTAGAATCTCACGAAGGCTTTTTATGAGTTGTGCATGTCTAGTGACTATTTTTTCCCACACACAGCAATGTATAGTTTCTTCTACACACACTCTCTGGAAGCAACTACAGCCACCAATAGTAATTGTGTGTTGCCTAAAATGGTTGTAAATATATGTGCTCTGAGAACAGATTCCCTGTGAGAAAACCAAATTTGAATTATGTGAATTTTGAATTATGTTAGGTCAGAATATAGGTTGAGTTCTGAGAGTATCCATGTGCTATATGGTGATGGTGTAAAATTTCTTCACGTCACTTCTCATGCCCCTTTTTTTTTAATAAGGAACAGTAATGTCTACAGTCTTTTGTCAGAGTTCCTATTTTATAGGGAACAGAAATTTCTACTGTCTCTTGTCATTCAGAGTTCCTATTTTATATAATAATAATAAATTCTTTAAGCACCAAACACGGCGCATAAGGCAGAAACCAGTGCTCTCCAGGTTGTTCGTTGTGACGCCACTCTTCTTAACTCTTGCACATTATTTAGGCCCAACGTTCTTCCTCCTCTTGTTATTGTTCTTCTAAGTGTTTCTTTTGGTCTTCCTTTTTTCCTCTTACCCTCAGGAACCCAAGTGAGCGCCTGTAGTGGTATTCTGTTGTTTTGCATTCGTAGGACATGACCGATATATGACCATCGTCTTTTCCTTATATAGTCGGAGACATATTTCTGCTTAGAGTCTTCTCTTATTTGTCGATTAGTCTTGAATTCTTTCCAACTGATGTTCATGAGTTTTCTAAGACATTTGTTCTCGAATGTATTCAGCTTGTTCTCCAATGATTTTGTGATTTTCCACCTTTCACAGCCGTATGTTAACACTGAGATAACATTCGAATTAAACAGACGAAGCTTGGTATGTATATTCAGTGATCGCATCTGAAGCAGAGATTACTATTTCTTCTTTATCAACAGCTAGTCATATCAGTCACTGAGTATGGGCTGGAAAAACTCATGCTTCAGATCCTATTTTATATGGAAAGTGAAAAAAGAGTGCCAGGCAAGATAAAAGAGAATTTATTGAAACAGAGAAAGCTAAGTCTCCTGCAAAAAAGGAGACTTGAAAACATATAATATTACTAGAATTTTATCTAAGAAACAGCTAAACCACAATACAACAGTGAAGAGCAGAGAAGGACAAAGCATTAGCAATGAAGAGAAACAAAGGGCCAGATGGGCTGAATATTTTAAGGAAATTCTAAACCGAAACCAACCAATATAGCAACCCATCATTGAACCAGCAAAAGAGCCACTACTGTGCAACATGAACCCACAACAAACGCAAGAGATCTTTCAGAAAATAAAACAGCTGAACACTGGGAAGGCCGCAGGACCAGATGAAATACCACCGGAAACCCTGAAGGCAGATATACCACACACTACATGTGCATAACCCAGAATCTGAACATCCGAAAACCAAAATATTATGAAAATCAAAAGTATTTTTGGCCAGTTTTTGGGCCAATTTAAGCGACTTTTGGTTTTAAAAAAAAAAAGTGGTAGTCAGTTGTCACTTATCACTCCTTCCAGCCACGTGTTGACATATTTACAGGTATGCGAGGAACTGACCATGTGTTATGTTAAGTTTATCACATTTCAGTAATCCCACAATGACCATCGCTGAACGATCCGCAGTGAATATGTGTATTTTAGAGTTAGGGTTAACACTAACCCTAATCCTAACTCTAAAATACACATATTCACTGCGGAATACTTGGTGGTCATTGCAGGATTATCCACGTTTCCAGCCCATGACGCGCAGGCTTCAGTACAGTAAATGCTGATGCAATCGCTACTACGTGATACAAGTGTTCAAACACAGCATGGTCAGTTGTGTTCTGGCATTGCTACCAGCAACATGCGTGGATATTTCTGAGCTTATTTGCGATTCTGTGTTGGATATGTGTGCTCTAATTGGTAATGTTCAGCTTTAGTGCCGGCGATCGATTTAAGGAAGCATGTTTCGTTATTGATGAGAGCGCAGAAAGTAAAATTATTGCAGAAGCTTGATCATGGTGTCTCTGTGCGTCTTCTTACAGAAGAATATGGCGTTGTACGACCACAGTATATGACATAAACAAACAGTCAGACGGGCTGCTGAAGTTTTATAGGGACAGTGATGACCAACAACTAATGTCAGTGTGAGGATTTACTGTGATTTTATTTTCAACAGGCCCCATTTTTCTTCTCCATGTATTATTTGTGTTTTTTCATGAGGGATTACTGGAGGGTTTAATTTTAATAGTTGCACCAGTCTTCTTTTCTTTGTAAAATAATTGCGTTCATTTTATTTCATTAGGAGTTGAGAGCATTGTATTTTTAGGCTGAGTAGATTTGTCAGATAGGATAAATCCGAAAAACCCGCACCTACCCGGTAAATCGAGGGGCGGGTGTAGAACCTCGGCACAATTGCGTAGAACGAATCAAAGTTGATTCTGCTCACACGAACGGTAGTAACCTTATCTAACATGACGCAATAAGGATGCGCGGGAGCAGAATAAACAGGAATCATGAATTAGTTTACGTTATGATTGGCCGGAGTCAGTTATTAACTAATTGCGGCAATATTATTGGTTTAGAGTGGCTCCAGAGAGACGCCACGTGATGAAGTATGGCTTGGGTTTTAGCGTAGTTTTTCTAGGATAAATAACAGTGTTGTAGCCATTAGCAGTCTCTCTGGGTTCAAAATTTTGCTGCCGTGAATCAAAGGCATATTTGTCTGCTCTTAGTGAGAAATTCGGAAATAGGGTATGTTCTTAACTTAATTAACATCGCAGTAAGGTTTTTTTTTTTATATAATAGCTGAACACGTTAGACATAACTTTCTTCATAAGGAGTTAATTCAGTTTGAGGAATTTGGAGTGCCATCAACTTCTATCTTATAGAAATAATATAAATGTGGATCATGCATATAATTTTTTTAATGATAAGCTAGTAGTATCTTTGATTGGTGTAGCGACTTTGAGATATTAACTGTATAAGGTTAAGTCCTTAGGTTATATCAATATATCAATAATGTAATTGTGAGGTCCGATATATATGTAACTCTGATGTGATTATGGATGATTGGTAGTGTGTATATACGTAAACGTAAGTTGTGTATTTTACTAGCGGGCTATTTTGGTAATGTAGTGGGATGACAAGGGGTGTAAATAATTTTTCTGAGTTGGGATTTAATTATTCCTAGATGGTGTGTATATATTTGTGTAATTGATAAACCTTCCCGGGTCAGTCCCTAAGATGTAAGCCGGGGAACTTATACCGTGGAATTTTAGTTTGGGTTGAATGAATGTTTTGACGCCTGAGGCTAGCCTAACGTAACAGATTTAGGTCAGCCGGCATCTGGGGTTTACCTACCAGACAGATATTTACGTTGAAGCTGGGAGAGAGAGAAGAAGAGGGAAGTGTAGGGTAGTATGACCTTTGGGCGGAAATATTTGTTTATCTCTGTAGTTGTGTAGGGGAACTGTATTGAATTAGGGGAGAGGTATTTATTTTAGGTGGTTATATGCTAGGGATGAGTATATGTTGAATTGTTGTACAGTCATTGTTATTTTTTTGTTTACAGCATTTTTCACAGCATGCAGTGAGAGTTGTAAATTGCCTTACAGCTTGCCAAGGTATTCGGCCTTCTCAGGAGTAGAAGAGTCAGGGCATCGCCAGAGGTGAAGAGAACTGGTGACGCAGTATTTACCGGCACCAAGTACGTCTGTTCCAGTAAAAAGAGAACGAAGTTCTCCAGCAGTGAAGCAACGTCTTTTCAGCAGGAACAAAATCCGGTGCTCTTTGCTCGATATAACACACCAAATTAGGCGCATGGCCTGGTGGTGTTGTTGTTGTTTTATATGACCATAATAAAGTCGTTGGTCCCAAACCCGAAGCAGGTTAACTGGGCAAGTGAAAGAAGTTTCCTCAGCAGTGAAAAATCTACATTCTGAGTCCATTACCTCGTTCTGAAGACCGAAGTCATCTACTGCAGCAGTCCGGAAGGGAGAAAGGGAGGGAAAACATTCCTTTCCAAACTGCAAACTAGAACAGGGGAGTGACGGAGTAGCTACTTATCAGATCCTCAGAAGATGACAGTAGCGTCAGAGAGTCACTGAAGCAAGACGGAGTGGAGAGAGAAAGAGGGAGAGAAAATAGTTGGGACCAGTAGGGTCAAATAGTACACTTAAAGGGTTGCCTCTGCGCTAGTATTGTAATAAAAGTCTACTAGTGTAGCAGTCCAGTGGTGTTAGTTAGTGGTGTTGCCATCGCCTAAAGCGCTTTGAAAGTGTGTGTAGGCAGATAATTTAGTTAAGTCTGCAGCCGGACAGTGGATTAGATTTAAAAGTAATATTAGGATAGTAGGAGTGGTAGCTCATAAGTTAGAGACCCCACCAAGAAGCTTTTTGTTAATTATTTTCCCCTGCAGGTTGAAAGAGAGGGTGAAAAGGTGGGGTTATTTTGTCTGTCATCTTAATTGTTTTGGTTCTTTTTCAGGTGTGCGACCTCGCACATTATTTATTTGGATGTGTTATTTATAATGTTGTGTAAATAAACTATAAACTGTATCAGTTTCTCTATAACTATACTGTACGTATATGCTAGTGTCTTGTCTATACACTCAGACAAATTCTAAAACTTAAATCCACTTCATGACAGTCAGATTGGTAAACTTTGCATAGATAAAATGAAGATCTTGACTGTGATCTGAGGGATAGATTGAACAATGGTGAAGTGAACACATGCCACTGACTGTTGGTTATGAAACAAGCTAAAATATGCCATCAATTATAATTGAACATTGAAGGCGACAGTTCATCAACAGATGTCTGACTCCAAGCTGAAAATGACGATTAGAGCATGAATCTAGGCTATTTTTAAAGTTTAAAAAAAATATTTTTATGAAAAATAAATTCTACTTCAGCTGTACATAATTTAAGTTGGGCGATTTTGGGTGATTTTTTGGGCTAAATCCGAAAAAATAGGAAAACCAAAAAACTGCTGTCCCCAAGCATTTCGGATTATGGTTTACACACCTGTAGAGTTGCTACACCAGCTCTTCAAGAAAACCAAGAGTCATGTGAGTATATTCATGTTATACACTAACTGTGTCTCCCCAGAGACCCCATGGGTTACATGGGCTTATTCATCTTGTACTCTAACAATACAGGTTCAGAGATTAGTAAATAAGGACACTTGGATGTTTTAATGTTTTGGTACTTGTAACAGTGGTATTAAAAATATAATAATATGATTATGGTACTTTGATTTTTTAAAAGTTAAAAAACATAAAAAATTTTAATTTAACAATGAAAAACTGCAATAATTCCTTGAAATAATAGCTCTATGCTTTATTTCTTACTCTGACCACAAAATGTTCATCTTTGAGCAAACTTCTGATAAGCTGAATTTCTGATAAGCAGAAATATTTTAAATGGTTCCAGCAACTTCTACTTATACAGACTGCACTGTATTTAACAGAGTAGCAACAGGGAGTGTGGATAGGTTTCACAAACAGATAACTAACGAGAAGGCCCTGTAATAAACACTTAGAGCTGAAATCAGTTTAAAAAAAAACCCACAATCATTCACAATTACTGGACAAAATTATGGTAGATTTACAGGTTGGGTCATGTCTCTCAACATTACCTTTCTTGACCTAAGTGATGGTTGCCTTGCACCTTTAAATCTCATGGTAATAATAGCCCCTTCAGTCATAACTGACTATGGGAATGTGCCCCTGAGGTGACAGCCCTCAGCTGCTTATTATCCTGGTGTTTTCTCCTCTCTTCTGCTTGTTGTGTGAGTTTCTTTTCACTCTATCGGAGGTGGCACTGACTGGAGGCTGCCCAGCTTGAAGTGGGCAATAGCTGTCCAGTGAGATCCTAGAACCTCTACCACTGTCGGAAGTAGCCCCTGGCAGAAGCTGGAGTGTACTCTCCAGGGCGTGAGCTTTGGTACAGTTATATGGAGATCAAGCTGATGCCCATGCTGTATGGTCCCCCTCTCCACGCAGCTGGTAGGTCCAAAGGAACGGCAGTTGCCGATACAAAATCTCATGATACTGCATTTTAAAACTCTGTTGGTAGAGGGCTAGTCAGAAATTTCCCCATCTTACATTTTATTTCTCTCCCTCCCCCTATCTAATAGTCTATATAATCACCCCTTTTGATCTATCAAAAGATCACAATCAACTTGTTGCCAGCCCCCTAGTCTAGATAGAAAGATGCTGTATATAAGTAGATACTAAAGAATCTTGCAGTGAACTATTGCGTTTTACTACTCAGTTCTGTATAAAAATAAATAAACCATCACAAGAAATATTGACAAGCTAGACAACTAATAAATAATCTGACAAGTTAGTTACCAAAAAAGAAAAGAAAAAAATCTGTTTACATGAAATGAGCAGTAGAAAAAGGCACTCCATTCCCAGTATATAAGAAAAAAAAGTACACTACTCACAAATTTCCACTTTTGAAATGGCAACCCAACAGTTATGGGTGGCTGGCCAGCAGTCAACCTGGTCACAAATACCTGACCTCTGTCTGGGTTTGATGGATTGAGATCAACAATCGTTACTTGAACCACAGTCCAATCTGGCGTAAAATCATCAATATGCATTAAAATAACATTTCATATTGTCATTTTCAGCAATGATTGATGTTTTATACACAGTTCTCTCTTTTCATGTGTATATATATATATATATATATATATATATATATATATATATATATATATATATATATATATATATATATATATATATATATATATATATATATATATATATATATATATATATATATATATATATATATATATTATATATATATATACAGTGCTGTCCACTCAATTACCAAACTGATTATTTGTTAAGTTGAAGCAATTTTGCAGGTCCTGGTCAAAAGTCTTTTTTGACTTTGTTGAACAAACTCTGGTGAAATCAAACTCTCATTACTCGAATTTTAAGATAAAAAGGTCATTCTTTGGTCCCAATTCAAATTAGGTCTCACTTAAGCAGATGTTTTGTCTTCAGCCCATTTCAGAAGTTCAAGTTAAAAATATAATTATCTGTGGCCATATGTAGTGTCTTTTTTTTTTTTTTTTTTGAATATGTGATCCATAAATGATGACTGGGCTGCAGGCTTCAGTTCTTACCAGTCTACAAATTGTTTTGAACAGAAACAGGGCACCAGACTCAATGATGAAAGAAAGGTGCAAAAGAATGGTTTGATCTGCCTTCACTGTGCTCGACTCTGTATTCTTCTCTGAGATCGGACTGTCATGCAAGGCTCCCCCAAAGACTGAAGACAAATACGACTTCATTAATTTCCTAGCTTGTGGAAGCTGTCTTTCTCTAAGCTGTCCGTCTACTCAGAGATTGAACTCTAATCAGCAATTTAGACACGTGGCTTCACAGTGCTTTAACGAGTGAATCAGCAGTGGTCTTACATTAGGTCCGGCCCCATCGCCTGCCTGGATGCAAGTAACAGTTGCCTCACTAGGCGCCAACTTTTAGCGTGTTATTTCCGCTTGGGCACGTGACATGAAGTGTGCCTCATGTGACTTTGGGATCCGATAGATGCTCCAACCAATAACATTAAAAGTCACGTGAGGGGTTCCCTAGAGTGTGTTTAACTGGTTCTATCTAAGTCTAAACAGTCTGCCCTAATTCATAACCAGTTTCAGTCCACTGAGGCTAGGTTTAGAATGACATCGTTAATCTAAAAATAGTACTAGACGCTAGGAGAAATTTACCAATGAGGGAAATTTTCCGCGTAAGTTTACCGGCTTTTCGATCATGCATTGAAGATGAAAAAAAAAATGGTGTCTCATAAATTAAATGAAGAGAAGATTCGGCCAGTCATCACAACCATTTCCTGTTCACTTTTTGCTATTAATGCTGAAGTCTTTATTTTCACTTTCTATGACTATTGTGTCAACCATTTCCTGCAGCTCCTGTTCACTTTTTGCTATTAAGACTGCATTGTCAGCATTTCTGAAGTTGTTTATATTATGTCTGCCAATTGATATTCCTGGCATATCCTCTAGAGATCTCATTATTTTCTCACTGTACAGATTGAACAGACCCAGTGACAGCACACATCCCTGACTGACATGTTTTTTTACTTCCTGATACATTCCCATTTGGCTGTTAATTCTTACAGCTGCTGTTTGTTGCCAGTACATGTTCTTTATTATCCTCAAGTCTTTTCCATCAATGTTTATGCTTTCTTTAGCAGCTGGGAGATTTTTTCAAGCCATAAATCGAGGATTCCTCAGCAAAAGAGAAGTTGGTAAAAAGACAAAGATGGCTGTATACTGCTCCACCTATGCCCCAGTCTTGAAGTATGTATGTGAGTCGTGGGCAATGACTACAACCCACAAAAGCCAGATCCAAACCTCAGAAATGAGGTATCTGAGGAAGATGGTTGAAGTTACAAGAAGAGACATGGTCTGCAACCAGACGATACGTCAAGGCCTAAAAACCCAACCCCTGCAGACCCAAGTAGAACAGTCCAAACTGAGATGGTTTGGCCATGTCTGCAGAATAGGAGAAGATCAGCTACCATGGCAGGCATGGGAAACTAACAGCCAGGGATCCAGACCTCCAGGACGACCCAAAGGCTGCTGGGAGGACAACATTAGACAATCTTTGAAGGAAGAGGACTAGAATGGAACCAAGCCAGGAGGAAAGCAGCTGATAGAATATTATGGAGCTTTCTCTTACAGACCTCTACACCTCAAGGTAGAAGAGAAACGACTAAGTAAGTAAGAAAGCTGGAAGTTTATTGTGCATTACTTTTAACGTACGATGCTGTCTTTTGTTTTTTTCGGATTTGTTCTGTATCAATAAGATGGAGTGCACTGGCTTCCTAGCTCGGTGGTCCATGGTTCAATCCCCAGTTGAGGTGGGATTTTTTAGACCACAAATGGCTCCATAGTCGACCCAGGCTCATGAAGTGGGTACCAGAGCAACTCTGGTGGCCGGTGTCATGCTGACCACATCGCCCCTAGTGTGCCGGTGGTCAAGAAAATATGGGCCTAACATCATATTCCAAAATGCCTCAATAGGCGTGTAAATGGGGATCCTAATAAAATGGGGTAGGATTAATGCCATGCAACATCTTTATGTGTGTTTAAGCCATTGACGATGAAACCGTAGTATACAAAACAGGTGATGGCGCGGTAGTGTTTTCAGTCGACATGAATGTTTTCTTGCACAATATTATTTGTGTATGTATAGATCAGGGACAGATTTAGGGTTAAGGTTAGCATCATGTAATGTGTTTCTTAAAGTGCATCATAGGGATAGGCGTCAAGAAATAAAATTGCGAAATACAGTTACACGAGGCACTTTTGTTAAATTAGTCAGCAAAATCGATTACACAGGGGCATGTGTGCAATTATTGCTGCATCTATTTTGTTTTCTAATATGGGTGAATTCATTTTTTATGACTATATTAGCAAGATCAGGGTGTTTGCACATGTTAGTTCATGTGAAAAAGCTGTAAATATGATTTCCAATTTTTTTTTTCCTGAGCAAAACAGTGAGTAAGGTGTACTCGACCTTTTTGGTGACAATAAAGAAAAGTTGGATGAGTCCTTCGATGCCAATGAAATACATCGCAATAAATTCAAAATATAGTTGGAGTAAGACTCGCAGTTTTATATTTTGCATCAGGTCTTTTGGGTGTTTGTAAGGTTTTACTGGTCCAGCATACAGGTTTTTGTCTCAGCAAGACTGGCAGGTTTGCAACAGAGTGGAATAACTATCAAACAGCCCAAAAAGGGCGACCTTGCAGGCTGCAACTACTGGAGAGGAATTATTTTCCAGATCCTGAACTAGCAGCAGAACTATTAGAACCACTATTTGCACAAGTCTGGATAACTGAGACAACACCAACAGAGTGGAGTAAAGGAATAAATGTCAAATTGCCCAAGAAGGGCGACCTTGCAGACTGCAACAACTTGAAAAGAATTACTCTCCTCTCAGTTCCAAGTAAAAAACTAGCAGGATAATTATCCAGAGAATTTCAAAAGCAGTAGACCATAAACTGAAGTAAGTACAAGCGGGATTCAGAAAGAACAGAAGATGTGCAGATCATACATTCCCCCTCAGGAACATTACAGAGCAACGCTCAGAATGACAAGAGACCGCTATAAATTAACTTTGTTGATTCTGAAAAGGCTTTTGACAGCATACACAGGGACAGCCTATGGAACATACTGAGGGCTTATGGAGCTGCAGTGTTTCCATTACTAAAAGCCTCTATTCTAAGTTTACAGGCAATGTTGGGTTGAGCAACCGAACTTTTGAAGTGAAGACAGGAGTACAATAGGGATGCCCCTTATCAATAACTTTATTTTTAACAGTCATAGACTGGGTTATGCGCCAGACAACAAAGGGCAGTCCAAGAGGAATTAGATGGAAAACCTGGAATATGCAAATGACATTGTACTACTCATGCATTTACATCAACAAATAAATAAAAAAAAGGATAGCCAGCAGGTGGGTCTGAACATCAATCTAAACAAGACAGAGGTCATGACACTCAATGTCGGCAATCCTGAGCGAATAACAATAAGGAATCAGAAGCTAGAACAGATAGGCACATTTAAATACCTAGGATGTATAGTGACAATATCAATATCATCTTGAACGGGGAAAAACTACAGAAAGTTGAAAGTTTCAATTATTTAGGCAGTAAAATGACTCAGGATGGTGACACAACAAGAGAAATCCATACTAGAATTGCTTTGGCAGCTAGCGCCTTCAATAGATTATCTAACATTTGGAAATTACGATCATTGAATATACATACCAAGCTTCGTCTGTTTAATTCAAATGTTATCTCAGTGTTAACATACGGCTGTGAGAGTTGGAAAATAACAAAATCATTGGAGAACAAGCTGAATACATTCGAGAACAAATGTCTTAGAAAACTCATGAACATCAGTTGGAAAGAATTCAAGACTAATCGACAAATAAGAGAAGACTCTAGGCAGAAATATGTCTCCGACTATATAAGGAAAAGACGATGGTCATATATCGGTCATGTCCTACGAATGCAAAACAACAGAATACCACTACAGGCGCTCACTTGGGTTCCTGAGGGTAAGCGGAAAAAAGGAAGACCAAAAGAAACACTCAGAAGAACAATAATAAGAGAAGGAAGAACGTTGGGCCTAAATAATGTGCAAGAGCTAAGAGGAGTGGCGTCACAACGAACAACCTGGAGAGCACTGGTTTCTGCCTTATGCGCCGTGTTTGGCGCTTAAAGAATTTATTATTATTATTATTATAGTAACACCAGATGGTGGAACAAGCAAGGGCATCAACAACAGAATAAATAAAGCGAGAACAGCCTTTGCTAGTCTCAACAACATCTGGATTTCTTCCTAGTACAGCACAAGCAACAAATTAAGATTATATAAGAGCTGTGTACTTTCTGTGCTTCACTATGGTGTGGAATGCTGGACAGTAACAAAGAAGGAAATGTCGGACCTGTCCTTCTTCCACACAATCTGCCTAATGAAAATTCTCAGAATCTTTTAGCCGAATGCCATCACCACCCAAGAACTACTTATTCGGAGTAACCAAGAGGACATGCACACCATCATAACTGGCAGATGCTGGAGTTGAGTTGGCCACGTCCTCAGAAGAGGCCCCAATGCCATTACAATGCTATGGACCCCAGAAGGAAAGCAAAAGAGAGGGCAACCAAAAACAACTTGGTGGAGAACTGTGGAGGCCGAGGTGCAAAGAATGAACCAGAGTTGGGGCACTGTACGAAGGATGGCTGCCAACTGAACAAAGTGGAAGCAGTTTGTTGCTTCCATACAAGATGCCACCAGGTGTGTTGGCCTGATTTAAAAAAAAAACTTTTGTAAGACCAGAATGATGTTACACACATTCATCATATAAACATTGTGTACTATGTAATACTGATGCTGGTTCCAAAGGCTGTCATAGCTGGGAGTTGTAGTGAGGATAAGCTCTTACTGCACTTAAATGCATCTATGGCATGAACCTCGAATAACCTCTGGCAACCAAGCATAGCTCCCTGCCTTCATGTGTGTCTCAATTTGAGCCTGGGGGATATGTTTCCACTAATGGGAGAAGGGGCGAAGGCGAGCCACTGGGGCCTTAAAACCAGCAGCTTCAGGCAGATAGGGCTCATGATCATTCGTTGGTTGACTATCTCATCTCATCTCAACCCGTAACCCGTCATGGGTCGTAGGGGTGCCATGGTGGAAGCATCAGCAGACAGGGTCCTCCACTGCTCTCTATCCTCAGCAATGAGTACAAGTGTGGAAAAACCGTGTCCTTCCCATTCCTTGATGTTATCAGCCCAGGATTTTCTTTGCCTTCCTCTTCTCCATTTACCTTCAACTGTTCCCTGGAGGATCGTTTTTGAAAGGGAGTCATGACGAGTTACATGCCCAAACCAGGCAAGCTTTTGACATTTCACTACTGACAAAAGTAGTTCTTGGTGGCCTGAATAGGTGTTTATTTTCTCTCTAACATAGACATTTGTTTTGTGCTCTTTATAGCAAATGCGCAAAATTCTTCTATAACATTTATACTCGAAAGCCTGAATTCTTCGCTTCGTATCTGCAGTGAGTGTCCAGCCCTCACACCCATACAAGAGAATAGATAATACAAGTGATTTGTATAATTTGATCTTCACAGGAAAACTGATGTTACGAGGGGCGTTCAGAAAGTAATGCACCCCATCGTTTTTTTCAGGAGCTGTTTATTCAAAAAGCATGAAATTTATACACAATATACATGGATATGTCATGTAAACATCGGTATTATTCAACATAATCCCGATCAACTTGTATGGCTTTATGCCAGCGCGAAACAAGTGCAAGTATTTCTAGCCCGTACCAGATTTTGTCTTGATCATGTAGCCATTTCTTCGCTGCATGAATCACTCCTTCATCATCTTCAAACCTTGTCCCACGGAGTGCATCTTTAAGTGGACCAAATAGATGAAAATCAGAGGGTGCCAAATTGGGACTATAGGGTGGATGGGGTAGTACAGTCCAACCCAATTTGGTGATTGCTTCCCGTGTTGCCAGACTTGTGTGAGGTCGCGCATTGTTGTGAAGGAGAAGCAGGTCTGCTGGATTCTTGTGCGGCCGAACACTGTGAAAACATTGATTGAGTTTTTTCAATGTCTTAATTTAAGCTTGCGAATTGATTGTCTCTCCTCTAGGCATAACGTCCACAAGAATCACACCTTCAATGTCCCAAAAAGACAGTGATCATGACCTTTCCAGCTGAAGGAATTGTCTTGAATTTCTTTCTTCATGGTGATTGCGGATGATGCCACTCCATTGACTGTCTTTTTGTCTCAGGTTCAAAATGATGTGCCCAGGTTTTGTCACCTGTAACGATCTTAGCCAAAAAGTTCTCTCCATCAGCATTGAAACGCTCCAACAATTCAGAAGAAATTGCTTTCCTTTGCAATCGGTGGTCATTTGTGAGACTTTGAGGAACCCATCTTGCGCAAACCTTAGAAAATCTGAGAGTTTTTATAACTGCATTTGCACTACAAATGGTTACTGACAGCTGTAAGGCTAATTGTTAAGTAGTTTTTTTTTTTTTTCGTACGCCCGCTAATACTCGAGGCGAAATCTCAGGTTATTTTTAATGTCTAACCTGACATTGATTTTTACGTGAGTATCCTATTTTCTTGTACAGAGACAAGTGTCCCTCGCCATTCAGGCAGATACTCGCCGTTTTCGGAGGTACCCATTAGAGCTGGGTCGGCTCAGGAGCCGCCAATCCCTGGTCGACGACACTTCTTCAAATGTTCTCGCCAGGTCTCGAGTTAATCCAGTCCAAATCCCGGTCGACGAAAAATCCTCAAATGCCGTCGCCCGGGTTTGATCCTGAATCGCCCGGTCGCCAGAACGGTGTTGTAACCACTACGCTAGCGCAGCTCCCTGTGTTAAGTAGTGATTCGCCTATCAGTAAGAATAATGCCCTCAGTGCATTTCAACATTTCTGCATTGGTGGCTGTGGCAGGACGTCCACAGCGCAGCCGATCAAGCAGCTCCGTATCTCCACTTCCTGGTTCTTTGATTCTCTGAACCCAGCAACTGACTGTACTCCTGTCGACTGCAAAACTTCCATACACATCACATAGATGCTTGTGAATATTTACAACAGTTTGCTTCTCTGCAACGAGAAATTCTATCACAATTCGCTGCTTATAATGCAAGTTGCTAACACGCTCCATTTCAACAGTTTAGGGCAGCCGTATTATTTGGCCGGTTGTGGTGCAATTTGGTGCACACAATTGGCACATGCCATATTTGAAGTGTGCAAAATTTCATGCTTCTATCTTCATTATTAGTTGAGAAAAATGATGTGGTGCATTACTTTCTGAACGCCCCTCGTACTTTTCCAGATCACATTCAGCATTCACATTGAGGCCATCTCAAGTCTTGTCTTGATTTCTTTACTTGATCTTCCATCACTACATATAGTGGACCCCAGATATTTAAAGGTGTTAACTTCTTCTAACGTTTGCCCATTTAACGTAATGTTGGTCGGAACATGTTTCTTATGGCTATTCACCAATATCTTGTTAATTTCTATGTTAATTTTTTAATGTTGACTATCTAGGAGAAGGTAAAACTGAATTCAAACCACCGCTGCCTTGCCGTTTATGGTAAAGGCTTTGGGAGTTGTTGCGCCATTATCCCAAACTGGACATTAATTGTCACAGCACAGTGTGATAAGAAAGATGTAAATTAAGAAATGTAAGAAAGATGTATAGGATCTGTTAAGTGGCTCGTTAAATGTTAGATCCCTATACAAGTGAGGGGTGAATAGGAAGGCGAATATTCTCACAAAGAGATAATGCGACAAATATCCCCTATTATTCTTACTGAATATATAATTATTATTAAGACCCCATCCTCTCATACTGAGGAAATGATACATATATGTATTTAAGAGATAGTACATGTAAGAAACTCACTCGACCACTTGGTAGATGATATAACTTATGTACAGATATTTAATCCCTACTCCACATTTTCCAGGGTTTTTCCAGCCTTTTCCAGGTCCAGCACGTGATTTTCAAGAATGGGAAACTCTAATATTTTCCTCATCTAATTTTCTCAGATATAATTATCACTTTGCTGACCAGCAATCCGGAGCATTACCGTCTCCCATTACCAAGCGTGTTTGCAGATTTCTTTAAAAAGAACTGTTTTTTTTTTTTTGAAAATTCATAAAAGATTGAAAAACAGACATCTTTTCCCAGTTTTTAGTGAATTTGTTTAACGTCAGCACAATAAAATATTAGTGACATGGATGGCACTGAATAAAATAAGCTTGATTGACGTATTGATTTAACGATTAGCCAGGTATATCAACATAAAAGGCTAATAAAATTGTGAATAAAATGCGAAAAATAAACTGTATTTTTCGTGTTTGTCTTTTTTGAATGTATTCTGCGTCTATGGCATCTGACAATGAGCGTTTGTAAATGTCTGAGTAGTTAAGTACCTCTAGTTGGAGTCTGAGCTGCTTTTTTGATTAACTGGGGCTGAGGTTATAGCTGTAGGCCTCTGCAAGAGTCGTTGTCTGGATCGTTGATAATCCATGACTGTGTGGTATAACTTGAAGCAGGGTATCAGGCATAGAGGTACATTGCAATCTGGGCAGTACATGCAAGTCTGGCTTCTGTTCCCTGCAGCCTTACACACTTTACAGTCTGGTTTGTATCTTGACCTTTCATATTTATCAATGAAGTGGTGCTCAGTAAGTTGTGTTGTTGTGACCTGTGGTTTTGAAGGTGTCACATTGCGTCGAAGAAGAGCAGGTTCAATAACAGTCAGACTGACATCCTGATCTTGCTTTGATCTTTTTTGTAGAGTTGGCAGTGTTGCAGGTTATGTGCCCATTGACCAGGGCAGTTTCAACTAAGAAATGATATAAAAATAGGATCTGTGTGGGTAGGGGTAGCTTGCACCTAGTTGGCTGAAGTGGTTGACACCTCCCATACTTTTGCTGTATTTTTCTCAAGCACTGGCTTCTGAATTGTTCTGCCCTAAAGAATTTGTCTTTCTAACTGTCTTGTTTACATTATCATTGGAGTGAACAGTAGATATATGGTTAAATCCTTTTGTATCATGCCAGGTGACTGTCAGCATGCCTTATCTTCGGTCTCACAAAACACAGGATGATTTGTCTTTTTCAATTTGAGTTGTTTTTTCTTCTGTGCTACAGGAAAATGCTTCCTATTTTCAGCAACTGTTCCAAATGCACCAATCTGAATTTCAAGTCTTGAAATAATGCTGAAGGCTGAATAAAAACTACCACAGAAGAGAATGTCCTTTGTTGCCTATCCATCAAGAAGATCCTTGACAACCCTGAAAGTTGCCCCAACACAACCTTGATAATTTTCCTTACCAGTATCAATTTTCAATTTCATGCAGTATTATGTTTTAGCATCAGTGACAGCAGATGGTTTGAATTCCCACTTTTTAGCAGTTAGTGCTTGAAATATATTCCTGCCTGTGAGCGAGATGATTTTCTCCATACCTATTCACTTCGTCAGTGGTCAGATCTATGGCAGTGTCGGGGTAAAAAAGTTTGAAAAAAATCAAGTGCCATATATTCAGTTGTGGCACCATGAACTTTGTGCAGCCCACAGCTTCCAACATTAGTTCTTTGCCTTAGTTCTGGTTCAGTAGTGCATTAATTTTGTCATGAAAAGCCCAGTTTACATTAGGTCCATCCATGGATAGATGGAGCAAATGTCCTAAATTTAACGATGAGCATGCATCATCAGATGCAGTCTGCATATCAAGAGCTCTAGCATGTTCAAGAAACTTTGATGTAAGATAATCTGTTTTTATCACATTTACATCCCAGAAACGAACATGGAAATCCATTTGCTTTCGCTGCACTGATTTGTTTATGCTTTCATCAAACAGAACAATATAACTGTTCTTGCTAAGCTGGCTCTCAAGAAGTGATGAGAAATATGGAGCCAGTCCAAAAAGAGGTCATGTAGAAAGTTCTCATTTCAGATAGACCAAACTGTCTGGCAATAGAACCATTAGGAACAATTTTTATTAATTCCTGTATTTGAATTAAAAATATAGTGACTTTTGACTGAAAACAGAGTCCAAATAATCTCAGCTCTGAGAGTTTCTTCCTTGGTCACAAATGATGTCACATCTGTAGGTCTTCTGGTAGTGTTAGATCTTTTTGACATGTCTGAGGGACTAATGTTAGAAGGTTTTGATGTTTCTGAGGGTAAAACTGCTCCTTGGGGTTGCATTCTTTTCTGTAAAAAAAAAAAAAAAAAATGGAACACACAAATAACTTATGAGTAGGCCTAAGCTATGTATATTTACCAAGTCAAAGTTGTAAACACATACATAATATAGTCAAACAATGTTTAACTAGAACAAAAGCTAATTTATAGTAACTGGCAAAAGCTAATATATAGTAACTGGGAGGGTGAAGTTATAAAAATATTCTTATAATGCTTATGATAAGTGAAAATCTATTGAATATCTAACTGTAAATAGCAGGTTTTTTTTTACAACCCCCCCCCCCCATCTTTACTATTTGTGTTTGGTTTTTGTTTTGTTTTATCTCGTTTGTTTGTTTTTATTATTTTTTAAATGTTATTTATTTATTTTTTAAATAACATAGGCCTATGCACAAAATTGGTAATTTTCATTCAACCTAATTACAGTGATTTAACAGATGTGATGGCACTTTCATGAATCAGTGGTTATTCATGTTATCTGGAATTGAAAACATGTAGGCCTATCCTAATATTGACCCTTCAGAAGTTGATTGAGATATGTCTCTTTAGGCTATCATGTAAAAAAAAAAAATCATTAAAAATATATTTATTTCCAAAGAATGTGGTGAAATGAACAGTGGGACATGGGTCTGATAACAGGGTATAGGATATGGAATCACCATCATTTTCTATTCCTGACCATCTTAAACTGTGTCAAACATGTTCCCGTAAGCAGTTGTAAACCAAGAAATTTCATTCAAACACTATAGCCTAATTTTGGCCATGGTTAAAAATAAAACTGTTAATAGGCCTACATTGTAAATTACAGATGCAAGTACAGTAGGCCTATCTATTAACTCTTAAAGGCCGGAACGACGCTGGTAGCGTACATCCGCAAAACCCCTAGAAGCCGAAACGACGTTGGGAATGTCACTTTTGTTTTCAGTGAAATTTTTTCCGTATTTTCGTTATAACTCATGACTGAATACTATATGTAGAATATCACTAAAAATCCTTCATATTCTAATTCTACATTCATTTATCTTTACTGTGATGTATAATATGTGTGTCTTTGTTGTGTAATAACTCAGAAACTTTAGAATTTATAAAGGTACTGCTTTAAGGTACAAAAATAATTCTGGCAAAACTCGTGAAAAAATTCCGGCCTGCAAGAGTTAACTGGATTTATTTTAATATGTTTTATAAATGATATAAATGAATTTATTACTTACCTCAGTTGAAATGAACGATTTAATACAACTTGAATGTGGAGGCAAGTTCTTGGTGTTTTTTTTCCAGTAGCATGCGACGTTACTGCACTTTCTCCAAGCAGGTCAAATATATTTCTTTTTTACACATGGTGCAATTTGCAGTTTTTCCAGGCCCTATCCATGTTTTATAACTTGGCATTTCTAGCCATTTATACTGAAAGTGACAACCAGGCATGTTTCTAACTAATAATTTCAAAGGTGGCGATGCTTGATTCGAATAGCAGACGCGAGAGCTAAAAATAAATTGTGTGTGCGTTCACGTCAATAACGCAAATCGCCAAAAACGTCTGGAAATGGATTTAGTGCGCAAAGGGAAGTAAAAATTCTACGGTAACTGAAGTTTAACGAATATTGCCACCAATAACCGAAAAATGGACATTTCGATTTGTAATTTCTTTTCCGACCTGGAAAATTCAATGCAGGAAATTCAAGGCTTTTAACCATTTTTCCAGCCTTTTCAAGGCCTGGAATTTGTTTTTTCCATTTTCCAGGTTTTTCCAGGTTACTACGAACCCTGAATTTATATATATATATATTATATATATATATATATATATATATATATATATATATATATATATATATATATATATATATATAGAGAGAGAGAGAGAGAGAGAGAGAGAGAGAGAGAGAGAGAGAGAGAGAGAGCACAAACACAAACTTATGTCAATTTTATGGGCTCCTCAAGTTATGATGGGGTTCCACCTTGATGACCTCATAACCCAATAATGTATTGATATATTACATATTTCCAAGTCCATATTCCATCATATCATCATTAGTTTAAATCAAACAATGTACTTTAAACAAAAAATGCCTGAAATAAAAGATTATATGGCACTGCATTGACTATTTGCCATATGTTACCGTGGCCTGAAAGTGGAGCAAAGAATAGTAACATTGATCCCTACCAAGCATGTCATAAAAGGCAGCTAAGGAGGGTTGGACACAGAATTTTTTACTCTGTCGTTTAAAAAAAATATTAAACAACAAAAGTCATATGACATGGTGGCCACACGCTTGACATTCTAGTGCTGCTTTATTATCTTGATCTTTAATTCCAGCTCAATCACCTTCATCTTCTTTGTCACTGAAATCCATCAGTGAATACACTCTTCCTCTTAGAAACAGTGCATAGATTCGGTGAGTTTTTTTTAGGCATGTTGTGTGAAAAGAGGACAATTTTGACATTTCCTTCTCTGTAACTCTCCAGCATTCTGTACCATAGAGAAGCACAGAAAACACACAGCTCTGATATAATCTTAATTTTGTGCTTGTGCTGTATTGAGAGGACTTCCAGATGTTGTTTGGGCTAAAAAATGCTGTTCTTGCCTTATTCATTCTGATGTTGATGTCTTTGCCTGCCCCGCCGTCTGGTGTTACAATGCATCCTAGGTATGTGAAGGTGTCTGTTTGTACCAGTTACTGATTCCTTACTGATATGGGCTCAGGGTTGCTCACATTGAGCGTCATGACCTCTGACTTCTTTAAATTGATGTTCAAGCCAACCTGCTGGCTAAACTTATTAAGTCTATCCATTTTTTCCTGGATGTGTTGATGTGAATGTGCTAGTAGTGCAATGTCATCTGCATATTCCAGATCTTCCAATGTAGAAAATGTAGTCCATCTTATTCCTCTGTTGTCCGGCGCATCACCCAGTCTATGACTGTTAAAAATAGAGTGGTTGATAAGGGGCATCCCTGTTGTACTCCTGTCTTCACCTCAAAGGTTAGGTTGCTCTGCCCAACACTACATGTAAAGTTGGCATAGAGGCTTTTTATGATTGACACTATGAAGCCTGGAATTCCATAAGCCCTCAGTATTTTCCATAAACTGTCCCTATGTATGCTGTCAAAAGCCTTTTCAAAATCAACGAAATTAATGTACAGCTGTCTTTGCCATTCTGAGCTCTGCTCTATAATCTTCCTGAGAGTGAATATATGATCTACACATCTTCTGTTCTTTCTAAATCCTGCTTGTTCTTTCCTCAGTTTGTGGTCTACTGCTTTTGAAATTCTCTGTATAATTATCCTGCCTAGTATTTTGCTGGGAACTGAGAGAAGAGTGATTCCTCTCCAATTATTGCAGTCTGCAAGATCTCCCTTCTTGGGCATTTGACAATTATTCCTTTGTTCCACTCTGATGGTGTTGTCCTCATTTTCCAGACTTGTGCAAATAGTGGTTCTAATATTTCTGCTGCTAGCTCAGGGTCTGTCTTAAATAGCTCTGCCTTTAAGTTATCATGGCCAGGAGCTTTTCTGTTCTTTAACCCTTTGATTGCTGTGATGATTTCTTCTTTTCGTGGAATGTCTGTATTTACATCTAGATCGTTTTCAGCCTCAGGAACATTCAATTGTGTCTCTGGTGGTTCCTTGTTCAGAGTTTCTCTGAAGTACTCTGCCCATCTTGTTTCCTGTCCTTCTGCTGCCATGATGAGTTTTCCTTGCTTATCTCTTACTAATGTAAAAATAATAATCTTCACACTCAGACAGCTGAGTGAAAAGGCCCTTGAGCATAAGAGTGAGATCCATCTTTGTTTCATAGATCTGGAAAAAGCGTTTGACAGGGTCCCTGGAGCAAACTTTGGGACTGTTTGGCAAGGAAGAACATTCCAACACCTCTGATTCATGCTATACAGAGCTTCTACAAGTCTTGCAGAAATTATGTGAGGACAGCAAACCATAAGTCAGAAGAGTTCAGGACCACCACTAGTGTAAGACAAGGTGATATTTTGTCACCTAACCTTTTCATACTGCTCATGGACAATGTCATCAAGGCATGTAAGGAGAGAACAAGAAAGTATTCAGTGGGGTACTGGAAGATGAGACAGGTATGTATTTTGGAGCTGGCATTTGCTGATGATGTTGCCCTGATTGCTAAATCAGAGGCACATCTCCAATCCAACCTGCAAGTCTGGAAGGAAGAGCTGGAGAAGAGAGGGATGGTCATAAGCAGCTCTAAACAAAATCCATGGTGATATCACGAGAAGAAAGAAGACATCAGATTAAGCTGGGAGAACAGGTCCTGGAGCAGGTCGACCACTTTAAATACCTCGGAGCTATTATAGACCGAAAGGGAGGCATCAAAGAAGAGTTGGCCACTCAAAAAGCAGCAGCTGGGAGACTTTTTCAGGCCATAAATTGAGGATTCCTCAGCAAGAGAGAGGTTGGTAATAAAACAAAGATGGCTGTATACTGCTCCACCTATGTCCCAGTCTTGACATGTGAATGTGAGTCATGGGCAATGACTACAACCCACAAAAGCCAGATCCAAACCTCAGAAATGAGGTATCTGAGGAAGGAGGTTGAAGTAACAAGAAGAGACATGGTACGCAACCAGACGATACGTCAAGGTCCTCAACAGCTGCTACTGTTATCAACATACTAAGGTACTTACCATCAGGTACTGATGACATTCTGTCTGTAAAATGTGTCATCAAGTCACCTCCGAATCTGAGTGAAGTCAAAGCTCTGTTCATTGCTTCTCTGTGTGCAGTGATGTCCTCCTCACTTAAGTTACTCCAGCTGTAGTCACTGCTAAGAGTTAAGAAAACAGATAATGATCTGTACTACAACATGCAAACTTCTCAGACAATATAAATGCTTAATAGTAACATCTACTGTATCTTGTCTAATGGTAAAATGTTATTATTACCACTGTACAGACTGTTTTCTTTACATTATTTTACTTTTTAACTCACAATAAGTCAACTGATAATATATTGTTTTCATTTCTTTACTTCTTTTTAAAAATTTTGTTTGCATTTGTTTGTTTGGTTTTTTTGTTGTTGTCAAGTCAGCCTGACTACATTGCATGTGACATGATGGAGAAATTAGGTGTATCTAGATGATGCCAGGTGATAGTGCCAGACAAGAATTCTGGACTAAAAGAAACACCCCACTATCAGAAAACAGCACTGGTGTATGGATAGCATAGGTTATAGTCAGGTAGATAAGTACTCTTAATTGAGATGGTAAGATACAAGAGTCTACTTCACCTTCTCATTCAGACTACGCTATCCTTTAACAAAAATTGTAATTCCAATTTAAAATTCAAAAATAGAATTGTCAGAACAACTCTATAATAGGTAATGACCTTAGTTGTTGGATACCTGTCTACTACAGTAGCCCCACTGTAATGTGGACTTACAACAACAATAATAATAATAATGGCTTGCTCTGCTAAGAGTACGGCCACATCACAATAGCTGACAATAAGAAATAACATCTTTAACAGCAATTTCCCTTTAATGAATAAACACACACAATGCCGTCACATACGGCTAGCAAATGAATGAATACATATATAAATGCCAGAGAAAACTTGCCTCAATAAATTTAACCACTAGTCACATTCAAATCGGTATGACTACATTGTACAACCCTGTACTGACTATCGCTCATCCTAGCGATCAACAAATTATGACAAAGCAATACCTAATCATGAATAACTTATAATCTGCGGTATAAAGGAAATGCCACTAGATAATACACCAAACATCTAGCATTATGCAAGATAATCCACTAAATCCAATAGAAGGCAAGAAATACCACATAAACCTCTCATGGCACACTTCTCACCAAAAGATATGCTGGCAAGGGAAAATAGGCACGTCTTTTCTTTTAGCAGCCTAATAATGATCTTTGCGCCCAAAACATCCCCGCTTCCGTCAATCACGTGACATGCGGGAAGTTACCCCAAGGTTGCCAAAACTCAGTGTGAACAATGTCGCCAACTTGAATTTTTTGTCCCTGCGACAATAGCGCCGTGACAAGAATATTAAAGGAAATGTCAAAGTTCCAATGTACAATTACTGAATCAATTTATTTATAATTAATTTCTTTTCTTTCTGTCTCAGAATGAGTAAGATTGAAATTTATATATAGTGATACATTACAGGACATTCCACAGATCACCATTATATATTTATGCTGTTCAAATATCACTGTAATAGAAGTACTCTGCAAACTGTACTGTGTTAAATATACAGTCTCTTCATTGACAACTCGTTTCATTGTTCATGAAAAACGGTAACGTGAGTTCATGTGCTTTAACTTATCTTCACTTCTCTTGGGCTGCTAGACTACTATGTACCAGACCAGAGTTGATGCAGTCGTACACGATGATGAAACTCTTCACTGATGTTCCCATACAGTAGGGATAACAGCAAATATGAGTGGTCCCACTGTAGTGATCCTTGACAATTAGGCAGGATAACACTTGGAGTTCCCACTTCAGAGTTCCTCTATGTCGATCAAATTTGATCTATCTTATGACATGTACCATCTAGCCTTCAGAATATACAAATCTGGACAAATGACTTGATAAAGGTAGGCTGCCACAGTTACACAGAATGTGATCTAAGTCATGACTTGCTCTTTCCTTCTGAGATCGTGTGTACCAATTTCAAATTGAGCACTGCTTAAATAGCCTCACATTCAGCATAAAGTAGACATATTAAACCAAGACCTGTATATTAAACCTGTCCCAGGTCGTTGAAGATGCCTTCCAAGAAAAGAAAAAATTCTTTACCCTATGGATAGATCTCCAAAAAGCTTCTGACAAAGTATGGAAAGATGGGTTAATAGTAAAACTGCAAAGAAACAGAATCAAGGGTAATATGAGAAAATGGATTCAGTTGTTCCTACACAATCGGAAAGCAAGAGTCACCATGGAAGGCCACAACAGCAAGAAAATCCTCCTAAAACATGGAGTTCCTCAAGGTTCAGTATTGTCTCCCACCCTGGTCCTTGTGTTCATCAATGACCTCATCGACGACCTGCCACAAGGTGTGAGAGCTGCCCTATACGCTGACGACTTGGTGGTGTGGTGTGTAGAAGAACATCTAACTATCGCTAATAAGCGAATACAAAGGGCAGCAGGCAACATAGCAGCATGGGCAGAAAAATGGATGGTGTAGATCAACGCTGAAAAATCCTCAACAACACTTTTACAAAGAAGGAGAGATACGACATGGAAATATACATGTCCAAACAGATGAGGAACCGGTGTACTTGGGCATTACATTAGATAAGATAATGACATGGAGGCACCACATCGAGAGAACAGAGGCCAAAGCGAGAAGAAAACTTGCCATACTGAGGAAAATAGCTGGATCAAGTTGGGGAGCTAATGAAACAACACTAAAGAAAGTTTATACAGGTGCAATAAGACCTATATTAGAGTACGGATCAGCAGCATGGTCTACAGCAGCCAAATCACACCTACAAGCCTTGGATAAGGTACAAAATCAAGCGCTTCGGTTGATCATGGGTGCCATGAAGACCACACCAATAAATAAAATGGAAAAAATCACAGGCATTCCACTTTTATTATACAGACAAGACACTAAGACCCTGATCCAAGCAGAAAAGTACAAGAACATGCCCGCACATCCAATGAAAACTAGATTTAGAGATTTAGCCAGTGGGAGGTTGAATAGAAGCAGTTTTGTGCATCGGTCCAAAAAACTAATTAGAACATACAAGGATGAACTACCAGACATCACTAAGGAAATAATTCCCCCACTCCTCCCAACCCCATGGGAACAACATCAAAATTTCAGCATTAAGATCTCCATAACTACCACCTGCCCCATGGGAGAGCTAAATACTCTCCAAAGGAAAATAGCAGCATGTGACATGATTGAAGAACTATACCCCAGAGAAGCATAGATCCAAGTATATACTGATGGATCTGCAACCAGAGCAGTGAAGAACTGAGGCGCAGGAGTTTATGTGGTCTATCCAGACAAAGAAAACGAATCCACATGTTCACCTACTGGAATATTCTGTTCAAACTACTCTGCTGAAGTACAGGCCTTAAGCATTGCTGCAGGAATAATAAATAACACAATAAGCCAATGTCAGCAAGTTGTATTCCTTACCGATGCAATGTCAGTTCTGCAAGCCCTCAACAGTGATAAACTGCCAGAGTTAAATAAAGCCCTATGCGAAGTAAATATCAAAAGAAGGGTAGTGCTACAGTGGATACCATCACACTGTGGCATACCAGGAAATGAGAGAGCAGATACATTAGCAAAAGAGGGAGCAACACAGGAACAAAAAGAACAAACAATCACATTCCAGGAAAAGAAGACCCTTATCAAGGCCATCAGGAAAATTGACCAACAAAGAGACAACTATCACTATCTTGATCGAGCAAAACAGGTGATCCTGTTCCGTATTAGAACAGGACATAACAGACTGAACAGTCACTTATACAGACTGAGTAAGGTCCCATCACCCCTATGTACGTGTGGACAGGCAGCACAGACAGCCGAACACATCCTGCAAGGCTGCCACATGCTTAGTCAATTGCGAACTGAACATTGGTCCACAGAGACGCACATCCACACAAAGCTGTTTGGGAGTCTTGAAGAACTTTCAACCACAGCAACATACATCCAGAGAACCGGACTTCTTGTGTAGACATTACTAAACAACAGCGTACGAGAAGAAGAAGAAGAAGAAGCATAAAGTAAAGCTGTGACGTCACTAGAACTAAGCTTGAAATTTTTCTTGACTTAGCTGAAACATTTTGGGCATTTGTGTTTCTAGTCCACACAGTTCTTCATCATTTTCCTCTTCTACACCATAAATTCGTTCCATCCTTATTTCCTTTTATTTGGCTGAAATGTAGCTTTCTTCCAATCTATCTTTTTCCAAGTTATGTCCAGCTTTCATTTTGCTATGTTTAAAAAAAGTGCAAACAAGCCTTAAGAACTAACATCTGGACCCAGTAACTTGCAATTATCTCAGCAAATACTGCAAACCTTACACTTTTAAATTTATCTACACATACTTCGTTTTGTCCTTGAATAAAAGGAATAAGTATAATTTCCCCATGTTCATCCATTTTAATACACTTCCAAAGAAACTTTGCCATGCTAACACAAATGTTTTCACTTCATAGTCACCATTATCAGTCCTAGGCCAAGCTTTGCATGCAGACTTGTCCAAAAATGGGTGATTCTGATTGAACGCTATTTCTGTTACACTATGAGTCAATCCCAAAGATATCTTGTTGACATTTATCGATATTGCAATCATGGTCTTCAGCACTCTTGACTCCTCCACATACATTTTTGCTTTCAATCTGGATCTTTCAGATCCATTTCTACATTCAACTTATCTTCCATGGTCATAAGAATGCATAAAACCACCTCCTACAGGTTAAAGTACAATATATCAAAATCAAAGAGAATTATTTTGAGCAGGCACAGCAAAAAGTGGGAGACTTAGAAAACATCATATGTTTCAACTCACCAAGTAGCACTGGCCTTCAACAAACTTATGTCAGGTCTTAATGTCCAGTCCTATCAGCTGCAGGTCTCTCCATGTCTTCATAATAATTATCATTTCTGTCTCAAGTTATCTGCTCCATGTGGTTGGTTCACTCTACCTCTGTTCATGTTAATCTGAGACTCCATGTGTTTGGTTCAGTCTACCTCTGCTCATGTTACTCTGAGACTCTGTGTGTTTGGTTCAGTCTACCTCTGCTCATGTTACTCTGAGACTTTTTTCGATTTTTTTTTTCAAACCCACCCATTGTACTCCACGTCTTACCGCAGTTTCCCTCAACTTCCTCCATTACTCTGAGACTGTGTTTGGTTCAGTCTACCTCTGCTCATGTTACTGTGAGACTCTGTGTTTTTGGTTCAGTCTACCTCTGCTCATGTTACTCTGAGACTGTGTATTTGGTTCAGTCTACCTCTGCTCATGTTGCTCTGAGACTGTGTGTTTAGTTCAGTCTACCTCTGCTCATGTTACTCTGTGTTTGGTTCAGTCTACTTCTGCTCATGTTACTCTGAGAATTTCTGAATGAGGACTGTTTCCTCAGTGTGTGTCATATCTATCACCAGATGAGATCAATGACCCCTCAACATCTGCTGCAAAAATACCTGACATCTAAAGGAACAAGTGAACATGGCAACTACTGCTGCACAAACTCTAACAAAAATATCATCAATCTCAGGCTGACTACTTCTTTCTTCACATATTACAGCCAGAATTCTCTAGTTGATAAGAACTTGTATCTTAACTTTTACTATGCGGTTCACCACTTCAAATGGCGAGCCATTGGTTCCATTTATATGGCTCGCCAGGTCATCTGGCGCGGCCAGTAAGTCTTTATCGGCAAAGAGTTAATGGAAAATTGTCGATGTTTTATCCAATCCAACATTTATAAAGTCACTTCCTGTATTCAATCTGTTTACAATTTCAGCATGGTGTATTTTTATAAGTTATTACGTTAGATCTTTAGTACCTTTGTTTGGCTGTTGATCATAAACAAATTTTTTCTAACCAAAATGGCTTCATCTTCAAATGATTGCAAGCAACGATTATCGGCTGTTCAAGCAGCACAGCTTATTTCTTCTTGGATTGAACATGAGAATGATGAGTTATCGAGTGAAGATGACAGTTCAGATTCAGAATATATTTTGCCCAGCGAAGATATATGCAAACAAAACACTGAATCAGATGAGAAGGGGGCGTTTCCCCTAGCTGGTTGTCAGTAGTACTAGTACTAGAAATTCCAGGCCAGTGAAAAGACAACAAGGAAAAGGTAAAGCTCCCATGAAGAAAAGATTAAGAGAAGATAGGCCTACATCTAGATCACCCCACAGAGAAGCAGAACCCACAAGTACTGATGGTAATACAAGTACAATGAATGAGGAAATTAGGTGGAATGAAGTTGATGCTGGCTCAACACAAAATGCTTTCCGCTTTGTACTGCCTCATGCTAGGATTACAGGTGTGAATCCAAATATTATACCTGATGTTATCTAGATTCCAGGAAGCATTTTACCTTTACAAGGAGCTGTCTTTGGATGAAATGGTAATTGGGTGGAAAGGCAGATGGGCTCACAAAATGTTCAATGCCTCTAAACCCAAAAAATATCACGTGAAGACATTCGGTCTTTGCGACAGTAGCACAGGGTATGTAGTAAATTTGTTGATATACTTTGGGGCCAATACTTCTTACAGTCCAGATATTGATGTAAATAGCCAGCAAGCCATCAAAGTTTTTGACACTTTGCTACAACCATGTGGAAAAGGTCATCACATCTATGCTGATCAATATTACACAAGTGTGCTGTTGCTTCAATGTCTGAATAACAGGAGTCATTATTTCACTAGGACTGTCAACGTTAATCAAAAGAACTTTCCAAAAGAGCTGAAAACTACACAGCTAATGCATATAGAAATTAAATGGTATATGGAACAAGAAAAAAGATTTTTATGCGTAATGTTTAGGGACAATAAAGCAAAAAAACCATGCATTCTTTGTATCAAGCTGCGCAACAGTGGAAAGCAAGGGCATCACCAATCGCTTTGGTGAAACAAAAAATAAACCAGTAATGATTGATTATTGCAATCAATGCATGAATGGATGTGACAGAGTGGACCAAAGCATTGTAACATATGGCACATTTAGCAGAAGAACAAGAAAGTGGTGGAAAAATATTTTCTTCTGGATTTTTGAAATAGCTCAGCTCAATGCGTATAAATTATTTGCACTGTCAAGAACAACAAATGCTAAAAAACAGCCTTCTCCAATTTAAACGGCAACTTGTCAGTGAGCTCTCTCTTGTTGCTGCTGTGAATTTCCGGCAAATTCCTCCCAGGATTGGACATGGCAATCAAGTGAACAATCCAAAAATCAAAATTTCATCGCAACTGTGTCGTTTACAGCACCCCTCAAGTAAGGGTCAGGACATCCTTTTATTGTGAAGGATGCACAAATAATCCCCATCTACATCCAAATAACTGTTTTGCTGCTTATCATAAAAGGAAATAGTTTGTGGTAAATGTAAATATCAGTTGTGTATAAAGTTGTGAACATAGTTTATTTTTGTCATGATTTTTCAATATGTGACCTGAACATTTCAAAAGAAAACATTTTTATTTATTATTCAAAACAACTGAAACTTGTCTGTGTTCCATATAATTGGATGAAAGTGGTTCTAGGAGTTCCAGGCTTCCAAATTGGATTATTTTTGTGGGTAAGTACAACTTTTTTCCAAATTTTTTATATTTTTAAATTGTTCTGCACTCATTACTGTATATGTTGTATGCATGTTTAACACCACTAAACAATTAAGTTAGGTGCATGTCAAAGGGGTTACATTTCTCTATATTTAGATATATAACACTTCATGTTATCATTATAAATAAATTATTTAATACAAAATCCGTAACGGTAGTTATGTATGTAAATAAAAGTTAACATATACTACTCGTCAAAAGTCAAGGGCCACCCTATTATTTTCAATACACTTTTATATAAGCGGATAGAATGATTAAATGAAGGAAGTTTTTAGTAAAAATGGGTGCAATATCTTCCTCTGACAGTCCTCTATGCACGTTAAGCATAAAAACAACTCACTGACAACCATGGTGATCACGTGCAATTTGGTTTGCTGACCATAAATTCACATTTTTAATCTGTTTTTTTCAAACTTCCGTAGAACCAAACAGGTGAAGTAATCGTGCTGATTGACATTCCATGTGCAATGGCGACTTTTCGTGAACAGAGTTCACTCTTAATTTGTTTTACAATCAGCAGACTTAGAGTAGTTTCATCACTTGCAAAAAAGATGCCACCGAGAAGAAGTCTTGACACCATACAAAGAATGAGGGCTATAGCGTGGGTTGAAAGTGGTTTATCTGTCCGTGAGGTTTCTAGACGGCTTGCAGTGTCACACTCTACTATCCAAAGAATTTTGGAGAGATTTCAGGCCACAGGAAGTGTGGAGGATCGCTACCGGCCAGGTCGCCCTAGATGCACCAATAGACATGATGACCGGTACCTCTTGTTGTTAGCCCTGCACCATCAAACAGTGACTTTTTCCACTCTAAGATGTCAGCTGAGACAAACTGTAAACGTTAATGTCAGTCAAAGCACCAATTGGAGACGTTTACATGAATTTGGACTGGCTGCTCGATGTCATGCAGTCAGAATCCCTCTTACTCCTGCTCATCGCAGAGCCCGTATTGCTTGGTGTCGCGAGCACATCCAATGGACAAGGCAACAATGGAGTCAAGTTCTCTTCACTGATGAATCTCGCTTCACTGTGTCATTCAATGATGGCAGGATTCGAGTTTGGAGATGACCTGGAGAGCGATTTACTGATGACACAATTCGAGAGGTGGATCATTATGGTAGGGGTTCTGTCATGGGCTGGGGAGGCTTCTACAGACACGGCAGGACCCCACTCTACATCATCCAAGGCAACTTGACCAGCCCAAAATACCAGAACAAAATCTTGAGACCAATTGTTCAGCCTGCTCTGGAGGCCATAGGTGGTAATGCCATCCTCCAAGATGATAACGCTCGACCCCATCGAGCTCGTGTGGTGAATGAGTTTATTCAGCAACATGGGATCATCAGGATGGCGTGGCCAGCTCATTCACCTGACCTTTCTCTGATTGAGCACCTCTGGGATGTCCTTGGTCGAAGATTGTCAACAAATCACCCCCTGCCAATGGATGTTGCACAGCTGACTGCATTTCATCTTCAGGAATGGCAAGCTGTTCCTCGGGATACTCTTTGGACCCTTGTGGACTCGATGTGTCTACGCTGCCTTGAATGTCTTGCTGCAAATGGTGGTCATACCAGATTTTGAAATGTCTATTTGTCCAATATCTATTGTGTGACTTTTGAAAAGGTGGGTGACACACTTCACAGCTTCATTGCGTTTGAATGTGTTGTTCCATTTCTTTACGTGACATGTCAATTTGGTATTCAATAAATGCCGTTCTGACTGATACCAATTATGTTTATATCAGATTTGTTTTATGGTTTCAACCAAGGTTTTTCTAAGTGGCACTTGACTTTTGACAAGTAGTATATTTCTGCGCTTTATCTAAATATACAAAAAAAATTCAAATTGCGATAAAAACGTTATTTGTGCTCAGAAACAACTCCAACTTTCCTACATTATGTGAAAATGGATGTACTTTAAAATGAAAGTAGGTTTAGGGGTTGAAGTTTACCAGAATTAATTACACATATTGATAAGATCAATTTGTTTTCCAATTTTTTATCTTTTTAAATTTTTCTGCATTCATTACTGCATATGTTGCACGCATGTTTAAAATCATTGAATAATTCAGTTAGGTGCATGTCAAAGGGGTTTCATTTCTCTATATTTAGATATATAACACTTCATGTTATCATTATAACTAAATTATTTAATGCAAAATCAGTAAAGGCAGTCATGTCTAAAAATGTACTCTCTGAAATCAGCTTGTAAAAATGTGGTTTTTGAGGATGTATACTAAGAGTTAAATGTAATTCTTACTTTGTTCTTATCTTATTTGTCAGTGATAATTATTTGAGTCCCATAAGTTGTTCTTTCATAAATAGGAGCTTGTACAAAATGGAAAGACTGATATGGTATAACAAGACCTGCAGTGTGAAAGTCAGGGAAAGGACTAGACAAATATAAGTGGAACAAAAGGTAAGTAAATGGTGTTCACATTAAGCAAGACTCACTGAGGAAACTGATGACAGTAGTACTCACAAGGCAGTGCTTGGAATCCCCAGGACAAGAGAAACCTAGAGAGACCTAACAACACACAGGGAAAGCAATCAGAGGCACAAGTAACAGGGATAAAGAATGCGTGTGATCACCTTGAAAAGATGGTTCAGGATAGCAAGACGGTGAGCAAAACCTAAACAATGTTTTGGATAGTCAGTTTATACATTTAACTGATTCCGTACGCAAGATCTTTTAAAAGACGCAATGGCCGACCGCTGTGACCGCAAGATCTTTTAAAAGACGCTGATTTATTTTGTTGTTTCTTTCTATTCTAATATTTTATACTGCCCGGAATTTATCTCGAACGGAAGTAAACACAAAACTGGGCAAATTTCAACAAGCTTCAACGTCTTTAATGTGCGTTTGAAGGGATTTTTTCATTTATCTTCATCTTTAATCGTGTTTTGTCATATCACCATAATGGCCGAAAAACACACAGGATATGTTACTAATATGTGAACAGTGAACAAACTGTGTGATCAACCATAACTTTCTTACTTTTTCTGTGTTTCTAAATGGATTACCTGCACAAAGAGAGCAGTGAAAATGTATTGTGATAACAATTTATGTTACAAGCCTTACGTAAGTCGAAAATTGTTGTTCAAAATTTCAAATTATCTTTTTTCTGTGTACATGTTATCTGTTATAACATAAACATAACATAAAATTAGCTAGAAAGGCATATGGATTTATATTGTTCATCCAATGTACTTTAATTTGATATATAATATGTTATACTTAACTCATGATTAGACACACATTGTCAGTAAATGTACATTATGTATATGTAAATTTTTGGGGCTTAAAAATAATTCCATCCAGAGCTGAAAATAATTACGTACGGAAAGAGTTAATTTATATAAATCTTGACAATTTATTTTTTTTTTTTAGTTTCTGTTAGTGATGAAAGAAGCTGACTTCAGTGCAATAAACATGAAGGCAAACAGTATTATAAAGCTAGGATTAGTGTCATCTGCATAAATTAAAATGACGTCTAGTAGATGCCCTTTGTAAAGGGCTATAATTTACCTCAGCTTATAATGAAAATTGTCAGTCATCATGTGTTGAAAGGCAACATGCATCGAACTTGTGAAATAGGCAGCAATTTCCTTCTGAACACTAACGCCTGGCTTGCATTCATGTGCTGATGACACAAATGTTAAAAAGCAAAATAATATTTCTTGACATTAACCCATGTAACAATTAGAATGAAATACATAATAATATAGTGGGTCCTGATGACAGAAAATATTTATACAATCACAGCAAACCATTAATAAACTTTAATATAAATAATATTACATATCCTTTTTTTGTTTAAAGTAATAACACGTCTATGCCATTACCATTTCTTTACATTTGGCAAATTGTATAAAACATAGCTTCTTCTTCTTCTTCTTGCGATCGCATCTTTGATGATTACACCGTCAGACGAGTTCTCATGATGAATTCGACTGTTGTTTGAAGTTCCTCTTTAACTCCATATAGCTTTGAATTTAGTGTTGAGTCATTGGGCCAGTATATCTTTCTTAACTGGTCATACAGAGGACAGTCCTGTAGAACATGCTCAGCAGTTTGTTCGTTTAATCCACATGTGCACAGTGGTGAAGCAGACAATCGTAACTTGTGCATGTGTTTATTCAGTTTGTTATGCCCTGTCCTGAGTCGAAAAATAGTTATCTGTCCCTGCCGGTCGAGAGTGTGATAGTCGTCTTTGGGTTGGTTCTGTTCTCTTCTGATAGTCTGGATAGCTCTCTTTTTCTCAAAGTATGTGACTTCATTATCTTCTTGTTCACATTCTCCTCCCTTTTTTGCAAGTTTATCTGCCTTTTCATTTCCGGGTACACCACAATGAGATGGTACCCACTGAAGTATGGTTCTCTTTTTGGCAGCTACCTTGTTTAGTTCATTTCTCAGATGCGGGAGTTTACCACCCTTGAGAGCTTGCAGGACAGACAGTGCATCTGTGAGGATGACTACCTGGTGGCAGTCAGAGTTGGTGTTATAAATCATATTTGCAGCTTGCTCTAGAGCTTGAACCTCAGCTGTATAGTTGGAACAGAATTTACCAGTGGGAATGTGCCTAGTCTCATAGTGGTTGTCAGGATATGAGATAAAGATACCGGCACCTCCATTCCTAACAGCATTAGTTGCTGATCCATCTGTATAGGCATGTATCCATGATTGATCGGGATAGCTTTCTTGGATCATACTCAATGTAGCAGTTCGTTTTTGCAGATCATTATACTCACATCCACTTGTGAGAGCACTGACTGATGTATTAATTTGGAGGGCACTGCTGGCCTGCTCCCATGGTACAGGGTATAGGGTGGGCTTCAGTGGTGTTGTCTTCATGGATAGGTCTTCTTGATGCTGTCTTATAAGTCTTTTTCCCCGATGCACAAAGCTGCTACGCTTTAGACGTCCCAATGCCAGATCATCTAGTCTTGCCTTCATTGGGTGCATTGGCATACTGTTGTACTTTTCCATCTGGATCATGGTTTTTGTGTCTCTTCTATGGGACAATGTCTGTAATCCAGCAACCTTCTGCATCTCTGTTATTGGTGTAGTTTTCATGGCTCCTGTAATGAGCCTGAGAGCTTGATTTTGCACCTTGTCCAAAGACTGCAGATGTGAGTTAGCAGCTGATGACCATGCTGCTGAGCTAAACTCTAAGTGTGGTCTTATTACTCCATTATAAATCTTCTTTAGATTTCGTTCATTTGCTCCCCAGTTGGTACCTGCTAATTTTCTGAGTATGCCTAGTCGTCTTCGGGCCTTTCCTTCTGCATTTTCAATATGCTTATTCCATGTAAGCCTTTGGTCAAATGTCACCCCAAGATAGGTGGGGTAGCTTTCTTCCTTGATCACGGTTGTCCCTAGGTGTATGTTAGCTGATTTGTCCTTGGGGGCGAGGGAGAACAGTGTTGTGGAGGTTTTGTCTGTGTTTATTGTGATAAGCCATTTCTCTGCCCATGACACTAGCATGTCTGCTGCCCGCTGCATTCTATAATTTGCTGTGGTGACATTTTCATCAGCGCACCAGAGTACTAGGTCATCTGCATATAAGGCAGCTTTAACTCCTGCAGGGAGATCTTTCACCAGGTCATTGATGTAAACAAGGAAGAGTGTTGGGGAAATTACTCCTCCTTGAGGTACCCCCTGATGGAGCAACACTTTTCTGCTCTGCAGACCGTCAAGAGTGACTCTAGTTCTCCTGTTATGCAAGTATGACTGGATCCATTTCATCATGTTGCCTTGGATTCCACTTCTCCTAAGTTTTGCAATGAGGCCATCTTTCCACACCTTGTCAAAGGCCTGCTTGAAGTCGACCCAGATCGTTAGGACCTTTTTCTTCTCCTGGAAGGCATCTTCTATTGCTTGAGACAAGTAAGTAACTTGGTCTTCTATACTGTAGCATTCTCTAAATCCAGCTTGTTCCGGCACCAGGATCTGCTCAGACTCTAAATACCATTTCAATCTGTGGTTGACTATTCGCTCCATAGTCTTCCCAACACAGCTTGTGAGACTGATTGGCCGGTAACTTGCAGCCTCGGTCTTACATTTCCCTTTCTTTAGTATGGGTATTGTGATGGCTTCTCTCCATACTTGGGGTACCGTTCCTTTCAACCAGCTGTGGTTGAATATCTCAAGCAGTTTTGTCTTTGCTGCTGAGCTCAGATTTACTAGCATTTCGTTGCTGATTTTGTCTGGGCCGGGTGACTTTTGAAACTTAAGCTTGGAAATAGCCTTCTGTAGTTCTCCTAGTGTGATGGGTTCCCTCATTGGGGCAGGAGTATCTGTCTGTCCCATGGTTGCCAGTATTTCTTTTCTTATCTCTCTCTGATGGTCTATGTTAATGGGTAAGTTGCTTTCTGAACTGTATCTTCTAGCAAACAAGTCTGCAGCTTGTTTTCCTCTGAAAAGTTTGCCACCTTCATCCAATGTGATAGTCTGCCTTGGTGAGGAACGCTCTTCATTTAGAGACTTGACTAATCTCCAAAGTTTCCTGCCGTCTTTCTCAAGGTTCAGCGATGCCGTTTTAGTTCTCCAGCTTTTCCGTTTTTCTTCTAGCTTTGTTCTCTGAAACTCTGCTACAGCCTTTTTCCATTTGTTGTGAGTTTCAAGTGAAGGCTGAGACTCTGCGTCCTTTCTAGCCTTGTCCATAGCTTCCTGACGTTCTTGGAGTGTGCTGGACCAGTATGGTATGTAGTTACGCCGGCATCCTTTGGGAATGGTTTCTTTTGCAGCTTGTAGTATGCATCTGTTGAAGTCTTTTACCACTTCATTAATGTCTCTGTTCTGTACCTTGAGGGTAGACAGCAGCGTGTTCACCTGATGCCTGAATAAACCCCAGTTGGCTTTTTTGTAGTTCCATCTTGTAATGGCTGGGCCTGTACTGAGAGTTGCACTCTGGACAGTAAGAAAGATTGGGCGATGGTCGCTTCCCCCTAGTTGGTCTCCTACTTCTCTACTAATAGATCCAGCTATATCTGGTGTGGAGAAGGCAAGATCTGGTGTTGAAGTTGTGTGCCATCCTCTGGAGTAGAAGGTAGGAGTATCTGTGGCATTATTGACTAGGATTAGGGAGTGATCATCTTGCCAAGTTTCAACCTCTTCACCTCTGTGATCCAGATGGTTATAGCCCCAGCTCTGGGAGTGGCTATTAAAGTCTCCAACTGCTATAAAGTTGGTGGCTGGTACCTGTATAGAGCTGAGACTCAGGGGTTTGTTGTTCGGACAGTAATAGTTCAGGAGTTCTATTTCCATCTTGTCTACCTTTATCTGCAACAGCTGATATTCTGCTCCATCCATGAAGGTTTTCCTTTCGTGTGCAGGAATGTTATTCCTTACAAGAGTAAGTACTCCTCCTTTTCGTCTATCTTTTCTGTCGGATCTGAAGCATTGATATCCCCTTATTTTAAAGGTTTGATCTGCTTTCAAGTGAGTCTCTTGGATACAGCAAACACTGACTTGCTTCTCATACAAGATGTTTTCCAGCTCTGTCTTTTTGCTGTATCCAGCCTGCTTGCTGTTCACTCCCTCTGCATTCCAGTGCATCATGACAAGTGGCACTCTGGGTTTCTCTTTTTCTGTTTTGTTTTGGTCAGTAGTTCTCCTCCGCCGTCTGCTGACTCCACAAGACGGTCTAGAGGGTCCTCCAGTAGCTGAGGGTGGGCTCTGTCGAGGCTCAGAGCCCGGCACTGCACCTGCCTGGTGGAGCTCCACAGGGCGAGCACCAGAACGAGATTTATTTGACGGTGTACTCTCCATAGAAAAAAAAAAAGCGAGTTGCATGATACTGTGGTTTCCGGTGCGCCTTCTGGCCCAGTATCTACGACTTTAGCACCTGTTCAACGGGAGAGTGGGCTCATCCCTAATCTGTTTATGTTCCCAGTAGTAGACTATTCGCAAGCAGCCTGGGGGTGTCACTGCTCTGCGCGGACCTTGTTTACCGAGGCGGCGTCCGAGCTCGTATGGTGAAAATATGGTTGCGTTATCTTCAAAATAGCCCTGTCTTTCCTGTGGCTTTTCTGCCATCCTGCAACTTTGAGTTAGGGAGTTCTGAGCTCCAGTCTCTTTCCCAGGCATTTTATCCTGGCCTGGCACGCATACAGAGGACCCCACTTCTGGTTCTAAGTTAGCAGTTGGGGATAGGTGGGGTAGCACACTGTGCATTCCCCGTCATCCAGGGGGCTCTCCAACTATGCAGAGCTTGCACAATGCTGTGCTCTGGTTTTGGGCTCTCCCAAGGAATCCTCACGTCCTGCACAGAGCCACTTCCAGATACCCACCACCTGCCAACCCTCCATTGTAGAAATCTCCTGCATGCGGCCATCCAGTCAAGAGCCAGTATTAAGTCTGGTGCCCAAGTGATCCCCCCAAGCTCAGTGTGCAATGCTGGGTTCTCATCATGCTGCAACACAGGGGGGATTGTGATGCTCAGCCATCTCTCTCAATTCTGCACCGATAAGTGACATCGGGGACTTAACTGTGCCTCAGTACTGGGAGGCCCCGTTTCCGGGTACACCACACACAGCCAATTGAGGCAACGGTCGCCGTGGGCGTGATAGACGACAAACAGTGAAGAATGAGGCAAGAAAGCATTTAACCCATGAAGTGGGGGTGGATTGGTGCAGACCAGAGCATGTACCACTCGCCGGTGGGTTCTGCATCTACACCTATAGGGTTCCACCCACTCCTCAGCCCATTTAGTCTGGCCCCTCACCCAGGACCTGTCCGGCTTGGGTGACCCTGCCAGGAGTAAAACTCCCGCCGGCATAGCTCCCGGGATCATTGGGGCGCTCAAGCTCTCCAACCACGGCAAGGTAGGCTTACATGTGGAGAGTAAAACATAGCAATAGCAGGTCATAAGAATTTTTTTTTTTCTAAACTGAAACTTTTAGATAACAAAATAAATGTAATTATGTATTTATACAAACAGTGGAAGTCTATGTAGGAGAAGGAATATCCAATTAAGGGAAAAGTCTTTGGAGTAAATCCTGATGATAAATTATGAGTTGGGAGCCCCTAAGGCAGTCTAATGATGATTCAACACTATTCTGGCAACTCCTGCAACATCACAGGTACCAAACTTTATCGGCTACTGCCATTCATTTGGCCCTACCTGCTACATGGAGAGGAGAAACATGCTGCATAGGCAACAGCGTGATCTACATTTAACCATGTCCAAGCCTGAGTCCTGGAGAGGACACTCCAGCTCACCCTATGGTATTAGGTACAACACAGGAAATAGCAGTTACTGGTTATAAGTATCTTTCCCAATTAGCAAATGGCATTGCACTAGAGGGTACTAATGATTGTGGGAGAGATTCTAGGGCCTCACTGGACAAGGCCTTAATAAAACAACAGAACATATAGTAGGCTTTGTAAATGATAAATTGCTAACTAAAATGGTTGAACCAGGTGAGAACGGATCAGAATGCATGTTAATGCTTTGCCTGTAAACTAGAGCAGGTTACATAACTCTCATAATTGTGTTTGCCCCAACTCTGCACTCTACATCTTATGCTAAAGTTGAGTTCTGCAAGACTCTAGTGGCAGTTATCAAATGTATGCTTAACTCTTTAAGTCCCAATCGACTTTATAAAGGCTCAGGGGTTAGACTCGCTTGGCCCAATCGACTTTAAAAAGCCTTTAGTATATGTGCCTCTGTTTGAGACTGTTTCTAATTATAACTACCCACAAACCACCCAAAATGTCATTTCCGACTGCAAGTACATTCTTTTAAATACCGCACGTGTTTAAGAGTGAAAGTGTTTCTGTTTTGAGATATTTATTTTAGATTTTTAAAGCGATTTTTTTAAGCGCATATCCTCCATTTTACCTTGAATAACTAATCATTTTTTTAAGCGCATATCCTCCATTTTACCTTGAATAACTAATCATTTTTCAATGAAAGCTTTTATACTTGTAGCACAAGAGTAAAGTACATCCAATTACCTTCAGTTTCATATACAACAACAAAGTTATTTATGCATATGAACATTTAAAAAAATTATTTCCAAACAACAACAATAAAAACGCACTGGGGTGGCCATTTTTGCTTGGGCCAAACCCACTTTTTTGCTTGGGACTGAAAGAGTTAATCAAGAACAACTTGCTCTCCTATGTGACTTCAACATTACAGTGGGTACTGATAACGATTTATGGCCCTCGTGACTGGGCAGGTTTCTATTTGGTAGGATAAACTCCATAAGATGCAAGCCCAATAAACGGTTTGGGTGATGTAAAATCATTGTAACTGTACTTGATTTGTTTTTTCCAGGTGTGCACACACACACTGTACTTTCTTCGACATGTATTTGAGTTTTCTATGTGTAAATAAAACTTGTACATTATAGTCTGGATCAGTCACTTTTATTTATGTACAGTAGCTATACGTTGTCTGTATTGTGGTGTATGTGATTTAAGTAACCTTATCCCCTTAGGGTAGTTAGAGGTAGTTGGAGCTATAGCAATCTAATACGTCCGGAGTGGCGAGGAAGAGTCAACTTTAATTCTTAACCTCAGAGCCAATATTTTCAACTGTTCACATTTTCACTATCATTTTCATCTAAATCTATCTTTTCAGTCTTTCTTCTCACTAGTGTCTTGTCACTATATGTAGACAGCCTCTAGTCTTAAATCCACTTTGTGACACTGCTGGACCAGTTGAGAGATTCAACACCATCTCAACAATATACAAGGAAAGCAGCAAGTCATGCTTGGGATTCCAGGAAAGAAAGAGCCAAGACTGGATAACACCAGATATGCTAAACACCATAGCGAAGAGAAAGGAAATGAAAAGAAAGAAAACAGAAGCTAAGTCTCCCAGGTTAAAGGCAATATATAGTGAACAGTACAGTCAGCTGGACAAGGAAGTTAAACATCAAACCCGTGCTAACAAAAGGACATTTCTGGATGACCTTGCAAGACAGGCAGAAGAGGCAGCACTGAGAAATGAACAAAGCACAGTATACAAAATAACTAAAATCATCAGTGGAAAACGAGGTGCAAACAATATTACATTAGTAAGAGATAAGCACGGAAATCTCATCACGACAGTAGAGGGACAGGAAACAAGATGGGCAGAGCATTTAGGAGAAACTCTGAATAAGGAACCACCAGAGACACAATTGAATGTTCCTGAGGCTAAAAATGATCTAGATGTTAATACAGACATCCCACGAAAAGAAGAAATCATTAGAAACTATCAAAGGGTTAAAGAATGGAAAAGCTCATGGCCATGATAACTTAAATGCAGAGCTATTTAAGACAGACCCTGAGCTAGCAGCAGAACTATTAGAACCACTATTTGCACAAGTCTGGAAAACAGGGACAACACCAACAGAGTGGAGAAAAGGAATAATTGTCAAATTGCCCAAGAAGGGAGATCTTGCAGACTGCAATAATTGGAGAGGAATAACTCTTCTCTCAGTTTCCAGCAAAATACTAGGCAGGATAATCATACAGAGAATCTCAAAAGCAGTAGACCACAAACTGAGGAAAGAACAAGCAGGATTTAGAAAGAACAGAAGATGTGTAGATCATATATTTACCCTCAGGAACATTATAGAGCAGTGCTCAGAATGGCAAAGACAGCTGTACATTAATTTAGTTGATTTTGAAAAGGCTTTTGACAGTATACATAGGGACAGTTTATGGAAAATACTGAGGGCTTATGGAATTCCAAGCTGCATAGTGTCAATCATAAAAAGCCTTTATGCCAACTTTACGTGTAACATTGGACAGAGCAACCTAACCTTTGAAGTAAAGACAGGAGTATGACAGGGATGCCCCTTATTAACCACTTTATTTTTAACAGTCATAGACTGGGTGATGCCCCAGACAACAGAGGGCAGTCCAAGAGGAATAAGATGGACTACATTTTCTACATTGGAAGATTTGGAATACGCAGATGACATTGCACTACTTGCACATTCACATAAACACATCCAGGAAAAAATGGATAGACTTAATAAGTATAGCCAGCAGGTGGGCTTGAACATCAACCTAAAGAAGACAGAGGTCATGACGCTCAATGGGAGCAACCCTGAGCCCATATCAGTAAGGAATCAGCAACTGGAACAGACAGATGCCTTCACATACCTAGGATGCATAGTAACACCAGACGGCGGAGCAGGCAAAGACATCAACAACAGAATGAACAAAGCAAGAACAGCCTTTTTTAGTCTAAACAACATCTGGAAGTCCTCTCAGTACAGCACAAGCACAAAATTAGGATTATATCAGAGCTGTGTGCTTTCTGTGCTTCTCTATGGCATGGAGAGATGGAAAGTTACAGAGAAGGAAATGTCAAAATTGTCCTCTTTTCACACAACATGCCTAAGAAAAATTCTCCGAATCTTTTGGCTGAAAACCATCACCAACCAAGATCTGCTTACTTGGAGCAAGCAAGAGGACATGCACACCATCATAGCTGGCAGACGCTGGAGCTGGGCTGGCCATGTCTTCAGAAGAGACCCCGATGCCATCACAAGAACAGCTTTGCTATGGACCCCCTGAAGGAAAACGAAAGAGAGGCCGACCAAAAACAACTTGGTGGAGGACTGTGGAGGCTGAGATGCAAAGAATGAACCAGAGTTGGGGCACTGTACTGTAGCGTAGTCCTGAACCAATATCTAATGGCAATTAACGAGAGCCTACCTGGCCTGCCTGTATCAAAATATGTTGACAACTGTTTTGACCAATCGCTTCACGAGCTGAAAACCTGTAGACAGAACTTTAGGCTGCAGGATAGCTAGATGAAATTTGTGCAAACGTAAATATGTATTTGTGACTTCAGGCCAAAGGATAGGGTATGTCCCTCGAAACAGTGAGCACAGTAAGATAACAGGAATCTTAAGCTGTCATTAGATACATGGATTTTAGTGGTAGAAGCATGGACACAGGAGTTATGAGTGATTACATGCAGTAATAACTTAGAGCAAAGGCTGTTTTCCCCGGGTTGGACTGCGATTGCAAACGCTACAAGGGAGGCAGAAAAAGGATAGCTTGTTAAAATGGTAGCGCCCAATTGGCCGGTTTAAACAAGACCTAGGTGGAAGGAATCGGTTGGGAAACACCGGAAGACTAAATTATCGAAGTTTTGTAAGATCGATAGATCGGGCAGAAAGTGGTGGTTTTACAGAAATTTTGGTAAACATAAACTGGCCCAGCCAGCCAATGGAATTGCTTGTCTTCTGTCTGCCCGCTATCTGTAATAAAAAGGGGAAACAAATCTGGGAGATTTCTTTTGAATCGCCAGAAACAAATTCGTCAGAGGACAGAAATCAAATTCTACCACAGCTCCTTCGCCATTTGCTAGGGAAGCAGACTGCATGGGTTGTTTAAAAGCCTGTTGAATCTGAGATTGTGGGTCAGAGGTATCCTGTCACTCATCTTGTTAGCAGAGATGAATATTGGTGTTGTACCTAGCGGTGTATAGTTTGAGCAAGCACCCCGTACCTACATCAGTTGGAAGAGTGGGGACCCTCAGTGTTGGGCTTCTCTATCTTATAATCCTGCTTCAAGTAAAAAGGCGGAAGCGAAGAAGTTAAGTCCCATTAGACAAGACTGACTCGCAGAGCATTGGCGTACCACACCCTGTGTAGCTTTGTAGTGATGAAAACAGTGATGATTAAATTAGTTTGGAAACAATATAGACTTTAGTCAGAGTGACATTCTCAAACGCTACATAACATAGAAATATTTTGAATTCAAGTGATCTCAGTAATACTGTAGTCAGTGTGACATTTTCAAAAGCTACATAACATAGAAATATTTTGAATTCAAGTGATCTCAGTAACATTGTAGTCAGTGTGACATTTTCAAAAGCTACATAACATAGAAATACTTTGAAGGTAAATTCAAGTGATCTCAGTAACAGTGAAGTCATTGTGACAGTTTCAATATCTACCACCTTATTAATGAAAATAAATTCTAGTACCATCATTAACATTGGTTCCAGAGGTTTAGTTGAACTAAGACTATTTTCATAACCAGGGAGCCTTAGCATCAAGGAAAAGACTTTACTTTTTAGTGATTGACCTTTAATTGATGTAGATACATGCAACATCATCCGTGTGTTTTTATTTGTTTATTTGTAGGGTTTGTGTTTACACAAACAAAACTAAACAGATGACTGTACAAAAATAAAATTAAGAAATTGTAGTGCACTGTTTTGATTACTTTAAGTCAGCTTGAATCCCTTTTACTTTGAATTTAATTAATTCCCCTAGATACTATAACAGCCCATAGGTATAATTCCGAGAGTGGCACCATAGAATTCTGGTCCTGAATATTACTATCTCAGCCAGAAATTATTTACAGCCTGACTTTATACCTATGAACTCTATACACCATTGCTCCTTTCTGAGAATGGGGTATTTCTTATAAGACCAGACTCTTCTCTGGCAACTATCCTAGTATCACCTGATACACCTTGTTGTCTTATTCTTCATAAATTAAGGAACCTCTCGTGACTTGTACGAAGGATGGCTGCTGACCGAGCAAAGTGGAGTCAATTTGTTGTTACCCTACAAGACGCCACCAGGCGTAATGGCCACTGACTGCTTTGACGGTCGGCAGCTAAGGATCAAAGAAGAAGCTTCTACATTTAATATTATCATAAGATAAGCTTTTACAGTTAATAATTTCATAAGATCAGCTTCTACGGTTAATATTATCATAAGATAAGCTTCTACAGTTAATTGTTTGATTAAAATTTCAATAATGCATTTATGCCATTTGAAAATATCTTTTTTTTTTTTTGAAGTCACCTTTCTTCACTCAAATTAACACTATTTTACAACAATCACAATGGACACTTTTTCTCCAATATTGATATAGATGACACTGACAGAATTGCTTACCTCCTGTTACATCTTGTTCCCATAAACACATAGCCAGTGACTGGCAGATCTGTCGGAGGAGCACTGAATGAGGATACTCATCAAGCTGTTGTAACATTGCTTGCAAGAACTTGATCTTGACTACGTCTGTAAAACATTTAGCAAGTGTTAAGTTATATTTCGTGGGGGGAGTTAAATGTTTGAGATCCTCACATGTGAGCCTAGTATTTTATAGACGCACATGTGAGCGCATCTAAATTAATTGCATGTTTCCCTAAGTGCAGCATGAATGCTGGCTCTTTAAGGTATCAACTTAGATACTCATTTATCCTTCACAAGTCTTTGGCAGAGCTTTGACACGTCTGGCTATGGCGTGTCGTTAGTGCGCCAAAATTCCTGCTGGGAATTATATAGGATCTAACGAGTTATTTTATGAAAGACCGAAATATTATACCAGATGAATAGTCTCATAATGAAAACTGAGATCATACGCTTGAGATGGTGGTGGTTAGTGAGATCGGTCAACTTCAATATTGATTATTTATGTCAATATATATATGCCTGCCATGAATTTGAATCTAACTCTGAAATGTTATGACATGTGATGATCGCTGTACCAGTTCGTCAAAGTATTCACGTCTGTCTTCAATAAATGATGTCTCGTCGTAAATTTAAACCTACGAGTCCAGTGATTGCTTTCTCTTGGGTTTAATCATTCTGTTTTGGTCCATTGTGATATAGAATGCCACTACAATAACGGCCCACACATCATTCGCGTAATCCAACTATACGTCAGCCATTGACAGTAAGCCCGACAGCCAGAGAATGTAAAGAGGAAAGAAGATCATGGGTAACAGCAAGTTTGTAGCTTTTGTTAATAGTCACACTGCATTTCACTTCTGCCATTAGGCCATCTTTTAAATTCACATTTTTAGCACTGCAGAGAGAAATGGCATTAAGATTTAGTGATATGAGTATATGAGGAGCACTGCCGTAGGAGGTGGATAAAACAGAAGAATGAAAAAAAAAAACTCACAAAAACACACAAAGAGAAAGGACAAGAAAAAAACCTATGTTGCGGCCACATGGCCTTCATCAGGTACAGAGACAAGAGGGAAAGAAAGTGAGAATTAAGTGGAGAACATGAAACTATAGTAGTAAGAGAAAAATATACTCCCCGATTTTAAGTCACATGTTGGAGCAAAGATGGCTGCCACTAAAGCAGAAGTGGATGGTGCATTAAAAACAGAGAATGAAAAATAATGAAAACAAGGACTTGAAAACCTAGTGAGGGATTGTCTAAATAAGAAATTAAAAAAAAAAATTAATTAATTAATAAAAATTTAAAATGTGTTTATATTTAAAAAAAAATAATTTAATTTAATATTTAAAAAAATAGTTACAAAAAAATTATAATAATAACACATATGTATTTTAAAAAATATTTAAAAAAAGGTAAAACAAACAAATTAATTTTTTTAAATGTAAATAAAACAATAACAAAATTTAACTCATTCATTCCAGAGTTATTTTGCACGCTGTGCCAGACTTTTTTTGTGGGCAGAATTTTATAGAGTGAAGTGTTCATCTTTCAGTCTAAATTTGTTTGTGAATTTTCCTTTGAACATGTACTTATTATATACCAAACTGTAGGGAAATGGATAGAGAATCAAATATATAATGTCTGTGGTAGTATTAACACAAGTATGTTCGGTATAATTTAATCATTTTGCATGTAAAATTGAAAAACGCTAAAAAGTTGACTGTAGAATACGATCTTACCAAAGACAAATTACTGTCGTAGACAATAAAACTTTCTTTTTAGTCTTCAAACGTCAAGTTAATCCATATACAAAGTAAAAAAAACATGCTTATGGCCAAAATTAGTACATTTAGTGTTATTCGCACCAGTTTTTCCGTGGTTCTTTGTAAGAAAAAAATAAATTATGCAATCGTGCATTACGTAATTTTCAAACAATTAAATAAGAATAACGTCATATAAATACTTTTTTACTCTTGTTTAATGTTTTAATAGTATCCCTAGCTTCATCTTCTACCAAGAACTAGTGATTACATGTTACGGTAGGTCTAGTTTTGTTGCTTTTTGATCGGCCAGAATATGACTACGCCCACTCATCAACTAAATCTAGAGTGTCTAGCTTTTCTGCATATATTCCGTATTTTGACAACAAACTGTGACTACCAAACAATCATCATTAATGTCAGCAATGTTTCAAAGTAGTTTGACACAATTATTTGCTTAGGAGACTTAGAAAATGTAAATATAAAGCGTGACATATTTCTCTAGCAAAAACAACGAAAAACGTAAACACGCGAATCTTCACAAAAATTGTGATAATAACATCAAAACACGCACATGTGCTGATTAACTAAAGTCAAATTAGTTGTTTAAATAGTAGCGGAAGTCATTCTACGAGTTTTAATATATGAACTGCATTAAGCGGACGATTTTTAGGGTTTATTCGTGATAAACTAAAAACCACGCTCTGAGCGTTGCTCTGGCACGGCGTGTTGAATTTTGCAACGCTCAGAGCGTTGGTCTGGAGTCAAAGAGTTAATAAATAAAATTATATATATGTTTATACACACACATATACACATACAATAAAGGAAGTCGCTAAAAAAACAAAAAAACTGAGACAAGGTAGAAAGGGATGCCTCAGACAAAAGGAATGCTGGATATTCAAACCATGGGGTTTAAGGCAACCCATTAGATGGATGAGGCATTGTACCAGGTGGAACCAACTGTTGGAATCCGAGGAACAGGATCTGATGGCTGTCACCTGGATGTCAGTGGCCCTGCGGTGGCCATTGCCATTGAAGTGGATGGCCACAGGTGTGGATTTCAACTGAGAGATGTTATAGAGATGTCTGCAGAATCGGTCACCCAGTCATTTGCCCAGTGTAAGTAATATTGCAATGTTTGCATATAATAGCATAAACGACGTTGCGTGACAGGATCCTGTATCGCAATCTACCTCTCCCCCAAGCTGACCCCGTGGCATGGGAATTGTTTAATGAGCCACCCTTGCTGGCATATAGACGGGATAAAATTTGAAGGATCTCCTACTCCACAGCCGTTTGAAAACCATCAACGATGGCCATTTTGGGACCCAGCCATGTAACAGAACTCGATGCAAACAGGTCAGTATGTAATCTAAACACGTTCAGTGTCATTCCCTAAGGCCAAGTTCGCCATCACCCATGGCTTCACATACGAGTCATAATTGTGAGACATTAAGTTCAGAAAGATTTTCAGCATGCCAGAAATGGAATAAAGAAGTCTGATAGACCTATGATTAATGAAATGAAGTTTTCAAAACTACTTACTTTGTCCACAAGCAGCCAAACTTGGGAATTTGAGCACCAGAAGATCCCTTTCCATATCGGTCATCATGTTTTTTCCTTCATTTGTCAACGCTTCCTCTTTGTCTGATGTGGATAACTTATTCTGTTGTGAGTATGCACAATTTGTATCCAAAACATTTTTTTTCTGTGACATTTTACATCCCAATAAATGCTCTGCTAATTTTTGACAGTTGAAGTTAGATTTTGCAGGAATTGATGTATCAAGTATGCACTCAAAAGTGTTCTCTACCTTCGCAGTCTTTTCATCACTAGTATTCCTTACTCGTAACTCTGGTCTGTTGTCTTCTGACACTAATCTGCTTACAGAGTTCTTATCTGACCCCACTGCTCGACGCAACATCTGAAATGGCCATTTTATTAGACTTGTTTTCCATGAATATCTCTGTCTGAACTTTTTTTTATCACTATATTTCTTTTTCTTGACAGCATCAACAGCTGCCCTAATGATTGCTCGATCACTTTTACTCTTATCTCCTGCACCATCCCTCACATCTTCCATGGTTGCCTGGAGTACAGGCAGGTAATTCATGTGGGCTTTCAACAACATTGCTGAAGTCACTAAAACTTTAGACTTAGCAAACCATCTCATCTTCTTGCCTTCTCTCTCAACAATGTCAAGCAAGTTCTGAATTTCATCAATTTCAATCTTAACATGATGGCAGATACTCTGTTCTTCATCATCTTGAATGTAAATTCCCTTAAAATGAACTTCAGCAAGTCTATAGATAGTGTCTAGAAGAGTTATACTGTCCATGTTGGTGTCCAGGGGGAGAGGAGACAATTTCAAACTGTTATTGCTCAACATTTTGTCTGTGTGGGTGTCCGATGACATCTGGATAAGTTTCTGCGCAGAGCAGACAGCAACATGAAGTAGGTTGACGATGGAGCATAAGGATGTTCCACTGTTCCATAAAATCTGAAAGTTACAGGTGTATATTACTTAGTTAAATATGTATGCGACTGTGCCATGTCCCCACAAAGTGAGTAAAAGTGTGGCATGTTTAATAAAGATAAATGTGAAAAATCCCAACTGTACATGTTATATTATAAAACATAAGATTCTCTGACATTATTCTTAAAGGTTTCATGGGTCAAAAATGATATGAAAACATTGTAAACACACCTGAAAGCCCTATGCAGAAACAGCAATATGATGCACGTTTAAATTAAAGTTCTCAGGCTGTCACACATCAGACATACCATCATCAAACAAAAGTTTAAATTAAAGCTCTCAGGCTGTCACACATCGGACATACCATCATCAAACACAAGTTTAAATTAATGTTCTCAGGCTGTCACACATCAGACATACCATCATCAAACACAAGTTTAAATTAATGTTCTCAGGCTGTCACACATCAGACATACCATCATCAAACACAAGTTTAAATTAAAGCTCTCAGGCTGTCACACATCGAACATACCATCATCAAACACAAGTTTAAATTAATGTTCTCAGGCTGTCACACATCAGACATACCATCATCAAACACAAGTTTAAATTAATGTTCTCATGCTGTCACACATCAGACGTACCATCATCAAACACAAGTTTAAATTAATGTTCTCAGGCTGTCACACATCAGACATACCATCATCAAACACAAGTTTAAATTAATGTTCTCATGCTGTCACACATCAGACATACCATCATCAAACAAAAGTTTAAATTAATGTTCTCAGGCTGTCACACATCAGACATACCATCATCAAACACAAGTTTAAATTAATGTTCTCATGCTGTCACACATCAGACATACCATCATCAAACACAAATTTAAATTAATGTTCTCAGGCTGTCACACATCAGCCATACCATCATCAAACACAAGTTTAAATTAAAGCTCTCAGGCTATCACACATCGGACATACCATCATCAAACACAAGTTTAAATTAATGTTCTCAGGCTGTCACACATCAGACATACCATCATCAATAATAATAATAATAAATTCTTTAAGCACTAAACATGGCGCATAAGGCAGAAACCAGTGCTCTCCAGGTTGTTCGTTGTGACGCCACTCCTCTTAGCTCTTGCACATTGTTTAATCCCAACGTTCTTCCTTCTCTTATTATTGTTCTTCTGAGTGTTTCTTTTGGTCTTCCTTTTTTCCTCTTACCCTCAGGAACCCAAGTGAGCGCCTGTAGTGGTATTCTGTTGTTTTGCAATCGTAGGACATGACCGATATATGACCTTCGTCTTTTCCCTATATAGTCGGAGACATATTTCTGCTTAGAGTCTTCTCTTATTTGTCGATTAGTCTTGAATTCTTTCCAACTGATGTTCATGAGTTTTCGAAGACATTTGTTCTCGAATGTATTCAGCTTGTTCTCCAATGATTTTGTTATTTTCCAACTCTCACAGCCGTATGTTAACACTGAGATAACATTTGAATTAAACAGACGAAGCTTGGTATGTATATTCAATGATCGTAATTTCCAAATGTTAGATAATCTATTGAAGGCGCTAGCTGCCAAAGCAATTCTAGTATGGATTTCTCTTGTTGTGTCACCATCCTGAGTCATTTTACTGCCTAAATAATTGAAACTTTCAACTTTCTGTAGTTTTTCCCCGTTCAAGATGATATCAAAGGTCTCGTTAGAAAAGTTCATAGCTTTAGTTTTAGAGGCATTTATTTGGAGACCTATTTTAACCGAGAGATGACACAAATTATTTATTGCTTCTTGGGATTGTCTGGGTGTTGAACTTAAGAATGCTACATCATCTGCGAAATCCAGGTCCCCCAGGAATTTTCCATTTGTCCATTTTATACCTAATTGTTCATTGTGGGTATAGTTTCTCATAACCCAATCAATAGCTATTCCAAAAAGTAGTGGTGACATAATACAGCCTTGTTTCACCCCTGTTTCTACTGTAAACCATTCTGTATTCCCTTTATTTGTTCTAACACAACATCTTGCATTGTCATATAGCGCTTTGATTATATTCACATATTTTGTTGGAAAACCATAGATTGTAAGTATCTTCCACAATGATGGGCGGTGTAGACTATCAAAGGCCTTTTGAAAATCGACGAAGGTGATAATAAGTGGCGATTGCCTTTCCACTGATTCTTCTATAATTGTTCTTAGTGTGAATATTTGATCAATACATGATCGTTTCGGCCTGAAACCCGCTTGTTCTTCTCTGATCTTTTCGTCAGCATGCAATTTAAGTCTTTCTAACATCATGCAACATAATAATTTTCCAGGTACTGATAATAGAGATATACCACGCCAGTTATTACAGTCTGATAGATCACCTTTCTTCGGTAACTTTACAATAATACTGTCTTTCCATTGTTGTGGTGGTTGTTCTTCTCTCCATACTTCATTTATAATATCTAAAATTCTCAAGAGGTTGTTGTCATTAACTGCTTTAATCATTTCCCCTGAAATTTCGTCAACTCCAGCAGCTTTATAATTTTTTAATCTTTTAACTCTTTCAGTCCCAAGCAAAAAAGTTGGTTTGGCCCAAGCAAAAATGGCCACCCCAGTGCATTTTAAAATAAATATCTCAAAACAGAAACACGTTCACTCTTAAACACATGCGGTATTTAAAAGAATGTACTTGCAGTCGGAAATGACGTTTTGGGTGGTTTGTGGGTAGTTATAATTAGAAACAGTCTCAAACAGAGGCACATATACTAAACGCTTTATAAAGTTGATTGGGCCAAGCGCGTCTAACCCCTGAGGATATATAAAGTCGATTGGGACTTAAAGAGTTAACGGCTTGTTTGATCTCGTCCAGTGTGAATTCATCGCAAGTTATTGGCAAGGTGGTTGTGGGTGTTTCATTATTAAAATCAGGTGTTACTGTTGGTGGTGGTCTGTTTAGCACCTCCATGAAGTGATCAGCCCATCTCTTCATTTGTTCTTTTTCTGTTGGTATTGAATTCCCTAATTTACCTTTAACAGGTGTTTCCATAGCAGTAGGCAAGTTTAAATTAATGTTCTCAGGCTGTCACACATCAGACATACCATCATCAAACACAAGTTTAAATTAATGTTCTCAGGCTGTCACACATCAGACATACGATCATCAAACACAAGTTTAAATTAATGTTCTCAGGCTGTCACACATCAGACATACCATCATCAAACACAAGTTTAAATTAATGTTCTCAGGCTGTCGCACATCAGACATACCATCATCAAACACAAGTTTAAATTAATGTTCTCAGGCTGTCACACATCAGACATACCATCATCAAACACTATTAACTTGGTTATTTTAAGATCTGTCATTTATTTCCACACCAGTGTTTCAAAAAAATTTCTGGCTAATGATACTTTTACACTCACTCTATGACATGCATGCAGAACACCGGCTCCAAGATATTTAAGCGCTGCTGCCCTGATGGTTTCTGTAACAATTTGTTGTACAAGATGGAGGCTGTCACCCCAATATACTTACTTAGTCGTTCCCCTTCTACCGTGAGGTGTAGAGGTTTGTCTTCTTTCTGGCCTGGTTCCATTCTAGTCCTCGGTCCTTCAAAGACTGTCTAATGTTGTCCTCCCAGTGGACTCTGGGTCATCCTGGGGGTCTGGATCCCTGGCTCTTTGTTTCCCATGCTTGTCGTGGTAGCCAATCCTCTCCCATTCTGCAGACTGGGCCAAACCATCTTAGTTGGGACTGTTCTACTTGGGTCTGCAGCAGGTGGGATTTTAGGCCTTGACGTATCGTCTGGTTGCGGACCATGTCTCTTCTTGTTACTTCAACCACCTTCCTCGGATACCTCATTTCTGACGCTTGGATCTGGCTTTTGTGGGTTGTAGTCATTGCCCATGACTTGCATCCATATGTCAAGACTGGGACATAGGTGGAGCGGTATACAGCCATCTTCGTTTTCTTACCAACCTCTTTCTTGCTGAGGAATCCTTGATTTATGGCCTGAAAAAGTCTCCCAGCTGCTGCTTTTCGAGTGGCCAACTCTTCTTTGATGCCTCCCTTTCAGTTTATAATAGCTCCAAGATATTTAAAGTGATCGACCTGTTCCAGGACCTGTTCTCCCAGCTTAATCTGATGTCTTCTTTCTTCTCGTGATATCACAATGGATTTTGTTTTAGAGCTGCTTATGACCATCCCTCTCTTCTCCAGCTCTTCCTTCCAGACTTGCAGGTTGGATTGGAGATGTGCCTCTGATTTAGCAATCAGGGCAACATCATCAGCAAATGCCAGCTCCAAAATACATACCTGTCTCATCTTCCAGTACCCCACTGAATACTTTCTTGTTCTCTCCTTACATGCCTTGATAACATCGTCCATGAGGAGTATGAAAAGATAAGGTGACAGGAGATCACCTTGTCTTACACCAGTGGTGGTCCTGAACTCTTCTGATTTATGGTTTGCTGTCCTCACATAATTTCTGCAAGACTTCACCCCAATATACAACCACATGTACTAGTGGTTTCTGTAAAAACTTGTTGTTCAAGAGGGAGGCTGTCCCCCCAATATACAACCACATGTACTGGTGGTTTCTGTAACAATTTGATGTACATGATGGAGGCTGTCACTCTAATATCCCAGGTTAAAGGGAATATATAGGTTTGTAACCCAGAATGGCAAATTGCTTACTGCCCCAAAGGAAGTAATGGAAAGATGGAAAAAATATTTCTCAGAACTCCTTGATGGTGAGCAAGGTCAAGCATCAGAAATGATAACCACTAGCACAGAAGAGGAAACAAATGGTGATGAAGATGACATAAAGATGGAAGAACTGAAGCCAGCACTGGAGAAAATCAAGATGGGCAAAGCAGCAGGACATGATGGTATAACACCAGAAATGGTTAAGTACATGGGAGCATCAGGCGACCTATTACTCTTAAGGGTCCTACAGGCAGTGTGGTGCAACAAGACCATACCAAAGGACTGGGAGATTGCCATCATAACACCAATTTTCAAAAAGGGTGACAATTGACAATGTGGAAACCATAGAGGCATATCCCTTCTCAGTGTCCCTGGTAAAATCTACTCTAGAGTCCTAGAGAAGAGACTCCGGCGAATAGCTGAGCGACAATTGGATGAGGTCCAGTGCGGATTCCGAGCAAACCGAAGTACTCAAGACCTAATCTTCACACTCAGACAGCTGAGTGAAAAGGCCCTTGAGTATAAGAGTGAGATCCATCTTTGTTTCAAAGATCTGGAAAAGGCATTTGATAGGGTCCCTTGGAGCAAACTTTGGGACTGTTTGGCAAGGAAGAACATTCCAGCATCTCTGATTCATGCTATACAGAGCTTCTACAAGTCTTGCAGAAATTATGTGAGGACAGCAAACCATAAGTCAGAAGAGTTCAGGACCACCACTGGTGTAAGACAAGGTGATATCTGTCACCTTATCTTTTCATACTCCTCATGGACGATGTTATCAAGGCATGTAAAATTGAGGTTCTGGGAATGTGTGAAAAAAAGTGGAAGGAGGTAGACAAGAAGAAACTCATCACAGGTGAATTGGTGCTGTCCTCAGTGAAGGCGTAGCTCTTATGATATCTAAAGAAGCACAGAAAGCACTCATTGAATGGGAGCTAAAAAGAAGAGGCATCACCATTTTGATGGGTGACATGAATGCAAAGATAGGTACAGTCAACACCGGCTTTGAAGAAGTCATGGGAAAACATGGGCTAGGAATAATGAATGAAAATGGGGAACTATTCTCAAACTTCTGTGATTCAAATCAAATCACTATAGGAGGAAGCATGTTTCCACATAAGAGAATACACAAGGCAACATGGATATCACCAGACCATAGAACAGAAAATCAGATTGATCATATATGCATAAACAAGAAGTTTAGATCATTATTGCAGGATGTAAAGGTATATAGAGGAGCAGATGTGGCATCAGATCACCACCTTCTGATAGCCAAAGTAAAAATTAAACTCAAGAGATATGCAACAATGCAAAATTATAGACAACAATTTAATGTAGGACATCTAAGAAATCAAGAAACAAGAGACAAATTTGCAGTCACAATATCCAACAAATTCCAAGTGCTCCAACAGCTGGAAGATGTAGAGAATACAGAAGACTATTGGCAGCAAATCAAAACAGTATGGAATGAGACATGTGAAGAAATAATGGGGAAAAAGGAAAGACAATAAAAAGCATGGATAACAACAAAAACCATCAATAACATAAAAGACAGAAAAAACAAGAAAGCAGATGTAAACACAAGAAAAACCAGAAGTTCCAAAGCTAAGGCTCAAGAAGTGTACATAGAAGCAAACAAAGAAGTAAAAAGAAGTATCAAAACAGACAAGAGGAAGTATATTGAGGAGTTGGCAAGAGAGGCAGAAGATGCTGCAGCCAAAGGAAATATGAGAGAACTGTATAGCAGCACAAAGAAACTAACAGGGAAATACAAGCAAACAAGTTGCCTCATAAAAGACAAGAATGGAAAACTGCTCAACAATATACAAGAGCAAATGAAGAGGTGGACAGAACATTTTGAGGACCTTCTCAATAGACCAACTCCACAAAACCCCCCTGACATCCAACCAGCAGAAGAAGCGCTACAAATTAACAGTGCAAGACCAACGAAGGAAGAAATAAAGAAAGCCATAAAGCTTCTAAGAGATGGAAAAGTGTCTGGATCAAATGGCATTCCAGCAGATGCCATCAAAGCAGATATCGACACAGCTAGAGATGTTGTATAAATTACATGGTAAAGTCTGGGAAAAGGAAGAAGTACCAGCAGAATGGAAGGAAGGATATCTGATTAAGTTGCCTAAGAAGGGAAATTTACAAGAGTGCACAAATTATAGAGGAATAATGTTACTATCTGTGCCAGGAAAAGTATTAAATAGGATTATTCTTGAGAGATTAAAAGAGTCCATAGACAAGAAACTGAGAGATGAACAAGCAGGTTTTCGACAAAACAGATCATGTACAGACCAGATAGCCACTTTGAGAATAATAGTTGAATAAAGTCTGGAATATAATTCACCACTATACATCGGATTTGTGGACTACGAAAAGGCATTTGACAGTGTAGACAGAGAATCACTTTGGAAATTGATGAAGCATTATGGAGTTCCTCTGAAGATCATTAATTTAATAAAGAAAACATATGAAGACATGACATTCAGAGTTCTTCACGAAGGACAGCTTACAGAACCCTTTGGGATAAGAACAGGAGTGTGACAGGGATGCCTCTTGTCTCCATTTCTTTTCTTACTAGCAATAGACTGGGTTATGAGATCATTGACAACACACAACAGAAATGGAATCCAGTGGACTCTGACTAAGCAGTTGGATGATCTGGATTTTGTGGATGACTTGGCTCTTCTGTCCCATAACCGTAATCAGATGCAGGACAAATTGAAAACACTCGATGAGAGGTCACAGCAATTGAAAATACACAGGGAAAAGACACAAATGATGAGAATAAATGTGGGTAATGATAACAGGGTTGAACTTGAAGAAACACCAATACAAGATGTAGAATTGTACACATATCTTGGCAGCAATATAGACAAAGTTGGAGGGAAGACAGTGATATCAAACTAAGAATACAAAAAGCAAGAGGAGCTTTCTTTGCATTGGGAAATATATGGAGATCAAGAGAAATCGGATCCAACACAAAAATAAGAATCTTCAACTCAAATGTGAAGTCAGTTTCTGAGACTCGGAGAACCACAAAGACAACAACCAAAAAGCTAGACTTTTATAAATGGGTGCTTGCATAAAATAGAGGGATTAAAATGGTATGACAAGGTTACCAACTTGGAACTGATGACAAGAACTAGACAAGTGGTAAAATAGAGGGATTAAAATGGTATGACAAGGTTACCAGCTTGGAACTGATGACAAGAACTAGACAAGTGTCAGTGGAACAAGAGATGAGAAGAAGACGATGGCAATGGATAGGACACACACTGAAGAAACCTGTTGATAGCATTACAAGGCAGTCCTTGTTCTGGAACCCCCAGGACAAGAGAGGCAGAGGTAGACCAAGAAGCACATGGAGAAGAGAGCTCGAAACAGGGGTGAAAATGATGAGAAAGTGGAAAGAGCTTGAGATGATGGCACGTGACAGGAGAGCTTGGCATGTGTTTGTTGAAGGCCTATGCTCCTTTTGGAGTGGAGGGTTATGAATGAATGAATAATACTAATTGTGATGTGATTTTTTTGCATTCAGTGCTCCAGGTTTCTTTCATAAGGCTATGAACATAAAATTTTCTGTTTGATTACCGTGTCCAAAGTAAGTTCTTTGACAGCTTTTATTTTGATTACTGTTATATTATCTGGTATGGGTCAGGTGTGATTCCTTCCTTTATGTGGAACATTGCATTCTCAATTTCTGTCATGAGCAAAGGTGGTGCTTCACAGTTGTCTTGAATATTGAACTTTGTCTTTCACCATCAGAAAGTTAATTTCTTTTACACTTTCTTGACCCATTAATATTATGTATTCTTTTGACATTAATGTCCCAGTGGTTTTATGTAGTCTTCAGCCTGTTAACTCACTTATTTTTATCTTTTATGATTCCCACCCTGAGCAATTGTGATTTACCCAAACTATATATATATATATATATATATATATATATATATATATATATTTGATCTTATTAAATTGGGAGCCGCGCTGGTGTAATGGTTTCAGCATTGTACTGGCGACCAGGTGTTCATGGTTCAAACCCGGGCGTCGGCATTTGAAGAAATGTTTACGGCTGGAAATTTGACTGAATAGCCTGAACGGCTCCTGTGATAAACCCTCTGTGGATGGGAAGGAGCGAAGCTCCTGACCGGGTTGGAAGGAAAGTCCTCAGGTTCCCCAGCCTTGCAATGACATGTCATTGGGCTGAAGGGCTGAAAGCCCAAGTGCCGCTGGTTAAGGGGAAAAAAAAAAAAAAAAAAAAAAAAAAATCTTTATTAAATTGAATTTTTAAATTGTCATTTTTACTGACCCTAACTTCATTGTCATAAGAAGTATTTATATAAACGTGTCACTGGATAATGAAACTTGTGGTCATGTAAATCCTTATTTGAACAATCAATAGTCAGCCTTCTTTGATGGGGAATGTGTATGTTACATATTCAGGAGAAATAGATACAATATGTACCTTCATACGCTCCATCACAGTGACTAATATGAGGCTGTGAAAGCCAACCTCATCAAGTAAAGGAAAATTGCTGCAGAAATTATTGTTGCAAGGAGCAACAGTCGGACAGCTCTATAATGATAAAAAGGGAAATGAGGCAGAACATATATCCATAGAGTATCACACAATACAACTGCTACACATCAAACATTCCAATGGATTTCATGCATGCAAGTCATGTTTGTTCATATTTATAATCCTCAGAGAATTCTTTATCTTGTGTGAATTATATATTTTTGTGTTCAAATGTCTTTATAATTTTAAGAAAATGTTTTATGGTGTGTCTACCTCTGCCTGCAAACACATAAGTCGAGTGCAGATGCGAGCAATATCTGGTTCCACACACTTTTCACAAGCAGTAACACAGTACATGACATCAGGTGTTAAGGCAGGCTTCACCTCATCCATTATCTGTTGCTGAATATTTTCTGTAAATACAGACACCAATAATCTATTTTCAGATCATTATTTAAAAAAGCAACGATATAAAATATCCTACTGACATATAAGATAATGAAGAACACTTGAAAAAAGCGCATGAATAAATAAATATAAATATTTGGAGGCAATGAACACACAATGGACATGTGCTGAGAAAAGAAGTATTCAAAAACATCAATTTATTTATTTCTCTAAAAGTGTCCGGTCCCATATTTTTGTTGCACTCTGGACATTATATAATAGTCATGTGCTTCTGGCTTTTGCACTAATTGCACAATGTTTAATATAGCATGCATCTTTTTTCCCACCAAAATTGCCATTGTATTTTAAATAATAAATAGAAAACACATAGTAAAGTGTTTTAACAAATCTACAATATATTTTATTATTATTTATTTTGCCACTTGATTGCTTTCCTTTGATAGAGGATAAATTACGCCCCTAAAAAAAACCAGCATTAACTTTTTCTAACCAAAGTTAGTTTGGACATTATATAAAAGTGGTGCGCTTCTGACTACTTCACTAAACTGCACGACTTGTGAAATAGTGGGTTTTTCTTGTTAATACTCTTTGGTATGCACTATCAATGTAAATGAAACAGTTTTAAAACAGGTCAATAGATTCAAATACTTGCATGTTAATAACTTTGGATGGATAATACATCTCATAAGTGAAACATATAATTTTTTTTTTTTAATTTGATGAGAAATATCTCATTCAACCTCTGATGGGTTATAATTAGGATATATATTGTTTTCAATTCAAAATAATATGAATATTTGCTGATACGTGAAAGTGGCATCACATCTCCTGTCCAGTCATTGTAAATAGGGCAAATCAAAATATCAATTTTGTGTGCATGTAAAAAGAAAGAAAAACTAAACAAACTTGTCAAGGTGTTATCAAGTGCTGACCTCCAAAGCATGTATATACTGCTTAGACAGCACAGACAACACTGTCTTTGCCATGTCCGCCATATGGTCGCATCCCAAAAGATAACTTCTACGGACAACTGGCAGATAGCAAAAGAACAGTTGTGTGCAAGAAAGACATGGGAGGATGAAGTTGCTGATCGCACCAAGTGGCAATCCTCTCTATGGCACCACCTCAGACTGGGCAAAAAGAAGCTCTCACAGCAAGCAGAAGAGAGGAGAAAACATTGCAAAGAACACCAGGAAAAAATCAAATGATGGCTGTCACCTGAAGGACGCATTCCCAGGCAATTAGGAGTGAAGGGGCTATTATTATTATTATGTGGTGGTGCCGAAGAATGCATTGGCACTTGGTGCGATTGGCAGTTTACTTGATTTTTGAGATTGGATTGGTTTGGTTTTATGCACCATTTTCATTGCAAATGGACAGCACCTCCAGTGCTCCGATCTCCTCCCTTAGATCACATAAGGACAATCTCAGCACTGTGCACAACTCTGTAGCACTGGCGAGGATCCCAATGTGTGTATATAGGAATCACACATTCTTTAAATATTTTTGTGGTGGGTAGGTTTCCTAATTCTTAAAAATGTTGCCAGGATAGTGTTATATGGCCTAGTCTTGAAGATTTCCAACTGCCGAAGGATATTTCTGCCATCAATGGTACCTATACCTTGTAGCGGTATGGCAGCTTGCGTACCCTGACAATCCCCAGAGCTATGCCAGTGGGAGTTTTACTCCTGGTAGGTTCAACCAAGCTGGACTGGTCTGTGTGGGTAGGGGTCAGACAAAAGCTAGTACCCTGGTCCTCCAGGTTGGGGGTTTTAGCATAGGGCTGACACCCCTGTCTATGTAAAAAAAACAATGAAGTTACGGAAACAACAATAAATGAACAAACTTTGCTGCAGGATGGACATTCGGAGTCTGTGGCTCGTAACCAGAGTTGGGGCACTGTACGAAGGATGGCCATCGACCGAGCAAAGTGGAATCAATTTGTTGTTGCCCTACAAGACGCCACTAGGCGTGATGGCCACTGACTGCTTTGACGGTCGGTGGTTAAGGATTTAAGAAGAAGAAGAAGGATATTTAATGTGCGCAACTTGCACACAAAACTTCCTATTTTTTGCCCTTATCCAAGAAGGCCAGGCATCTGATCTCCCTACCGAGGAGATCATGGAGTATGGCATCATTAGGAACCACTAATTTAAAAAACAAATTGTCATATATCCCATTATGTTATAAGTCTGAGATTAAAACAATGAAGCCATCTCATTGAAGCACAAAATGTTAATTATACAGGGAAAAAATGAGATAATTCTACATACCATGCTGAGATTGTAAGCTGATATCACAGCTGCAAATGGGCTCACTGTTAGTGTCATTTAAGATCATGTCACATGAAAATTTCTTGATGACAAAATTTAGTGAAGAAAGATGACTACATTTTTTCTCAAGCCCTCTTGTCTTAACAAATCTTCTGCCCTTCAAGATGTCAAAAGCATTCTGTTGATATATGAATATGACATTTTCTGTCTTTTTAGTTACACATGCTAATAGTTAAGTAGGCTAAACTTCTGTGTATTGTGTATACACTGCTGTGTGTTATGTGTACAAATAACTGTCATATATTCTATGTTTAAATTTACTGTACAATATTAGTGCAGTGAAAAGGTAAAGTAGTCTTACAGCAAATACTGCCTGAGGAGAGTAAAGTGTTTGAGGCTTCACTTTACTAGGTTTAGCATTGATGTGGGGTAACCAGCCGCTTCACTGTTCCCTAACTCAAGAGCAGAGTTAGTTACCCATTTACAGCTGGGTACACCAGATTTTGATAAACATGAAGAGTCTAACAGCCCTCATGTACAACCCTGCATCACACGAAGGATGGCTGTTGACCAAGCAAAGTGTAGACAGTTGCTGCCCTAGAAGACGTCACCAGGTGTGATGGTTACTGATTGCTTTGTCAATCAATGGCCAAGGACCAAAGAAAAAACATTTTAAAACTTCACAAATTAAATTTTTTTAAAAATTTTAATGTCATCAAAGTATAGATACCATTAATAGCAGCTGAGAAGCCTCAGTTATGTTAATTTGCCTCTGGATATGTGATGTGCTGAAAGACAGAGCCATAAAATTGTATGTCCACATCTTTAATAAAAGCTTTCCTAAAGTCTGGGGAAATAGACTTAATTTAAAAACTTAAATAAACAGAGCATGGTAACTGATAAATGAAAAGTGCTTATAAAAACAAAAGGTTCATGCATCTGATTTTTGTTTTCTTTTCTCCAGACCTGATGGAATGATATCAAGGTTGTGTTTTTCTTTTCCCCCCATTTTCAACGCCTTGAAGTCTCTCTCCTGTTTATTCCAGGTTTTTCAAGATTGCTACTAACTCTGTGTAATGCATAATGATGATGGGACTTCCACTATTCAGAGAATGATTCCTGGCAAATAAAAGCCATTATTTAAATGAATACAAGCAGCCAACAACCTGGTCATTGAAGGAACACTTTTCCCACACAAAGAAATTCACAAATTAACATGGGAATCACCAAATGGTTGGGACAGAAACCAGATAGATCACATAATGATCAATGGCAGATGGAGACATGCACTACAAGACGTGAAAGTAAGAAGAGGCGCAGATGTGGGAAGTGATCATCACCTAGTAGTAGCAAGACTGAAGGTGAAACTAAGAGCTGCTCGACCAGTTGCAGCCAAACAGAAAAGATATAACATCACGAAACTTAAGGATCCCCTCACCAGAAAAGCTTTCGTGGTCAAAGTAAAGAGACAATATCAGACTACCAAAAGCCAGGAAAGAACAGAGACCAAGGATGTCGACCAGAAATTCAACACCATCTCAACAATATAAAAGGAAAGCAGCAAGCCTTGCTTGGGATTCCAGGAAAGAAAGAGCCAAGACTGGATTACACCAGAAACGCTAAACACCATAGCAAAGAGAAAGGAAATGAAAAGAAAGAAAACAGAAGCTAAGTCTCCCAGGTTAAAGGCAATATATAGTGAACAGTACAGTCAGCTGGACAAGGAAGTAAAACGTCAAACCAGTGCTAACAAAAGGACATTTCTGGATGACCACGCAAGACAGGCAGAAGAGGCAGCACTGAGAAATGAACAAAGCACAGTTTATAAAATAATGAAAACTATCAGTAGAAAATGATGTGTAAACAACATAACGTTAGTAAGAGACAAGCAAGGAAATCTCATCACCACACCATGGGGGCAGGAAACAAGATGGGCAGAGCACTTCAGAGAAACACCGAATAAGGAATCACTAGAGACTCAGCTGAATGTTCCTGAGGCTGAAAGTGACTTAGGCATAAATACAGACATTCCACAAAAAGAAGAAATCATCACAGCTATCAAAGAGTTGAAAAATGGAAAAGCGCCTGGTCACGACAATCTAAATGATGAGTTATTCAAGGCAGACCCTGAACTAGCAGCAGAACTATTAGAACCACTATTTGCACAAGTCTGGGAAACTGAGACAACGCCAACAGAGTGGAGTAAAGCAATAATTGTTAAATTGCCCAAGAAGGGTGACCTTGCAGACTGCAACAACTGGAGAGGAATTACTCTCCTCCCAGTTCCCAACAAAATACTAGGCAGGATAATCATCCAGAGAATTTCAAAAGAAGTTGACCATAAACTGAGAAAAGAACAAGCGGGCTTTAGAAAGAACAGAAGATGTGCAAATCATATATTCACCCTCAGGAACATTATAGAGCAGTGTTCAGAATGACATTAACTTTGTTGATTTTGAAAAGGCTTTCAGCAGCATACACAGGGACAGCCTATGGAAAATACTGAGGGCTTAAGGAATTCCCAGCCGCATTGTTTCCATCATTAAAAGCCTCTATTCTAATTTTACATGCAGTGTTGGATTGAGTAATGTAACTTTCGAAATGAAAACAGGAGTACGACAGGGATGCCCCTTATCAACAACATTATTTTTGACAGCCATAGATTGGGTGATGCGCCAGACAACAGAGGGCAGTCCAAGAGAAATTAAATGGACAACATTTTCTACACTGGAAGACCTGGAATATGCAGATGACATTGCACTACTCATGAATTCACATCAACACATTCAAGAAAAAACTGATAGACTGAATAAGTATGGCCAGCAGGTTGGCCTGAACATCAATCTGAAGAAGACAGAGGTCATGACACTAAATGTGGGCAATCCTGAGCCAATAACAGTAAGGAACCAGAAGTTAGAACAGACAGACACATTTACTTACCTAGGATGCATAGTAACACCTGACGGCGGAACAAGCAAGGACATTAACAACAGAATGAATAAAGCGAGAACAGCCTTTGCTATTCTCAACAACATTTGGAAGTCTTACCAGTACAGCACAAACACCAAATTAAGACTGTATGAGAGCTGTGAACTTTCTGTGCTTCTCTATGGTGTAGAATGTTGGAGAGTAACAGAGAAGGAAATGTCGAAACTGTCCTCCTTCCACACAATCTGCATAAGGAAAATTCTCCGAATCTTTTGGCCAAACACCATCAGCAACCAAGAACTACTTATTCAGAGTAACCAGGAGGACATGCACACCATCATAGCTAGCAGACGCTGGAGCTGGGTTGGCCACGTCCTCAGATGGGACCCTGATACCATCACAAGAACAGCTATGCTATGGACCCCTGAGGGAAAGTGAAAGAGAGGCCGACCAAAAACAACTTGGCGGAGAACTGTGTAAGCTGAGATGCAAAGAATGAACCAGACTTGGGGCACTGTATGAAGGATGGCCGCCGACCGAGCAAAGTGGAATCAATTTGTTGCTGCCCTACAGGACACCACCAGGTGTGATGGTCGCTGACTGCTTTGACGGTTGGCGGTTATGGATCAAAGAAGAAGAAGCCAAAGCCATTAAGACAGAGCTTAGAAGCATTATAACTGACTAATATACAACTGGTTAGTAATTTCAAGCACAGTAGGGGATGCTGTGATCCCACATGTCGAATTATCAAAATCTACCATATGGACTGAGGTTACAATGGGCATTTTATTTGCTAATGAAGGCAACGTTCTGGTGACAGTTCAATGCATTAGCTATGGAATCCACAACCTAGAAGTACCACAGTGCAACAAATCTAACTTTGCTGATAAGGTATGGAAGTAAATTTTACAACATCAGCCATCAGACAGCATGCATTGTTTGGCTCCTCTAAATGTCCCTTCACAGAATTTGGAGTATATCACTGAGGTAGGCCATGCCACATGAAGTAATGACAATTAAAATGTAATAATGTCAAGATAAAACACTGAATATAATAAAACAATGCAACACTTAAAAATATTGCCTTCTTACAGAGTAATTTGTCAAATAATGTGGACACCTGGGAACAGAATAGAAAATGGAATAGCTTTAATGTCTATTTCCATCTTTTCTTGCAGAAAAAGAGTTTTTTTTTTCTTTTCTTGAGTTGATGTAATGTTAGTTGTTCCCAAAAATGTTACACTTTGACCTAGGAGATGTGACACTAGTAACAGGGGGTATGGGTAAGAGTTAAACCTGTTCATTCATAACCCTCCACTCCCAAAGGAGCATAGGCCTTCAACAAACACATGCCAAGTCCTTCTGTCACATGCCATCATCTCAAGTTTATATTCTTATTTTGATATCACTGTCTGTCCCTCCAACTTTGTCTATATTGCTGCCAAGATAAGTTAAACCTGTTACCTGCATTAATTTCTGGGCATCTGGTATGTCAGCACACATTAGTTTTATCTCCACCACTTCACATATAAAGATTAGATGCCTGCAAAAAATACATATCTTCCTGTTGCCAAAAGTCTGTACGTGTGCCACTCCTAATTAATTTTCTTAACAACAAGATTTCATGCATCTATATGTGTGCCGCTCCTAATTAATTATCTCAACAAGATTTCATGCATCTAAATGTGTGCCACTCCTAATTAATTATCTCAACAACAAGATTTCGTGCATCTATAACATGTTATTCATTACCCTCAGCCGTTGCCCAAAGTCTGTATGTGTCTTCTTCTTCTTTGATCCTTAGCCGCCGACCGTCAAAGCAGTCAGTGGCCATCACGCCTAGTGGCGTCTTGTAGGGCAACAACAAATTGATTCCACTTTGCTCGGTCGGTGGCCATCCTTCGTACAGTGCCCCAACTCTGGTTCATTCCCTGCATCTCAGCCTCCACAGTCCTCCGCCAGGTTGTTTTTGGTCGGCCTCTCTTTCGTTTTCCTTCAGGGGTCCAAAGCATAGCTGTTCTTGTGATGGCATCAGGGTCTCTTCTGAGGACATGACCAACCCAGCTCCAGCGTCTGCCAGCTATGATGGTGTGCATATCCTCTTGCTTGCTACGAGTAAGCAGATCTTGGTTAGTGATGGTATTCGGCCAAAAGATTCGGTGAATTTTTCTTAGGCATGTTGTGTGAAAGGAGGACAATTTCGACATTTCCTTCTCTGTAACTCTCCAGCATTCCGCACCATAGAGAAGCACAGAAAGCACACAGCTCTGATATAATCTTAATTTTGTGCTTGTGCTGTATTGGGAGGACTTCCAGATGTTGTTTAGGCTAAAGAAGGCTGTTCTTGCCTTATTCATTTTGATGTTGATGTCTTTGCCTGCCCCGCCGTCTGGTGTTACTATGCTTCCTAGGTATGTGAAGGTATCTGTCTGTACCAATTGCTGATTCCTTACTGATATGGGCTCAGGTTTGCTCAATTTGAGCGTCATGACCTCAGACTTCTTTAAATTGATGTTCAAGCCCACCTGCTGGCTAAACTTGTTAAGTCTATCCATTTTTTCCTGGATGTGTTGATGTGAATGTGCTAGTAGTGCAATGTCATATGCATATTCCAGATCTTCCAATGTAGAAAATGTTGTCCATCTTATTCCTCTTGGACTGCCCTCTGTTGTCTGGCGCATCACCCAGTCTATGACTGTTAAAAATAGAGTGGTTGACAAGGGGCATCCCTGTCGTACTCCTGTCTTCACCTCAAAGGTTAGGTTGCTCTGCCCAACACTACACATAAAGTTGGCATAGAGGCTTTTTATAATTGACACTATGCAGCTTGGAATTCCATAAGCCCTCAGTATTTTCCATAAACTGTCCCTATGTATGCTGTCAAAAGCCTTTTCAAAATCAACGAAATTAATGTAAAGCTGTCTTTGCCATTCTGAGCACTGCTCTATAATGTTCCTGAGAGAGAATATATGATCTACACATCTTCTATTCTTTCTCAATCCTGCTTGTTCCTTCCTCAGTTTGTGGTCTACTGCTTTTGAAATTCTCTGTATAATTATCCTGCCTAGTATTTTGCTGGAAACTGAGAGAAGAGTGATTCCTCTCCAATTATTGCAGTCTGCAAGATCTCCCTTCTTGGGCAACTTGACATATATTCCTTTGTTCCACTCTGATGGTGTTGTCCCCGTTTTCCAGACTTGTGCAAATAGTGGTTCTAATAGTTCTGCTGCTAGCTCAGGGTCTGTCTTAAATAGCTCTGCATTTAAGTTATCATGGCCCGGAGCTTTGCCGTTCTTTAACCCTTTGATTGCTGTGATGATTTCTTCTTTTCGTGGAATGTCTGTATTCACATCTAGATCGTTTTCAGCCTCAGGAACATTCAGTTGTGTCTCTGGTGGTTCCTTGTTCAGAGTTTTTCTGAAGTGCTCTGCCCATCTTGTTTCCTGTCCCTCTGCTGTCGTGATGAGATTACCTTGCTTATCTCTTACCAATGTAATATTGTTTGCACCTCATTTTCCGCTGATGAATTTAGTTATTTTGTATACTGTGCTTTGTTTATTTCTCAGTGCTGCCTCCTCTGCCTGTCTTGCAAGATCGTCTAGGAAATTCCTTTTGTTGGCTCGGGTTTGGCGTTTAACTTCCTTGTCCAGCTGACTGTACTGTTCGCTATATAGTTGCTTTAACCTGGGGGACTTCGCTTCTGTTTTCTTTCTTTTCATTTCCTTTCTCATCGTTATGGTGTTTAATGTTTCTGGTGTTATCCAGTCTTCCTTCTTCCTTTCCTGGAATCCCAAGCATGATTTGCTGCTTTCTTTGTATATTGTTGAAATGGTGTTGAAATTCTGGTCTATATCATCAGTCAATTTCTTTTCCTGACTTTCGGCAAATTGATATCGTTTCTTTATGTCGGCCGCAAAAGCTTTTCTGGTAAGGGAGTCCTTCAATTTGCTGATGTCAAACCTTTTCTGTGTAGTTACAGTTGGTGCAGCCCTTCTTAGTTTTACTTTCAGTTTTGCTACTACTAAATGGTGATCACTTCCCACATCTGCACCTCTTCTTACCTTCACATCTTGTAATGCATGTCTCCATCTACCGTTAACCATGATGTGGTCTATCTGGTTTCTGTCCTGACTATTTGGTGATTGCCATGTTAATTTGTGAATTTCTTTATGTGGGAAGGGTAATTTCCTATCTTTCGTACCTTTTTACTCCGTATTGAATATATGTAGTTAAGTGTTGTTTCGTAGCGCTTAGGGTTAGGATTAGAATTAGGGTTAGGATTAGGGTTAGGATTAGGGTTTGTGTTAGGGTTAGTGTTAACCATAATACTAACCCTAATCCTAACCCTAATCCTAACCCTAACTGCTACGAAACAACACTTAACTACATATATTCACTGCGGAGCAAAAAGGTACGAAAGATAGGAAATTACCATGGGAAGAGTGTTCCTCCAATGAACAGGTTGTTAATGCTACAGAAACTTATTAGTTTATCCCCATTTTCATTTGCTGTTCCGCTGCCGCATTTCCCCATTGTTCTTTCATTATATGTATTGTGTGTACCAACTTTCGCATTGAGGTCTCCCATTACTATAACAAGATCACATCTAGGTGTATCTTCCATTTCTTTCTGCAGTTGTTGATAGAATTCATCCCTGACCTCCTCATCTGAGGAAGGTGGTTGAAGTAACAAGAAGAGACATGGTATGCAAACAGACGATACGTCAAGGCCTTAAATCCCAACCCCTGCAGACCCAAGTAGAACAATCCCAACTAACATGGTTTGGCCATGTCTGCAGAATGGGAGAAGATCGGCTACCACGGCAAGCATGGGAAACAAAGAGCCAGGGATCCAGACCCCCAGGATGACCCAGAGTCCGCTGGGAGGACAACATTAGACAATCTTTGAAGGACCGAGGACTAGAATGGAACCAGGCCAGAAAGAAGACAGCCGATAGGATGGTCTGGCGCTCTCTCTTCCAAACCTCTACACCTCACGGTAGAAGAGGAATGACTAAGTAAGTAAGTAAGCTTTCGCCTTAATGTTCTAATTCTGCCAATTGAGCAAAGTGCTGATATCTTATGTGAATGATGAGTGTAGTGAACATCAATCTCAATTCATAAAGATGACAACGCATTCCGTGTGAGAGTCCATCACACATTACATGGTTTAATAACAAAGACATCTTATTAACAATTCATAGAAATTAATCAATCATAGTATTCCTGCAGTCTCCTATATTCACTCCTCTGTCGTCAAAAATGTCAACGTGTATATACGCGATGTCGTCTGGCGAACATCTGATAATGATCGTTGAGGTTTGACCATATTATAAAGTTAATAATTATTATTCAAAATACTTCCTGCGTTACTTCTTGAACCGAAGTTAATACACCAACTGGGATGACTTATCCTTGCATCCATATCTCATAAAGGCTGACCCCACGCCTTATAATTCAGGAGAAAATACTGCATAATTCACAAACATCAGGAGCGATATATAACACGACTGTCTCCCTCAAAATCAGTCTCTAGAAGGGTAAAGGAATAGCGTTGCCATGCCCCAGCTTACCAGCATACTACGTCATGTCTATCACTAGTCAACCCTATAAAATCGCGGTCAATACTATGGCTTTAAGTGCAAAGCACCATACATTGGTGGCACCTCAATGTGTTAACGCGTACCAACTTACAGTGGGTAACCATTATCTAAATATCCCGTATCAACTCCCCTGACAGCCCGGGTTTAAATATCTGTTATTCAGATTTTTACCAAATTTTAACATAATCTTTACATCACAATTAAATATTTCAATGAAACTCGAATTATGGACATACGGCCAACGATGTTTTGAGTAAAACAGTGTCGGTGGTCGTCGTCAATATATTATAATGTCGCATAAGACATAGAAGTAATACATAAGTTAAAGAAAAGAAATGTCAATCGTCAAGACAAAAGAAAAAACTATCATCTAATGTCTTAAATAATATAAGAGTTAGTTAAATATGCAAAGAACTAAACATTGTTTAAATAATCTAAGTACTAGTGTGTAGATGTTACGTGTAGGTAATATTATAAACATTAATCTACTTAATTAAACTAATTAAATGTCGTAATTATGATGAAGAATACAGAAGGAATACGTTAGAACATAGAAATAAGAAAAATTAATGGAAAAGAAGTAGTAAAGAATAAGGGAATAAAGTTAATTAACTAATGTTATCAATAAAATTACATGTGAAAAAAAATTTATCTAATTTACCGCTAACTTAACTTAGATAAAATACTAATACAAAATTATACATAATAAGGAATCATAAAATCGTGTGTATAGGTTAAAGTACTAATTAACATCTAATTAACCTAAAATTTTAATCGTTTTATTTTATAGTATTAAAAGTTCAATAGTCTTGAAAAGAAAATCCCGAGTGTGAAGCACGATAAATATAATGTCATTGTTCGTATTGGTCTATATAATCGCTATCATGCTGGTTGAAAGTGTTCATTCCATTGAAGGAGACCAAGCTAATATAACCAATGTTAGTATTCATCCACATATGTGTGCATTCAAACGGATAGTGTTTGTAACTCAAACTGTAATGGTTGATAGGAGAATGGACACAAACCAAAGTCCATATTCAAACGAACTCAGCAATGTAAATCAAAACAATCCGGTGTAATATTGGAATAATAGATGCGAATATCCGGAATATTAAAAGTCAATTGCCGTTCGCAAGTGTTTCTCATCATGAAACAGCTGTAATCCAACGATGTAATATCAAAAGGCATAGATTATGCTGAATGTTCTGACTTGAGCCGATATACGTAATTATTATCGAACTATCCACATGTGGTGACAATGTCAGCGATAATGTCATAGCATTTGTGTACTTGAATGCTGGATAGAAATGTTTAGAAGCATTGACGTAACAGATATCAATCTCTTGTCTGTAGTTGAAGTTGATCGTAAGTTCAATTATGGAAGCGTGAGGATTCATCACTTTGAAACGATAAAACGTGAGAACTTGGAAATTTGATCAATGTTGCCAATCCACAATTCTTGATTATTGAATATGTATATAGTACATAACTGTTATGTTGTTCATCTGAAATAAGTTGTCATTGTTCATCTAATGAAGATGTCGGGTGTCTGGACAAAGAGTATGCGATTACATTTTCCGAACCTGGAATCAACTCTATCTCGAATTGGAATGGCTGAAAGATGATTGAATACCTTGCCATTTTTGCGTTTTTATGATTGGCTCATTTGAGTGCCGCTACAGACATCTGATCTGTTTGCACAATAAATGGTGCACTCAGAAGAAATTTCTGCAACTTCTGTATAGCCCATATGACGGATAATAACTCTCTGTCAATCACTGAATACTTTCTTTCTGTATCTGTAAGTTTCGTCGAGATAAATAACATAGGATGAAGAATGCCATCATATTCTTGTAAAAGGCTCACACCTAAGCCCACGTTGCTCGCATCTATACGTAGAATGTATATTTTATTAATATCAGGCAACCGTAAGATAGGTGGACGTGAAAAAATATCAAGGATATGAGCAAACATTTTGTCGCAGTCGTCAGTCCACTTGACATTCGTCAGCATGTCTTTCCTTAAAGTAATAGACATTATACTAGCTTATGCTGCATTGGCTGAGCACAAACGTAACAATCAACGAAGTTACTATCTAGTTCAGGCATGTGAAAACAACATAAAGACGAAAAGACAAAGTGTCATAGTAGACAAGACAACAAAAGTGTCACCTAATAGAAAAGACTATATTAACTAGGCCATATAAGAATAAATGACTAGTAAAGAAAAGAAACGATGACTGCATATGCTGAGTCATCAAAGAATGTGATAACAAATTCTAATATCAATAGGCTAATATCTGCGTGAAGCAGAATTAGGTACTAGTTGTAACTTGAGAGAATGGTGTTGAAAGTAGAGCTCGACTACCGTATGAGCATCTCTATTGGGCCTAAAGGTTACCAAAGCCTCACCATACCTGTAATTGGTAGGTGGCAACCGACGCACAAACTTAACGTCTGCGGTATAGTTAAGAAAATTGCCTAGCGACTGCCATGTAGTACCTTGTGGCAGATTGCTTACTAGAACGGTGCGAGAAAATGCACCTTTACCAATATAAGTAGTATTGTCGTCACTAAAATGTGAACAAGGTTGATGTGTACCCTTAGTTTGTTTAGGTAAATTGTAAGTTATGTTACTCATAGATGTAGAATTATTTATATCAACTGGATCATTCTGTTGGACCTGAGTATGATAACTCTCACCATGCAAAAAAGCAGGTGTGAAGCATGTCGTATCAGACAGACTAGAAGAACTAAGTACATTCTTTGTTTCCAATGTACTGGTATTAGTATAATTACGTAAGTGCTCAACACCTGTATTATCACCATGAAGAGTAACGTTATGACCAACAGCAGCAAACTCCGTGTTACCCTTTTCAACATTAACCCTACTCTGAAGAGCAGAGGCACTACAACCATGTTGTATACACCGAGGATGATTGGCAGTATCAACCCCAGCATTGATTGTATCTAGAAGACCAAGCTGTGTATAGAAATCCCTATCAAAATACTTTGAACCAATCAGAACCTCATCAGTCACAACAAGGTCGCATTGAACATACCGGTCCGTCCTTTTACAACTCAAGCTCTGCACATTTGTAATGTTTTTAGTAATGGTGTTAGGAATATCAGGTCCAGATGCAGCGTGATTCTGTTTTTTAAGGGATACATTTTTCCCAGTAAGCACAGAACGATTTGTTTAATCATTTGTTATACTGCTTTCATTGCCACTGGCATGTCGCCAAGACTTACACTCAGAAGAGGCAGTATTAATGTGAGGAGAATCACTGGTATTATAGTGATGATGAGGGAAGATGTATCTGCCTCGATATGATCTCTTCACTCTTTCAGGATGTGATGATCTGATATTATCACCCCCAGTGGCCATAGATTTATTAGTTGATGACATATACTGATGTAACCTAAGAAGAACCCCATCAGTATACACGGCCCGTGGTTTAAAGCAAGTCAGAGATGACTGCTTGCTAGGCAAAGTGAAAACTTTGCTGACGGAAGTATTTGTCTTCATTTTATTATCCACGTTCATTCTAACCCGAATATCATCACTCACTGTAGTAAAATCCTTTACACTATTGACCACTGCAACAGTTTTCTTGGAATCAGCTTCCCCTTGACCTTGTCGCCAAGACTTATTCCCTGTATTGGCAGTATTATTCTGTCGAGGGAAGGTGTATTTGCCTCGAAAAGATATATCTACTTCCTTGGGTTGTGCTGACATCTAGCAGATCATCAACTCTTTTTCTCAACTTAACAATCTCAATATCCTTTAATGAAATTTCATTGCTCTGCCATTTATTTATTTTATTAAGGTGTAAAATCTTATTTCTCTCATTCCTTAGTGATTTTTCAAGGGTAGAAACCTTATTATTAGTCAAACTTTCTGTTTGAACCTGAAGGCATTCGAGTTCTGGATTTGCAAGCTCAAGTGCTGCTATATTTGATTCACACTCCATACATTGCAATCATTCATTATTAATTTCATCTATTACCACCTCTGGTAAATCTAGTATTGGAACTGAAGGCTGTGACAATATTTGTATATTACATTCACTTGTGAGTTGTACCGAAGATTGTACTTTATTATTGGTGGCTATGTTTTTTCCTGAACAAACGATTCAAGACGTATGATTTCTAACTTCATCGCATGAAGTTGAGAGACATAAGATTGCGTTTCATGGCATATCCTCGTTTCTATTTCTGTCTCTCTCATGGCTGTCTTCTTCATTGCCATCTTCTTTAATCTCTTCTTATGTGCTACCAACATATGTGGCTGTAGTCGGGCCCCTTGAACCATCAAACCCTGAACCTGAGCAGCCTGTGAATTAATACGTGTCGTCAAAGCTTCATTTGCTTTGAAAAAAATTTTCTTTAATACACGTAATCTTATCATCCGAATCATTACCATTTTTTCCAAGTTTATTTTTACATATTGCAACATTATCATGAAGTTCTTGAATCACAGAACTCAAAGTTTTATTCTGTATCAAGGTAGTCTCTAACGACTCCTTAGAATTTTCCAGTTCCAACTGTAGTGATCTGAGGTTTGAATTATCAACCTCGACCTGCAAATTTAGTGCCCTCACTTTTTCATTAAAATTTTTAATCAACATCTCCTTGTCCTCAAGGATCTCTGACAACATATCTACTTTGTTTTCCTCATCAATATCTTCTAAAACTTTCACTCTTTCCTGCTCACACTGATTGATCTTTGTTTTTTGTTTATCATGATCATTGTTGTCGAGTATAGCATGAAGTATATTTTTCAATACATGATCGTGTATCATATGGATGTGTCGCTCCAGAAAGATACAAAGTTTCCTACGGAGTAAATCAGCTAGATCTGAGCCATCACAATAAGAGGAACCGAAGAAAAAAGCAAATCAGCGAAATCCATCAGTTCTGATGCCACATGAAATAAGAAACGGTCCATCACATATTGCTCAAGTACTGGGCCCTGTAATCCATGGCAGTCTCTACCATTCATAAATAGATCCTCCAACACAAACATCTTATCTAATGTGACTACCTTAGTCAATCAAATAACAAGCAAATTATCTAAGTGCTTCTCCTTTGTAACCAAATTGCTTTCCCACTTTCATTAAAGATTCCAAAGTCGCCATGTTAAATAATATTATATATAACTAGTCAATTATAACAATCTCCAATATTGATATACTTAATTATCTATGCCACAATGGCTAATATAGAGTACTGCGACTCACTTCGTCAAACAGCTACTTATAACGTGACTTACAAATTAGTTGTACGCTCAAAATTTTAATTTTATTCAATATTTTATATTATTATGCCTCACTCAGGCAAAGAAAATAGTTGCTACTTGAACTACTAGTGCAAACATCAAGAAAATATGGCATCAATTATTTTCACTTAATTATTCATATGTGTTATATTCTTATTATCATTTAGTTATGTTAATATATTATTAATGTTAATGAATAAGAATACATAGACATATTAAACAAAAGATTTTACAAATACAATTTCACACCACAATTCGAATTACCAACATTAAAATTACTATACAGAACTAAATAAAATAACGGAAGTGACCAAGTATACTGAACTTAAAATGTAGTTCAGAGCACACAAAAAATCTAACACAAAATTTGCACAAAACTATGGACTCTACATATGACGTAACAATATTACGTGTAAAAACTGAAAAATAGCAAGATTAGGCTTCATGGACATATGACAAACAGTAGACAACAATTAATTAAAATAAAACTAAGGACAATGATAATACACCATGTATATACGTAACTTCACAGCTAACAAAAAGTGTTGACTGAATTCGACGTGAACAGATTATGCCACAGCTTTTAGTGGAGCTTTCACGAATCGAATTCAATCAATCATTCCCTATAGAACGATTTGAAATCTTCTCACTATCCACAGAGGTATTTGAGAAGAGATCAAATTCCCTCCATCCGCCCGCGAACTTAACATACATATAATATCATAAGATAACATGTAACTTATATTATAAGAATAAACATGCCTGCAAACTGAAGTGGACTAACATTGCATAGGGCACCAACATGTACTTATCTTTTTGAAGAAAAACCAATCTCCGACAGTGCAAGCATGCACCAGAAAACTATGTAGGTGGTCTGAAGTATTGTTTATTCCTTGATAGTAGTGGTTCATTCATTTGAGTCATCTTGAATAATATAAAGTCCGTTATCTTGTTGATGGAAGAATTTTCAAATGGCTGCTTCAATGAACTTGAGAAGGTTATGATGTCATTTTCATTCTTAGTACGCATGCACCGTGGTTACCATACTTATTTTAGTCATTTCACACGTATGGAATACTTGAAAAGTTCTTGGCATAATGAATCTTCACTCTGGAACAAATCTGTTGTTATTTCTTCCCAAAAAAAATTTTTCTCGTTCCCCACGCGTGCCGCCACTCTATTACACCATGTTTTGTAGTGGTGTAACTACTATTAAGACGATGGTTATCTGGCCTATCTGTGAAAGTCCTGAGTTTGTAGTATTAAGTCTTTTGTTCATTATTTGGACTTCATGCTTTCGCCTTAATGTTCTAATTTTGCCAATTGAGCAAAGTGCTGATATCATACGTGAATGATGAGTGTAGTGAACATCAATCTCAATTCATAAAGGTGACAATGCATTCCGTGTGAGAGTCTATCACACATTACATGGTTTAATAACGAAGACATGTTATTATTAATTCATAGCAATTAATCAATCATAGTATTCCTGCAGTCTCCTATATTCACTCCTCTGTCGTCAAAAATGTCAACGTGTATATACGCGATGTCATCTGGCAAACATCTGATAATGATCGTTGAGGTTTGACCATATTATAAAGTTAATAATTATTATTCAAAATACTTCCTATGTTACTTCTTGAACCGAAGTTAATACACCAACTGGGATGACTTATCCTTGCATCCAGATCTCATAAAGGCTGACCCCACATCTTATAATTCAGGAGAAAATACTGCATAATTCACAAACATCGGGAGCGATATATAACACGACTGTCTCTCATAAAATCAGTCTCTAGAAAGGTAAAGGAATAACGTTGCAATGCCCCAGCTTACCAACATACTACGTCATGTCTATCACTAGTCAACCCTATAAAATCACAGTCAATACTATGGCTTTAAGTGCAAAGCACCATACATTGGTGGCACCTCAATGTGTTAACGCGTACCAACTTACAGTGGGTAACCATTACCTAAACATCCTGTATCAAGGGTGACATAATAAAGACTCAACACATCTTTATATATTTCCTTCTAAGGCTTGTGGTATTCTGAAAGACAATTCCTACCTGCATGAAAACATTTAAAAAAATATCACAAACTTTACAATTAACTTTTGTTTTTCTTTCAATCTTTACAATCTGATATCAAAGCTTACAATTTCTTTTTGTCTCTGTAAACTTGGGGTCCATGGTGTGTCGAGAAAAAACTGGTGGCTTTGAAGCGAGTAGTGCATCATCATACAAACTTATGTTCCCCAATTCTGGATTAGTTCTTCTGTAAAATCTAGCTGACCATATCTAGCTGATCTTCCACATCTGGGTGTTTGTTTCTGCTAGTCTTGAAATAAAATGTAAGCATCTACCATAGCAATATCCAGAACGCGAAAAAAAGAGTTTTCCAATATTTATTGGTTTTTCTCAAAACATTGTACTTGTTAATTGGCTGGTCACTCTTGTCCACTACTTTCAGTACATATTGTAATCCCTTACAAGATTTGGCTGTCTAACATTAAGTTCTTGAAAATTCCAATTAACCTTAGTTCTACGCGTAGCGAACCTATGGCCATTTGCATTGTAAATGCTTGAAACCAGTGTTATAGTTTTGTTACCTCTCCACTGCAGTGCTAGTAATTCTTTATCTCTAACCCACCTCACTGCACCTCTGATACTATTTTTTTCAAATTCCTTTATATTTGAAAGTGCAGCTGGAAATCTCTTTCTGTTTCTAAGAAATGTGCCACAAGCTCCAATCCCCTAACTTCACAAGTCCTTCAGTAACTGATTGGATGTATACAAACTATCAAAATAAACCCTATATCCTTGATTCCCCAAAGATTTCATAAGATTCATAATTAACTACAGTATAAGCTAAACCAAATGGTCCATTTGCAGTGATCCTACCTACATAAACATCAAAGTAAATCCACTAACAGCATCAGCAAGAACCCATAACTTCATCCCCCATTTTGTTGGCTTGTCTCTAATATACTGTAAAAAAGAAAACACCCTTTTCTTATAACCATTCTTTCATAAAATTACAGTTTGAAGAAGTCAATGGGTCTCAAAAACTGCTTTGTATTTTCTCTGGTGCTTACCTCTGACAGTTGCAGACCTGGAACCCTCTCAGGCAAAAAAGGTGGAGGGTTGGAAGGTGGGCCTTCATCAAGTCCATCATAACCAAAACACCTGCAAGAAGAACAATTTAAAATTAATTTTCACAGATCAACAATAGAATTCAAAGTTACAGTTTAGTGTACACAGGAAAATTGACACACATTACATTTTCCGTAGAAAGGAATACTGTCAATCATAAAGTCATATGATGTAAATAATAATTTTTAAAAGCAGAGACACAGGGCAAATGAGGTCAGAAAAATCAGCTGATTCAGAAGTTACGTCCGATTCACTTTATATTTATTTCCTTGTGCCATGAGTCCTTTGTTAACTGTTTGAAAGGTGAAATATTTGTTTCTGTTTTTAAAAAACAAACAGAAAGCAGCTATACTGACTGTAATAGTCCACTAAAACGACTGTTTTACTGCTTTTCAAAATCAGCTGTTATCATTTCGTTAACGAAGTAATATTACCTTTGCATGTACGGCAGGTGATCTGAGTTGTTCTGAGCTGTATTTTCGCCATCCAACTCATCAGACGTTTCCAAGTCCTCTGAATAATCATCAGAACAGGAATCTACATCACTAGATGCATTGTAGTCATTATCAGACTGCATTTTGTTTACAATCTGTTAAGTCGAGTTGATCGGAAAATATCCAAAATGGTGGACGGACAAATCGTTGTTTACATTTTTCTGCGTTTAATTTCAAAGTCAACATAAGTGAAAGCTGTATATTTTTTAGCACAAATATAATTGTTAACATGTATTCTTAATATAAAACATAGATTTGAAGTCAAAATTAAAAAAGAAATGTACTTTTTTTACTTAAAAAATCATCATTCCGTTTGGAACGATTTTTTATATATCCGGTTTGAAGAGTGTTAATAAATCTATCGCAGTGTACGATAAGAATAATTGATGTGCATATTAGCACTATATGTAGAGTTTGGCGGACATTAAGAATTGATGAAATTAATTACCAATGGATGTAATCTACTGAAGTGTGTGGAGCAAAATGATTATGTGAAAGTGTTCTGTGAAAAATAAAGAAAGTTGCTTGAAATCAGAAGTCGTCAACAACTATTTGAGTGAAACTTTGACAGTTCCAATTTATTATTATAGTTGATTGAGAATTAACATTTTAATACTAATACAAGTAATCAAATTTTTTTTATCGTTCGCCCGGTAATTTTCAAGGCGAAATCTCAGGTTATTATATCTAACCTGAGACTGATTTTATGTGGGTATCCCTTTTTTCTTGCACAGAGACAGGTGTCTATCGCCATTCAGGCAGATACTCACCACTTCGGAGGTATCCATTAGAGCTGGGTCGGCTCAGGAGCCACCAGTCCCTGGTCGACGACACTCCTTCAACTGGTCTCGCCAGGGCTCGAGTTAATCCAGTCCAAATCCCGGTCAACGAAAAATCTTCAAATGTTCTCACCCGGGTTTGATCCTGGGTCACCCGGTCGCCAGCGTAGTGTGGTAACCACTACGCTAGCGCAGCTCCCAAGTAATCAAATGAGCATGAATATAATCTAATGAACAAATATGGCTAGTTATATACAATACATTCAGCCAAACTTGGAAAAGGGGAATATTGAATGTTATGTACAGAACTTATAATCAACAAGAAACAAAAATCGGAATGTTTTAAATAAACCCTAGACACTGCTCTGGACCACATCTCTTCTACTTGTAACACCTACCATGTTATCAGTGTGTATCTTTTAGTTACTGTCAGACCTTCTCTGAAAAGATCAACTGCCTGTTTAACATTTCCTGTGTGCATTGAGAGATCTGCGTAGAGTTTCAGTGAATAAAGGTACTCATGGATGACACGCCATTTTTCAAATGATGAACCTGAAAAACAATGTATATAAAATGAGGACAGTATCTGATAAGACGAAACAATTAAAGGACCTGCTTCTCCAAAAATAATGTGATAAGACTAGCCACGAGACAAGCTCAGAGTAATAAAATTATACAAACATCAACAACAAAATTACTTGTTACACACAATATGTTTGAAACATGTCATACAAGGTGACTAATATGTGGTTGTGTGTGCAGCAGGCAACCTGATCGTTAAAAACTAGCTGTTACAGAAACCACTGTGGCAAAGACATAGACATGTTTGGTGCAAGCTGTAATGGTGAAATCAAATGTCACGATCTTACTAAACGGAATGCAACAATGTAACTACATAAAATGACAGTCTCATTAAATCACATTACATAGCCTCAATAAATTCAACTGTAACATTTTTAGCTCAGCTACTGCAATGATTATCTTACTCACATTTACCTTCAGAATACTGGAAGTCTTTCCCAAGGTTAATGAAGAATGTACTTTTCAGATCTTCCACAGACTGTCTAGCCAGGTCAAGTGGATGTGGCCTGAGCCCAGTATTGGATGCTTGACATGAAAACAGAAATCTTCACAATTATTTATTTCTCCCTTCTTCAATAATTTTCCAACACATGATATTTTTTTGTTCTGTTTTTTTTTTTTTTTTGTTAACTAAGATTGCTAAGCATATTGCTCTTTTGTTGCCGAAGCAAAGTTGAAGAATCCTTAGCGATAAGGACAATGTGGCTCTGGGTGATCACACTGGGCTTTGCTGCATTGTCTTTAGATATGAGCTTGCTTTTAGTGTTTTAATCTAAGTTAGCTGTGAAGCCTTGTGAGGAGATGAAGTTTTCATTCTTTAGCCAAGTGTGTTATTTTGCCTGGCATGGGCCCCTGTGGTGTAGGAAATATGTAATATTATTGTTGCGGGGAAATATATTTGTGGTTTTATCCTCTCTGGATATATCTTGTCTAGAGTAATACTTGATTAGACGTGAACATACATTATGGCATTCCATCATGCAGGTAACACCTTTAAAAGCAGCCTTGTAAAATATTCATTCAGTCTTCAACAGTGAAGAAGTCCTCTAAGGCCAATTTGGACGTGAAGACAAATATTCATTTTATTGACTTGAACGAGTTCCAGTGGACATAGATTAAATATTAGCATACAACAATGGCATGATCTAGCCAGTCTTGAAAACGTCGCTATTCCGTCGACTATGGACAAGATGTCTTCGACATATTGCTGCAATCTTTATTAAAATAGTTCCACACGCATTCTTTGACATACAGCATTCGCTTGTCCTAAATATATCAATTCAGCATAGACTCCATGAAGTTGATGGACGATCTAGCAAACATAAATCTTTATAACTCTGTAGTAAGAGTACACATATTGGAGCTGAACAAAATGTGACTGTTCATGCTCAGTGACACACATGAAAAAGCCTAGAAGTATTGTTCACTTCTGCTAAGTGGAGCCGGCAAAGCCATCTGCAACAATAGTCCAAAAGACAGAGACATACTTCCGGGAGTATCACAGGAAACGCATATCAATAAACAAGCCTTGTCAAATGCGGAAGATGTGTTATGATTTTATTCATAACAATTATCTATCTGTTATGGTCTTCCTTCTGTTCTAAAACCAGATCTTCTACTGTTTAGGCACAGAGTGGTAAATAATCTAGCTCCATTCTCACAAGATGGCCAAATCACTTTATTTTCTGTCTCTCTTTGTATTTGATGAAGAAAGGATAGCGTTCCTACATTTTTATCTGATGTCATCACTTCTCATATGTCTCTCTTGCTAACATTAATGATTCTTCTTAAGTATTTCATCTTGCACAATGTGACTTACCTCTTTTTTTTTTTTTTATATCTGTCACAGATAACAAAGAATTGGAAAGAATATCCTGTTTATCAATCATTGTTTAGTTTTCAAACTGATATTCTGAAGTTTCAGTTGTTGTATAGTTGGTAAGTCACAGCACTGGCTTTTTCAGGTTTCAATATCTCTGTCAATTCATTAATTTTCTGTAAAAATCCTTCCTGGACATTTAAACTCTTAACTTATTGGGCCTGAACACTGATGGCATGTATTTTAGAGGGCCTTGTGATGGTTGGTATTTTAAGGGGGCCTAGTGATGGCATGCAGATGATACCGTGTTGTTAGCTGAAAGCGAACAGGAGTTACAAGAACTAGTGAAGCAAGTGAACTGTATAAGTCATGAATATGGACTCGACATTAATATTGAGAAAACAAAAACTATGATAATTAGCAAAACAGATGATAAACCCACATTAAAGATAAGCGTAAATGGGGAAATCCTGGAACAAGTCAAGAGCTATGTATATCTCGGTCATATAATAACAGAAGATGGCAGATGTGAAACAGAAATCAAGAAGAGAATAGGAATGGCCAAAGCTACATTCAACAACATGAAACATATACTGACATCCAAACAGTTATCTCACAAATTAAAACTGAGAATCATAAAGTGTTATATATATTCTGCATTTCTGTATGGTGCAGAAACATGGACGATGAATAAGCAGTTGGAAGAAAGAATTGAGGCTCTTGAAATGTGGATATATAGAAGAATGGGGCGTATCTCATGGAAAGAGATGAAAACAAATAAGGAGGTCCTGGAAAATCTAGGTATGAAAAGAGAACTAATGAGGGAGGTCAAAGTTCGGCAGCTAAAATACTTTGGCCACATAAAAAGGCATAACACCTTACAGAAGACCATAACAGAAGGGAGAGTTGAAGGCAAACGTGCAAGGGGAAGACAGCGCTATAAGTGGGAAGACAACATCAAGAGATGAACAGGAAAGAGTCTATCAGAGTGCACCATCAAGACAAGAGACAGAAGACGTTGGAGATCCATTACAGCCAACCTTCGTTGTGGAGATGGCAACTGATGATGATGAGTGATGGCATGTATTTTAAGGGGGCCTTGTGACGGCATATATTTTAAGGGGGCCTAGTGATGGCATGTATTTTAAGGGGGCCTAGTGATGGCATGTATTTTTAAGGGGCCTAGTGATGGCATGATCTACTAACCTCCATAGCCTGTCTTCAATGTGCACATCTTCATATTGTATTTTTCACATGTCGAATTTAGTGCAGCTTTAGGATTTTGCAATTTATTTTAATCTTCATCCATTTGACTTCGATCATCTGCAAAATGTAACTAATTCACTGAGTCATATTCCTCATCTTCTTGGTTTACTTATCTCATGGGCTTGATTCTGATGTTTTTTTAGCCACGTATAAATAAAATAGCAGTGGTGACTCACACAGCTCTGTCACAAAAATGAAGTAATGTCAATGTTAGCGGTGGTTTTTTTTTTCTTTACTGGACTGTCACTGATGTTGTCAGGGCTGTCGGGCTTACAACATGTGGCCGACGTATTTATTGTTACTGTGAATATAATGTGGGACGTTTCTTTGATGATGATCTGATTAATGATAATAAGACCCAGTAACGAAGCAGGATGGGTCAATACAAGATGACCAGTTGGCACGGATAAACACTATACTCGTTGGAAGAGTTAGTGTTAACAACATATTTATTCATGACGAAACTTTACATCAGTAGTTTACAGCTATTCTTCATCAGCAATGGCCATGGTAGAAAAATGTACATAGCACAATTACAATTCACCAAAGGCGTTGACTGACTGTACTAACCGTTACTACATCAAGGTTAACGGATTGGTAGTATACATGGTTCAGATGAAGTGACCATGTTAATATTCTTTACGTAGTTATCTATATTCCTTTATGCTTCAATCAACTCCTAGAGTTAGTGGGATGCACTAACAACTTGACATATCTGGTCAAGTTGAAGCTCGGCCATAACATTACAGGAGATCAAGTACCGGAGGCAAAATACTTAAAACGAGCCGTTTCTGGCTAAATATTCAAATTACAAGCTTCTTGGCATAGCTCTCTCAAGAAGAGTGTATTCCTCTTTCAGATGATCATAATTACTACATATTCGTGTCTTCCCTTGACTTGGGTAAGAACACCATAATCAATCACGTCTATACACGAAGCTAGTTATCTGGATCTGCCTCAAGTACACCCATACCTCGACTTTCGTCGCTTCACTCTTTCGTCGGTTTTCAATTATAACCATGTTTCCAAATTTTGCCGCTCGCTTTGCTCTTTCGCCGCATTTCGTCTTCACCGCATGCCATCTTGTTTCTTTCATCATTCAGTCTTTGAATAGAAGTCGTTCTGTGTGCACTGTTTTTTTAAATTGTCTGCATTGAATCTCTTATATTTGTGATTAAACATATTAATACTACTTATTTTTGTGATTAAAATAACAAAACTATTCACACTATATTATTTTTGTGATTATACTGTAAACAGTTCATAGTTTTTTTAGTGATAACAGTCTAATGACAGTGTTCATATCGTGATTATAAGACACGTGTACAGTTTTCATACTGTACTATTTTGTGTTAGGCCCTATACAGTACTACTTATTTTTGTGCTTTAATAGATTCATAATGGGTCCTAAGTGTAGTGACAAAGTTAAAAGAACCCATAAGGTTCTCAATTTGCAAGAAAAGCTTGAGCTAATCAAGCTTAATGAACAAGGCATCTTAAATGCTGAAATAGGCCGCAGGCTAGGTGTACCTTGCACTACAGTTAGCGCAATTGTAAAGAACAGAGCTAAAGTGTTAGAGGAAATTAAAAACGCTACGCCAGTGCACATCAAATTTAATTGGTGAGATGGAGAAAGTGTTAAATGTGTGGATTGAAGACCAAGTCAGCCACAACATTCCTCTAAGCCAAGATCTTATCCAGGCTAAAGCACAAACTTTATTTAATGCAATGAAGGCTGAACAAGGAGAGACATCAGCTGAAGAGACATTTGGAGCTAGCAAGGGCTGGTTTGAGAAATTTAAGAAAAGGTCAAATTTGCATAATATAGCAGTGAAGGGAGAATCAGCTAGCACAAATACCGCAGCTGCAGGAGCTTTTCAAGTGGAGCTTGAAAAAATTATAGAAGTTGGCTACACAAAGCAGCAGATCTTCAACATAGATGAGACGGGCCTCTTTTGGAAGAAGATGTCATCCAGAACTTTTATTGCCAAAGAGGAAAAATCAATGCCTGGATTTAAAGCTGCCAAAGATAGGCTTACTATGTTGCTAGGGGCTAATGCGGCTGGTGACTGCAAGCTAAAGCCTCTGCTCATTTATCATTCTGAGAATCCTAGGGCCCTGAAAAATTATTTAAAGTCTTCCCTTCCAGTTCATTTCAAGTCCAATAAAAAAGCCTGAATGACTGGTGAATTATTTACAACTTGGTTCACTGATAATTTCAAGCCTGCAGTTGAGGATTATTGCAAACAACAGAATATTCCCTTTAAAATCCTACTGCTCTTGGATAATGCTCCAAGCCACCCAAGAATTGTGCTTGAGGCTCACGAAGAAATTAAAGTTGTTGTTTCTGCCTCCAAACACAACTTCTTTGCTGCAGCCTATGGACCAAGGAGTAATTTCATCATTTAAATCTTACTATATCAGACAGACGTTTGCCAAAGCTATAGCTGCACTAGATGCTGATGTTGATGAGGGGCCTAAACAAAATAAATTAAACGCATTTTGGAAAGGATTCAATATTCTGGATGCCATCAAAACTATCAAAGATGCATGGGCCAATGTTAAAGAATCAAGTCTGAAAGGCGCTTGGAAAAAGTTGATTCCTTCCCTAATGGACGACTTTGAAGAGTTTGAAGAAACAGTGGAGGCCATCACTTCAAACGTTGTGGAAATGGCTCAGCAGCTGGAACTGGAAGTAGAGGCTGAAGATGTTAGAGAGCTGCTTGAGTCTCACGATCAGCCCCTAAGTGATGAGGATCTCCTGGCGATGGAAGAACAAAGAAAACTGTTGAATGAACAGGAAGCCATGCCTGAAGATACAGCTCAGCCTAAGGAGATGACCACCAAAGAACTGGAGGTTGGAATGGCCAAAATAGAGGACGCAATTGCATATTGGGAAAGGGTGGATCCCAATTTCAGCAGAAGTTCTAAAGTAAATAGTGGGTTAGAACACCAAATAGCCTGTTACAGATAACTTCTTAGGGAAAGGAAGAAGACATCAATGGGGCAAACGTCATTGCTCTCCTTTTTCAAGACGCAACCTCCACAACCAACTTCAGTCACCCCTCCCTCTAACCCTTCAGATTCTGAGCCATCAATATCAGCCTCAGCCCCTGTTAGATCTCCTTCAAAGTGCCCTTCTCCTAAAAGAAATAGATTGAAATCCTCCAGTTCTGAAGATGAGCCTCCTCAATTTTCTCCATCTGATTTTCTAAGTCTAGAATCCCCATAAATTACCAACATTCAAAACTGTACATACTGTATATATTCATCATCTACTTGCTCAAGAATGATTTTAAGGTAAGATGTTTTTTACGTATTTTTTATTTATTACTGTATTTTCTTTATTCTTATGTTTATTTCTGTTTATCTAAGTGTTGCACGCATTCGCAAGTGTTATATGGTTAGTCATTTACATTTTTTGGCAGCCCTAATGCATTTGTAAGCTAAATAAAGGCTATACTTTGACTTTCGTCGATTTTTGGCTTTCGTCATAGCTCTGGTCCCTAACCTGTCGAAAGAGTGAGGTATGGGTGTATGTTGCCTGTAAAGCAAGAAATCACCGCGACATCCCCCTTTATTAATGGTGCACGGTCGTACACAAATAATATAACATGCAATTATCCTAGATGCGCTCAAATGTGTGTCTACAAAATACTAGACATGCATGTGAGGATCTCAAACATTTAACTACCCCCTCTATGAATATAAAACATCTTAACAATCAAATACATCAGTAAGTCATCAGATGTTCTTACAATGCTTTGGCATGTATAGGTCAAAGGTCTCATGCTATATATATAATGGTCATTTCTGTATTCTGAAGTCTTCTAAATAGTCTACTTTCTTTGATCCTTAGCCGTTGACTGCCAAAGCAGGCAGTGGCAATCATGCTTGGTGGTGTTTTTTAAGGAAGCAACAAACTGCTTTCACAATTTTGACATTTCCTTCTCTGTTACTCTCCAGAATTCTGCACCATAGAGAAGCACAGAAAGTACACAGCTCTCATATAATCTTAATTTCTTGTTTGTGTTGTACCGTACTGGGAAGACTTCCAGATGTTGTTGAAACTAGCAAATCATTACATCACAGTTGCAAAAAAAATATGAGAGATATGCAAAAATAATCACTGATACTATTGATATAAAGTAAACAAACACAAAATCTAGTTACATAAATCAAACAAGTCAACGTGGTCACATATCACATTCCACTTGACTCTCCCAAACTTATAAATTCTGAATCAATGAAGCTCCCTGTGGAGAAAGTGACTGACACCTATCAATTGCTTACTTACTTAGTTGTTTCTCTTCTACCCTGGGGTTTAGAGGTTTGCCAGAGAGAACACCATACTATTCTATTAGGTATCTTCATCCTAGCCTGGTTCCAATCTAGTACTTGGCCCTCCAGAGATTGTGTAATGTTGTCCTCACAGCTAACTCATACACAATTACAAGGTTAACTATGTTTTCTCCTTTTATTTTTTGTACCATAATGCCCTCAGACAAAGTTCCATCCGTTAATGCTATCTGTTTAATTTTTAGCCACAATAAAACCCATTCCTCCCACTGTAGAGCAGCATGGTGCCATGAAGATTCATAAATCCTTGTTCCTTTTTCTTCATTTACATCACAACCAGGATTTCTAATTTGCTTTCCTCATCCCCTCTGCCAGCTCCTCTTCTTTCCCATTAATACTCTTAATATTCTATGATCCATAAGTCACTGAGCCAGTCTGTCACCTTTAAGATTGGTCCAGTTTTCTTTCTGTCATTTCTCGTAATCATATTTTAAGGCAAACACGTTGTGCCTTTGCAAGGTGCCTATTAATTGCAAAATACCGAAATAAAAATTATCCTTAACAGTTGGCATTGTCTGCATTCCCTGAAAAGTCATGAGCTCCAGTATCTATGCTAGGTATTTTATCCTGGCTCAGCCTGCATTTAAAGGATATTCACATCGGATTTAAACCTAAAGGGGTAAGAAGGTGGCTTACAGTACATGCCCGTCCATCCAAGGAGGATGCCCAAATACGCAGAGCTGAAGTGATGTGCTCAAGTTCTGGGCTCTCCCAAAGAATCATTCCATCCCACAAATTCACATGACAGCTCCTCTCAACTCTCATCTATTTACTGCAAGAAACTCCAGCATGCAGCAAACCAGGTAAAACAAAGGCTCAAGTGGGGCAAAGTCTTTTACAGACAGGGGGTATGATGTGCTGGTGTTGTGGGTAGTGGGTTTCCCCCCTTGCTTCACCCTAGGCCTAGTGAATTCTTGTTCATGAAAGGAGCGACCATTGCGGTGTTAGTCTCTTGGCCTAGCAAAACCTCTCATACCCCAAGATCGTTGTGCGTGGTGAAGAGCCACACCCTCCTCGAGGTAGTCCTGGTAACTGAGGGTGCGAATCCTCAGGCTAAACACAACGGATCTAGAGGAGCAAACCTCAATAATAAAACCGGTGCACTATACCATACACGCCCTCTGTGGGTGGGAAGGAGCCAGATGGATACTGAACAAGTCTTGGGAATGGGAACGAGTGTGGACTGCTCCATGAAGATCGAAACCCATCGTACAGGCACAGAGACTCAGGACTTGACGATCCTATTGCCTTCAACTCTTGGTCACATGCCTAGAATCTCGGAGAACTCGGCGTAACCAGCAGGCAATTTGGTGGCGGGGAAAGAGCACTGTGAGCCCTACCTTGGCTACGTATCACAAGGAGACGCAGAAACACCCCCTTTATCTCCCCCAGAGCTGGCACAGTACACTTCTGGCTTCTACCCGGGGCGGTAGGAAATCCATATCAAACCTGGCAGAGCAAGTCCTCCATCAGATGCAGCAGATGCTGGGCCCACTGGCGCGTGGACACGTCCCGATTTCCATCGAGACTTGCCCGGGGAGCCCACCCCGGCTCAAAAAAGCAGAGAAGGCCACTCTCCAAACCTCCGATGTCTTGCGGGCAGTGTTAGGATGTGCAAGAACATGGACAGGAAGACTCCACAACTTCCCCACTGAAGACACGCCCACGACGACCGTTGCCTCAATTGGCTGTGTGTGGTGTACCCGGAAACGGGGCCTCCCAGTACTGAGGCACAGTTAAGTCCCCGATGTCACTTATCGGTGCAGAGTTGAGAGAGATGGCTGAGCATCACAATCCCCCCTGTGTTGCAGCATGATGAGAACCCAGCATTGCACACTGAGCTTGGGGGGGATCACTTGGGCACCAGACTTAATACTGGCTCTTGACTGGATGGCCGCATGCAGGAGATTTCTACAATGGAGGGTTGGCAGGTGGTGGGTATCTGGAAGTGGCTCTGTGCAGGACGTGAGGATTCCTTGGGAGAGCCCAGAACCAGAGCACAGCATTGTGCAAGCTCTGCATAGTTGGAGAGCCCCCTGGATGACGGGGAATGCACAGTGTGCTACCCCACCTATCCCCAACTGCTAACTTAGAACCAGAAGTGGGGTCCTCTGTATGCATGCCAGGCCAGGATAAAATGCCTGGGAAAGAGACTGGAGCTCAGAACTCCCTAACTCAAAGTTGCAGGATGGCAGAAAAGCCATGGGAAAGACAGGGCTATTTTGAAGATAACGCAACCATATTTTCACCATACGAGCTCGGACGCCGCCTCGGTAAACAAGGTCCGCACAGAGCAGTGACACCCCCAGGCTGCTTGCGAATAGTCTACTACTGGGAACATAAACAGATTAGGGATGAGCCCACTCTCCCGTTGAACAGGTGCTAAAGTCGTAGATACTGGGCCAGAAGGCGCACCGGAAACCACAGTATCACGCAACTCGCTTTTTTTTTTTTCTATGGAGAGTACACCGTCAAAGGCTCAAGTGATTTCCCTTTGCCTAGTGTGTAACTCTTGGTTCTCAAAAACTGATCATGTTAGGCCATTCAGGTGTGGCTGCTCGATCCCTGAAGAGCTGACCATGAAACATGAAGGTTAAATCTTCAGCATGCATTAAGGGGAGGTGCTTCAAGATCTTAGATAAGAGTGTAACAGAATCAGCAGTGTCTTATGAATGTATTAACATTTAAGATAGTGGTACAAATAAGAACACTAACCTGTTACTGTCATCATCTGGCTAGATTCAGGCAGAGAATGATATTCTGCATTTAGTCTTTTCATGACAGCAGTGATTAAAATATTGTTATCAGAAGGTGAGCTTTCTTTTCTTGAGTCAATGATCAACTTGGATACAGTATCGTGAGCGATAACAAACTTGTCCAGCTGAGAGAAACAGTTATATATTAAAAATAGTTTACTCAAATTAAATTTAGAAGGAAAAAAAAAGCAAAATACAGAACTAAAACTTTCTACTATTATGTTACCTCCTCTCCAGAAATAGTTTGTCCTGAGATTTTAAAACTTGTATTTTTGTACTCTGCCATCAATAATGCCAATGCCTATAACTAGCAGCGGGATGGGGGTTTGTATACCCTGGAAACCCCTACAGCTATGTAAATGGGAGTTTTACTCCTGGCAGGTTCTACCAAGCTGGACAGGCCTGCTTGTGTACAGGTCAGACAAAAGCTGGTACACTGATCCTCCAGGTTGGGGGTTTTAGCACAGGGCTGGCATGTTAAAAATCACACATGTAATGGACAGGCTTGTATGACTGCTAGTGGGGAAAGCTGAAAGGAAGGCATTGACATGAAAATGGACATTCAACCAGCTAAACATGAAACCAGAATTGGATTTTGAAATGTAAGAATGAAAAACTACAGACTATACATACTAGGAGTAAGTGAGAGTAGATGGACTGGGGCAGAAATAGCAAAAACAGCAACAGGGGCTACAGTACTTTACTGGGGAAGAGAGGATGACCAACACAGTGAAGGCATAGCCATTATCCTGAAGAATGGCATAGAAAAAGCATTACTGGACTGGAAGCCAATCAACTATAGGTTGATAAAAGCAAGACTGAGAGGGAGATTCACTAACATCACTATAATACAATGCAATGGACCAACGAGAATGTACACCAAGGTGTGATCTTACCATAGGAATAGGAGATCTCAAAGCTAAGGTTTGAACACATACATACAAGGAAAGCATAATGGGAAGACTGGCAGCGGAGTAGCAAATGAAAGTGGTGATAAATTAATAGGCTTTTGTCACATTAAAAAACCTTGTCATTGGAGGAACACTTATTCCACACAAGAAAATCCACAAATTAACGTTTGACAGCACAGTACGCTTGATAGAATGATATGATAGTATGATGGAATACATCAACTAAATCTAGTATGTCTAGCTTTTCTGCACAGATTCCGCATTTTGACAACAAACTGTGACTACCAAACAATCATCATCAATGTCAGCAATGTTTCATTCAAAGTAGTTTGACACAATTATTTGCTTAGGAGACTTACAAAATGTAAATATAGAGCGTGACATATTTCTCTAGCAATAACAACGAAAAATGCAAACATGCGCATCGTCACAAAAATTGTGATAATAACATCAAAACACGCACATGTGCTGCATAACTAGTCAAATTAGTTGTTTAAATAGTAGCGGAAGTCATTCTATGAGTTTTAAAATATGAACTGCATTAAACAGATGATTTTTAGGGTTTATTCGTGATAAACTAAAAACCACGCTCTGAGCATTGCCCTGGCACGGCACTGTTACGTGCAGTTTTCATAACTGGTAATGTAGTCGGTCTGTATACTTGTTTTGTTTGAAAATATTTTGAATAAGATTTTGGGTTTAATGTATTTTTCATTAGAATCCTAATCTAAGGGTGAATACTCATTTTTTGCTTTGAGGGAAAGTAAATATGTAGTTACTCCTCTAAAAGGTTATACCAGCTGACTGCTTAGGTCAGAGGTGATGCAAACAGTGCATGCCTGAACTAGAGAGAGTTTGGAAAAGATTTCCTGTGCGGGAGGCCGTTTTTTTTGTTGAACTGGGTCTGTCAGACGAAATGTCTGGTTACGTCTCTGCATTGCCTCTGGGGATGGAAACTCTTCCAATGTTATTTAAAGTCCCCTGTGTTATTTCTGTTCGTCAGGAAGACGACAGTTGCTTCTAAGTTGTGTTAGGAATTCGAAGCAAGGTAAAAATCGAAAACTTTCACACTTCCTTTGTAAGGATCATATTTTGAGTCAACCGGTGACGAGAGCTCACGAATGGTTGGAAGGCAGAGTATTCTACTTGTTATGCTCGTTGGAGCCATCTAAGACCGTTAGGTTTAGATTTACACACAGAGACCCAGGAGAATAGATGTTATTCTAAAACCCGCATGATTAGCGGTATATTTTGAACTTAGACGCTTATGTCTACACATGAGGAATCCACAGTGTTTACTGTTTTATAGAGGCCTAATATATAATTATCTGGAGTGGAAGACCAGATGAATTACAAGTTATTGCTATTATAACTTTGAAAATGAAAACTCGCCTGATGTATGAGGGAGTTATATAAGACTATCTTCGAAAGGACAGCCTATCTTCGATACGTCCGATTAGAGGGATGGACTATGCTATTTTCGTCGCCCGCCATGTTTGGGGTCAGAAGAGTCAGAATGAAACTGTTGGATATTTATACAGTTATTTACCCGTTCTGTAATGCGGGGGTTTTTTTCTGCTAGTTGTGGAATGAGAGATAAATTGGAGTCTGCAACACTTTGATAATCATATATTTATTGGAACTTATGTACATGCAACTGTAGTGAACTGTCTTCATATCCGCCATGTTCCTGTGTCATGCTTACATGGATTTGTCTACGTCTTGTTGCTGTGACTATAATAAATGGGGGGAAACGTTACTAGCTGTTCCTTTATTGACTCATCATTGTAAGTCTGTGTGACATTGCTGTAACTTGTACTGTGGTCCGGTGTGGACATCCATCTACGTTCTGCACACCTAATGTCAACACACCACCCACGCAAACCAGACCAGAGACATCCTACCTCTTCATCACCTTCACCATCTGTCGGTGTCTACCTTGATTCGGGTGTCCGAAGATAGGGTGAACTGTATTACAACAACACAGAAGTAAAACAACACCTTATCAGGCACGCTGAATTTTACAACGCTCAGAGCATTTGTCTGGAGTCAAAGAGTTAATACTTATTTATTTTCTTTCTCTCCGGTCTCTTGTTTGTCTGTCCCTGATGAAGGCCTTGTGGCCACAACGTAGGTTTTTCTTGTCCTTTCTCTTTGTAAGACGTTTTACTATTTGTGTGTTTTTGTTCATATTTTTTTTCTTCATTCTAGTTACAATTCATTCATTCATTCATAACCTTCCACTCCCAAAGGAGCATAGGCCTTCAACAAACACATGCCAAGTCCTCCTGTCACGTGCCATCATCTCAAGTTCTTTCCATGTTCTCATCATTTTCACCTCTGTTTCCAACTCTCATCTCCATGTACTTCTTGGTCTTCCTCTGCCTCTCTTGCCCTGGGGGTTCCAGAACAAGGACTGCCTTGTAATGCTATCAACAGGTTTCCTCAGTGTGTGTCTTATCCATCGCCATCGTCTTCTTCTCATTTCTTGTTCCACTGGCACTTGTCTAGTTCTTGTCATCAGTTCCACGTTGGTAACCTTGTCATACCATTTTAATCCCTCTATTCTACGCAAGCACCCATTTATGAAAGTCTGTAGCTTTTTGGTTGTTGTCTTTGTTGTTCTCCATGTCTCTGAGCCATACAATAGGACTGACTTCACATTTGAGTTGAAGATTCTTATTTTCGTGTTGGATCCTATTTCTCTTGATCTCCATATATTTCCCAATGCAATGAAAGCTCCTCTTGCCTTTTGTATTCTTATTTTGATATCGCTGTCTGTCCCTCCAACTTTGTCTATATTACTGCCAAGATATGTGTATGATTCTACATCTTGTATTGGTGTTTCTTCAAGTTCAACCCTGTTATCATTACCTGCATTTATTCGCATTATTTTTGTCTTTTCCCTGTGTATTTTCAGACCCAATTGCTGTGACCTCTCATTGAGTGTTTTCAATTTGTCCTGCATCTGATTACGGCTAAGGGACAGAAGAGCCAAGTCATCAGCAAAATCCAGATCATCCAACTGCTTAGTCAGAGTCCACTGGACTCCATTTCTGTTGTGTGTTGCCGATGATCTCATAACCCAATCTATTGCCAGCAAGAAAAGAAATGGAGACAAGAGGCATCCCTGTCGCACTCCTGTTCTTATCCCAAACGGTTCTGTAAGCTGTCCTTCGTGAAGAACTCTGCATGTCATGTCTTCATATGTTTCCTTTATTAAATTAATGATCTTCAGGGGAACTCCATAATGCCTCAACAATTTCCAAAGTGATTCTCTGTCTACACTGTCAAATGCCCTTTCGTAGTCCACAAATCCGATGTATAGTGGTGAATTCCATTCCAGACTTTGTTCAACTATTATTCTCATAGTGGCTATCTGGTCTGTACATGATCTGTTTTGTCGAAAACCTGCTTGTTCATCTCTCAGTTTCTTGTCTATGGACTCTTTTAATCTCTCAAGGATAATCCTGTTTAATACTTTTCCTGGCACTGATAGTAACATTATTCCTCTATAATTTGTGCACTCTTGTAAATTTCCCTTCTTAGGCAACTTAACCAGATATCCTTCCTTCCATTCTGCTGGTATCTCTTCCTTTTCCCAGACTTTACCAAGTAATTTACAATGGAGGACTATAATTTCCTTTTAGTTTACAAAAGTTTCTGTCCTAAATAAATACTCTATCATACATTTTCCAGGAAGATGACGGAAACTGCAGTAACACATGATGTAGGGGACTGCAGTAACACATGATGTAGGGGACTGCACTAACACATGATGTAGGGAGGATGGATATGAAAATAAAAAATGAAACTTCTTACTAGGAAAAAATATAAACAAATTAGCCAATGTTGTGGACACACGGATGTTGTCAGAAAAAGGATAGAATCCACTATAAATTTTACACAATTATTTCAATCTGAATTATAAAAAACACCACACTTTAACATATTTTTGGCAGGTGTATACTAAATTATTTAGTATACAATCAGTAAAAACACCAAACCTGTCAGCAATGGTTTACCCTGCAGTCACTCTTTAAAAAAAAATCTGAAAGTCAGATATTTTTCAGGCAGATAATCAGTAAAACTGGTAGATAAATTTTACAGTAAAATGTTATGCATTTCTTAATATTTCACACCCAGAAATGGTTACCTGTCTATTTCTTAAATGATGGGCAGCAACTCCACATAGAAACTGCAAACTCTCATCATGTCTGAAGCTTGGATCACTCAATACATTAATACTATCTGGATCTATAAGCTGATCAGTTAGGTCACTTCTCTTTCCCAGCAGGTGGGCTATGGAAGCCAGGGTTAAACATACTTGCCGCCCCACATGAAAACAGCCCATACTCTGTGCTAAATCATAGGCCATACACAGGGCAGTAGTAGCTGTTCCAGTCTACCAAAATAAAAAACATAAGATCACTTCTTATCTACTGGTAATAACAAATTCCTATTGTAAAGCTACAGAAAGTATAAACATTTATAACACATAAGGAAGGGAAACCCGAGGCCTGTAAACTGTAAATAAATATTAGACAAACATAAAGGTATGTTTTCAGGCACTCATAACTCACGTATGTTGTTTTTCTGTTGTTTAGTGTTCTACTTCTTTATTTTTTACGAGTGCCTGAAAACATACCTTTATGTTTGTCTAATATTTATTTACTATAGAAAGTATGTACTAAAGAGATTAAACAAACTCTACAAATAGGAATACAGTGCAGTCCAGATAAGCAAAAGTTGCCGGGACATACTAAATATGTCTGCTTATCTGAAATTCTGCTCATCAGAAGTTCACTCAGAGCTGGAAATTTACGGTTAGAATAAGAGAGAGTAATTATTTTAACCCTATATGCTACTGTTTTATTGTGTGATTAGGATTTTTTGCATTTTCAACTTTTCAAAAGCAAATTAAAAGCATAAACTCATCATCTCATATATGTCTTCTGCAGTTACTGTTTCAAAGATTTGATGTTAAGATTATTATTTATGCTGCTGTTGATTATACTGTAGTTTAAAAATATGTACACAGTGTTTGATTATGGGATATGTACTCATTGTTTTACATTTTTAGGCGTTGCCCCTATAGTACAATAGGGGCAAATGCCTAAACATGTAAAACTATGAGTACATATCCCATAATCAAACACTGTGTACATATTTTTAAACTACAGTATAATCAACAGCAGCATACATAATAATCTTAACATCAAATCTTTGGAACAGTAACCGCAGAAGACAAATACTGAAGCAGAATTGCAGTTACCAGCATCAGCATGACATAGCACACACTTTTTATATGCTTAATGCATTATACAAGGTAATGACATTTACAATGGTGTCATCAAGAAATGTCTTAACATTCACTTTTAACACAGTGCTTATAAAGAATTGTACTAAGCATAAGACTCGAGTACAGGCATCTTCATTCATGGAAAGCCCCAGCGAAGTATGCAGAACATACCTATACTATGAGTTTATAAATATTTTAGTCAGTAAATAACCTCAAGTTTAAAGTGAACCAGTGTGCCAAGAGACTGGATGGTTGCCGGGCGAGAAGTCATAAACATGGGCTGTCTCAAGGGTAAGCATGACGGCACCAGGCAGATGGACTCCCTAAGAGATATCACTTCCCTCTTCCTAGTATGGTGACTCTACCAGGGTGACCAGATATTTTCACCATCTATTTCAGTGTTTCCCAAACTGTTTGGGTCACTGTTCCCCTTGGCTCTCAGAGCATATCACCAATGCCCCTTCCATTTCCCTGCATTACATTAAAAAAAACTGTAAAGAGTGGATGATAAGAGAAACTGCTAATTCAAAAAAGTGACAAATAATTTTTTTATATATATTTTTTAATTCTAATATAAAACTACGTATATGCATCCTTATTAATTTAAATTTCTTAAAAGAAAACTTAATTATGTGGTGCAGTATAACCAATTTTCAATATATATAAGTATATAAACCAATAAAATGGTATTGAATCAGTTCTACAAATTAACAGTCCACATGAAACAAGGGATGTTTTGGCTTTTACCCTTCGTCAGCCAGTTACAAACAGGTGACAAGGACAAGAATTACATATAGGTACTACAAAAACATACGATGATGAGAAACATACACCAAATAGGCAATACAAGCAGATGGAAAAAGTAAACAACCACTGTGATGAGCGAAAAAGAACAATAGTAATGCAAGAAAATTGTAAAACCTGAAAGAAATACCGAAACAAGAAAGTAAATAATCAACGAAACGAAAAAAAAGAGAATGAACGAAACTTTGGAACAAGTAAAAGGTCACAGCTAGATCCGTAGATGCTTGGAATTGAACACCGAGGTAGCTTGTTCAAGAAATCGTCTAAGGAAGTTATGTATAAGATAGCGACAATTTAAAAAGATCCAAAAGGATGCGAAACGAACCAAAACAAAAACATAAGAAGATAGATTAAAAAAAAAAAAGAATAAAGAAGAATGAAAAAAAGAGAAAAGCCACTAGAATGTATGCAAAATGATGTTGGACATTAAGGCCTTTTGGAGATAAACAGCCCATTTGAAAAATAAGACGATTCTCCAACGAAAAGCGAGTCTGGTCATCACCAACGCATGAAAGGAGGGCAGTGACATGAATATCAGAATTACGTGAATGGTCAGGCCTATTGAAATGAAGGGCCACCGGTAAAGGTTTGCCATGATAGATGTCATTTAAGTGCTCACAAAACCTGTCTGCCAAACGTCTGCCAGTTTCACCAATATTGGTAATGGCACGCTTCTTGCAGATGATAGCATAAATCAGGTTTCTGGATTTGCACGAGAAAGAATCTCTAATGTCAAATTTTCCTTTCGGAAAAGTGACTGTCTGAGTATGGAGTACAAATGGACAGCTCTTACATATATGGCGTTGGCATGGTTTAGTACCAAAGTATGAAGGGCTAGTATGTCTCAAGCGAAGTATGTACAAGAATATCCCTAAAATTCCTATCCCTATGATATGCCACCAAAGGGGTATCACGAAACAACTCTCTGGTATCAGGATCAGAGTGGAGAATAGGCGGATGTCGAAACATAATTCTCTTCACTGCCAGACAGTGAGGATGGAAAGTTAGAACCAGTTTGAGTCTGTCAGATTGGACAGAACGAACGAACAAACAAACAAACTTTATCTTCAAAGGGTTAAGAATTGGGCAAGCAGGCCCATCTGACATTCTGCCCTTCCTCTTTCTCTCATCATGTATACTAACATCCTTTCATCCTCACATATACGGGGAAAGTAAAACTGCCAGCTTTAGCCTCCAAGGCGAAAGGCTTACGGCTTCTCAATACTCCAGTCGTTTTGTGACATCTGTGGAAATCCTAGCGAAATAAAATACGATTCGAGACTTCAATTAAAACTAGATCGGACTTACTTCATGTGGAATAAACCACAAACCTAATCGTGGCAGGGGTTAGTGCTGGTTCACTAACTTTCCTGGTCGGTAGGAGATCTCTAGTTGGATATTATTATCCAAACCGTAGGAGTCAAGGGCTTTTTCGTTCAATAGTAGTCGTAGCGCCAGGTTGCTCCAAACCTAAACTAAAGAACGCCCTATGTTGATTTGACTCTAGCATTGAGTTACTGCCTCAAGCTCTCTCTCTCTCTCTGTCTGGTTTCTAAGATGCATCAGTTTTTATACTTGTCTGGTGCTATGGCTTGCCAGAGGAAGTATTTCTCATTGGAGTTAGGACCGGAAACCTTCTAATGATTGGTCTTGGGGGCTAGTGGACTGTTGAAGTAATCTTTAACCTAACCATCTACGAATCCTCTAGTCTAAAATTATTGTTTCTATGTGATGATGACCAACCATTGTTTAAAGTTCTCTCTAATCTAAATGTTCTCCGGTCTGACTTGTATGTAGGCCACACAAGGTTTGATGACATCATGGGTTCATGTGTGTCATGACTGATGATGTCATTGATTTTTGACTAGTGGTTTATTTATCTAACTAGTCATTCATAAAATACTTTACTATAAGGCTAACAGTTGTAGCTACTTAATAGTCTACCCTGTTACAATGTGATTGGTGTTTATCAGCAACAAGGCGCATTGCGCGTTTTTGAAGCGAGTGGAGCCTTTTTGTGTTGGAGGCAGAACAACCATCCCAGATTGTGGAACTTCTTCTTCTTCTTCTTCTTGCGATCGCATCTTTGATGATTACACCGTCAGACGAGTTCTCATGATGAATTCGACTGTTGTCTGAAGTTCCTCTTTAACTCCATATAGCTTTGAGTTTAGTGTTGAGTCATTGGGCCAGTATATCTTTCTTAACTGGTCATACAGAGGACAGTCCTGTAGAACATGCTCAGCAGTTTGTTCGTTTAATCCACATGTGCACAGTGGTGAAGCAGACAATCGTAGCTTGTGCATGTGTTTATTCAGTTTGTTATGCCCTGTCCTGAGTCGAAAAATAGTTATCTGTCCCTGCCGGTCGAGAGTGTGATAGTCGTCTTTGGGTTGGTTCTGTTCTCTTCTGATAGTCTGGATAGCTCTCTTTTTCTCAAAGTATGTGACTTCATTATCTTCTTGTTCACATTCTCCTCCCTTTTTTGCAAGTTTATCTGCCTTTTCATTTCCGGGTACACCACAATGAGATGGTACCCACTGAAGTATGGTTCTCTTTTTGGCAGCTACCTTGTTTAGTTCATTTCTCAGATGCGGGAGTTTACCACCCTTGAGAGCTTGCAGGACAGACAGTGCATCTGTGAGGATGACTACCTGGTGGCAGTCAGAGTTGGTGTTATAAATCATATTTGCAGCTTGCTCTAGAGCTTGAACCTCAGCTGTATAGTTGGAACAGAATTTACCAGTGGGAATGTGCCTAGTCTCATAGTGGTTGTCAGGATATGAGATAAAGATACCGGCACCTCCATTCCTAACAGCATTAGTTGCTGATCCATCTGTATAGGCATGTATCCATGATTGATCGGGATAGCTTTCTTGGATCATACTCAATGTAGCAGTTCGTTTTTGCAGATCATTATACTCACATCCACTTGTGAGACCACTGACTGATGTATTAATTTGGAGGGCACTGCTGGCCTGCTCCCATGGTACAGGGTATAGGGTGGGCTTCAGTGGTGTTGTCTTCATGGATAGGTCTTCTTGATGCTGTCTTATAAGTCTTTTCCCCCGATGCACAAAGCTGCTACGCTTTAGACGTCCCAATGCCAGATCATCTAGTCTTGCCTTCATTGGGTGCATTGGCATACTGTTGTACTTTTCCATCTGGATCATGGTTTTTGTGTCTCTTCTATGGGACAATGTCTGTAATCCAGCAACCTTCTGCATCTCTGTTATTGGTGTAGTTTTCATGGCTCCTGTAATGAGCCTGAGAGCTTGATTTTGCACCTTGTCCAAAGACTGCAGATGTGAGTTAGCAGCTGATGACCATGCTGCTGAGCTAAACTCTAAGTGTGGTCTTATTACTCCATTATAAATCTTCTTTAGATTTCGTTCATTTGCTCCCCAGTTGGTACCTGCTAATTTTCTGAGTATGCCTAGTCGTCTTCGGGCCTTTCCTTCTGCATTTTCAATATGCTTATTCCATGTAAGCCTTTGGTCAAATGTCACCCCAAGATAGGTGGGGTAGCTTTCTTCCTTGATCACGGTTGTCCCTAGGTGTATGTTAGCTGATTTGTCCTTGGGGGCGAGGGAGAACAGTGTTGTGGAGGTTTTGTCTGTGTTTATTGTGATAAGCCATTTCTCTGCCCATGACACTAGCATGTCTGCTGCCCGCTGCATTCTATAATTTGCTGTGGTGACATTTTCATCAGCGCACCAGAGTACTAGGTCATCTGCATATAAGGCAGCTTTAACTCCTGCAGGGAGATCTTTCACCAGGTCATTGATGTAAACAAGGAAGAGTGTTGGGGAAATTACTCCTCCTTGAGGTACCCCCTGATGGAGCAACACTTTTCTGCTCTGCAGACCGTCAAGAGTGACTCTAGTTCTCCTGTTATGCAAGTATGACTGGATCCATTTCATCATGTTGCCTTGGATTCCACTTCTCCTAAGTTTTGCAATGAGGCCATCTTTCCACACCTTGTCAAAGGCCTGCTTGAAGTCGACCCAGATCGTTAGGACCTTTTTCTTCTCCTGGAAGGCATCTTCTATTGCTTGAGACAAGTAAGTAACTTGGTCTTCTATACTGTAGCATTCTCTAAATCCAGCTTGTTCCGGCACCAGGATCTGCTCAGACTCTAAATACCATTTCAATCTGTGGTTGACTATTCGCTCCATAGTCTTCCCAACACAGCTTGTGAGACTGATTGGCCGGTAACTTGCAGCCTCGGTCTTACATTTCCCTTTCTTTAGTATGGGTATTGTGATGGCTTCTCTCCATACTTGGGGTACCGTTCCTTTCAACCAGCTGTGGTTGAATATCTCAAGCAGTTTTGTCTTTGCTGCTGAGCTCAGATTTACTAGCATTTCGTTGCTGATTTTGTCTGGGCCGGGTGACTTTTGAAACTTAAGCTTGGAAATAGCCTTCTGTAGTTCTCCTAGTGTGATGGGTTCCCTCATTGGGGCAGGAGTATCTGTCTGTCCCATGGTTGCCAGTATTTCTTTTCTTATCTCTCTCTGATGATCTATGTTAATGGGTAAGTTGCTTTCTGAACTGTATCTTCTAGCAAACAAGTCTGCAGCTTGTTTTCCTCTGAAAAGTTTGCCACCTTCATCCAATGTGATAGTCTGCCTAGGTGAGGAACGCTCTTCATTTAGAGACTTGACTAATCTCCAAAGTTTCCTGCCGTCTTTCTCAAGGTTCAGCGATGCCGTTTTAGTTCTCCAGCTTTTCCGTTTTTCTTCTAGCTTTGTTCTCTGAAACTCTGCTACAGCCTTTTTCCATTTGTTGTGAGTTTCAAGTGAAGGCTGAGACTCTGCGTCCTTTCTAGCCCTGTCCATAGCTTCCTGACGTTCTTGGAGTGTGCTGGACCAGTATGGTATGTAGTTACGCCGGCATCCTTTGGGAATGGTTTCTTTTGCAGCTTGTAGTATGCATCTGTTGAAGTCTTTTACCACTTCATTAATGTCTCTGTTCTGTACCTTGAGGGTAGACAGCAGCGTGTTCACCTGATGCCTGAATAAACCCCAGTTGGCTTTTTTGTAGTTCCATCTTGTAATGGCTGGGCCTGTACTGAGAGTTGCACTCTGGACAGTAAGAAAGATTGGGCGATGGTCGCTTCCCCCTAGTTGGTCTCCTACTTCTCTACTAATAATAATAATAAATTCTTTAAGCGCCAAACACGGCGCATAAGGCAGAAACCAGTGCTCTCCAGGTTGTTCGTTGTGACGCCATTCCTCTTAGCTCTTGCACATTATTTAGGCCCAACGTTCTTCCTTCTCTTATTATTGTTCTTCTGAGTGTTTCTTTTGGTCTTCCTTTTTTCCGCTTACCCTCAGGAACCCAAGTGAGCGCCTGTAGTGGTATTCTGTTGTTTTGCATTCGTAGGACATGACCGATATATGACCATCGTCTTTTCCTTATAGTCGGAGACATATTTCTGCCTAGAGTCTTCTCTTATTTGTCGATTAGTCTTGAATTCTTTCCAACTGATGTTCATGAGTTTTCTAAGACATTTGTTCTCGAATGTATTCAGCTTGTTCTCCAATGATTTTGTTATTTTCCAACTCTCACAGCCGTATGTTAACACTGAGATAACATTGAATTAAACAGACGAAGCTTGGTATGTATATTCAATGATCGTAATTTCCAAATGTTAGATAATCTATTGAAGGCGCTAGCTGCCAAAGCAATTCTAGTATGGATTTCTCTTGTTGTGTCACCATCCTGAGTCATTTTACTGCCTAAATAATTGAAACTTTCAACTTTCTGTAGTTTTTCCCCGTTCAAGATGATATCAAAGGTCTACTAATAGATCCAGCTATATCTGGTGTGGAGAAGGCAAGATCTGGTGTTGAAGTTGTGTGCCATCCTCTGGAGTAGAAGGTAGGAGTATCTGTGGCATTATTGACTAGGATTAGGGAGTGATCATCTTGCCAAGTTTCAACCTCTTCACCTCTGTGATCCAGATGGTTATAGCCCCAGCTCTGGGAGTGGCTATTAAAGTCTCCAACTGCTATAAAGTTGGTGGCTGGTACCTGTATAGAGCTGAGACTCAGGGGTTTGTTGTTCGGACAGTAATAGTTCAGGAGTTCTATTTCCATCTTGTCTACCTTTATCTGCAACAGCTGATATTCTGCTCCATCCATGAAGGTTTTCCTTTCGTGTGCAGGAATGTTATTCCTTACAAGAGTAAGTACTCCTCCTTTTCGTCTATCTTTTCTGTCGGATCTGAAGCATTGATATCCCCTTATTTTAAAGGTTTGATCTGCTTTCAAGTGAGTCTCTTGGATACAGCAAACACTGACTTGCTTCTCATACAAGATGTTTTCCAGCTCTGTCTTTTTGCTGTATCCAGCCTGCTTGCTGTTCACTCCCTCTGCATTCCAGTGCATCATGACAAGTGGCACTCTGGGTTTCTCTTTTTCTGTTTTGTTTTGGTCAGTAGTTCTCCTCCGCCGTCTGCTGACTCCACAAGACGGTCTAGAGGGTCCTCCAGTAGCTGAGGGTGGGCTCTGTCGAGGTTCAGAGCCCGGCACTGCACCTGCCTGGTGGAGCTCCACAGGGCGAGCACCAGTACGAGATTTATTTGACGGTGTACTCTCCATAGAAAAAAAAAAGCGAGTTGCGTGATACTGTGGTTTCCGGTGCGCCTTCTGGCCCAGTATCTATGACTTTAGCACCTGTTCAACGGGAGAGTGGGCTCATCCCTAATCTGTTTATGTTCCCAGTAGTAGATTATTCGCAAGCAGCCTGGGGGTGTCACTGCTCTGCGCGGACCTTGTTTACCGAGGCGGCGTCCGAGCTCGTATGGTGAAAATATGGTTGCATTATCTTCAAAATAGCCCTGTCTTTCCTGCCATCCTGCAACTTTGAGTTAGGGAGTTCTGAGCTCCAGTCTCTTTCCCAGGCATTTTATCCTGGCCTGGCACGCATACAGAGGACCCCACTTCTGGTTCTAAGTTAGCAGTTGGGGACAGGTGGGGTAGCACACTGTGCATTCCCCGTCATCCAGGGGGCTCTCCAACTATGCAGAGCTTGCACAATGCTGTGCTCTGGTTCTGGGCTCACCCAAGGAATCCTCACGTCCTGCACAGAGCCACTTCCAGATACCCACCACCTGCCAACCCCCCATTGTAGAAATCTCCTGCATGCGGCCATCCAGTCAAGAGCCAGTATTAAGTCTGGTGCCCAAGTGATCCCCCTAAGCTCAGTGTGCAATTCTGGGTTCTCATCATGCTGCAACACAGGGGGGATTGTGATGCTCAGCCATCTCTCTCAACTCTGCACCGATAAGTGACATCGGGGACTTAACTGTGTCTCAGTACTGGGAGGCCCCGTTTCCGGGTACACCACACACAGCCAATTGAGGCAACGGTCGCCGTGGGCGTGTCTTCAGTGGGGAAGTTGTGGAGTCTTCCTGTCCATGTTCTTGCACATCCTAACACTGCCCGCAAGACATCGGAGGTTTGGAGAGTGGCCTTCTCTGCTTTTTTGAGCCGGGGTGGGCTCCCCGGGCAAGTCTCGATGGGGATCGGGACGTGTCCACGCGCCAGTGGGCCCAGCATCGGCCGCATCTGTTGGAGGACTTGCTCTGCCAGGTTTGAGTTAGTAAATTCCAACTTTGTCATCTTCTTGGCATTGTGATGCTGGGGTGCCTGTGGATTTCCTAACGCCCCGGGTAGAAGCCAGAAGTGTACTGTGCCAGCTCTGGGGGAGATAAAGGGGGTGTTTCTGCGTCTCCTTGTGATACGTAGCCAAGGTAGGGCTCACAGTGCTCTTTCCCCGCCACCAAATTGCCTGCTGGTTACGCCGAGTTCTCCGAGGCTCTAGGCATGTGACCAAGAGTTGAAGGCAATAGGATCGCCACGTCCTGAGTCTCTGTGCCTGTACGATGGGTTCCGATCTTCAGGGAGCAGTCCACACTCGTTCCCACTCCCAAGACTTGTTCAGTATCCATCTGGCTCCTTCCCACCCACAGAGGGCGTGTACGGTGTAGTGCACCGGTTTTATTATTGAGGTTTGCTCCTCTAGATCCGTTGTGTTTAGCCTGAGGATTCGCACCCTCAGTTACCAGGACTACCTCGAGGAGGGTGTGGCTCTTCACCACGCACAACGATCTTGGGGTATGAGAGGTTTTGCTAGGCCAAGAGACTAACACCGCAATGGTCGCTCCTTTCATGAACAGAATTCACTAGGCCTAGGGTGAAGCAAGGGGGGAAACCCACTACCCACAACACCAGCACATCATACCCCCTGTCTGTAGACTTTGCCCCATTGTGGAACAATAGTCTAGATGCGTTTGTATATGAGATATGTAGAACACTTTCCTTGCCTCTTCATTCAGGAAATGTTTAATTTTGGCTAATTGGTAAACTTTTTGTGCTGTTTGCTTTGTGAGTGCATGTACATGTGAGTTCCAACTTAGGTGTTGGTCAACAGTGATACCTAGAGTTCTGTGTTCATTTACGTTTTCAATTAGTGATGTTCCAATGAAGAGCTGAAGTGTTGTTTTCTGCAAGTTTTGTAGTTTTTGTCTGGTTGATATTAACATACATTTTGTTTTACTAATATTTATTTGCATGCGATTCTCGTTGCTCCACTTAATAAGATTGTGCGTATCATTTTGTAAAGATTGTTCTAGTGTGGTGCAACTTTTATCACTAATATAGACAGTACAGTCATCGGCAAACAGGTCACACGATGAGTGTTTGAAGTATAGAGGAAGATCATTAATGTATCCGGTAAAGAGAAGAGGGCCTAGAATAGAGCCCTGAGGAACACCTGTATTGACAATGGTTGGGTTCTTCTTCTTCTTCTTCCTCGTTCGCCCTGAAAAGGACGGTGGTTGCGTTGTGTCTGTTTACGCCGTAGCTGTGATATCTGCACCTTTCGGTCGACACATCCGACTTCAGCACGGCATTTTTTGGGACCGGGTTTGCCTTCCCTCTTCGATCCGTACTCGCTCAGCCAGATTGCACTGCTGCAGACTGTTTCCAGGACCACCATGTGGAGGTGGAGTATGGTCTTGACCAGCTCTGGTTCGCTGATCCTGATGCAAGCAGTCAAGCTATGGGTTGCTTTGGGTTCGACAAGGAATTATTGTAAGAGACTATTTGTTGTCTGTCTGACAGGAACAATTTAATTAACTTTACCAGCTTAATATTTACTTTCATTGTTTCTAATTTTCTGATTAAAATAGAGTGATCTATCATATCAAATGCTTTTTTGAAGTCTACAAATATTGCTCCACATATATTATCGTTATTGATGTTTAGGTGCCAATTGTCTATCATCTTTGTTAAGGCTGTGTGGCATGAATGCTTTGGTCTAAACCCCGACTGACTGCCGATTAGCAGGTCATTATTGACTAGATGTTGTAGTGTTGTTTTGTGGATGTGTTTTTCCAGTGGTTTGGACTGCGACGATATAAGAGAAATGGGCCTATAGTTACTAAGATTACTACTATCAGATGAACCTGGTTTGAGAAGTGGGTATACTTTAGCTCTTTTAAAAGCAGATGGAAAGTAACTCCTTGCGATACATTGATTATATATGTATGTCAGTGAATCACTAATGGTAGGTGCAGCAAAGCGCAGTATTCGATTACTGATTCCATCAAGTCCCGATGAGTTATTATCTTTAAGGCCAGTAATATAGTTATAAACTTCGTTAACTGTTATAAAAGGGATGTCGGGTGGAATTGTGTTAGTACATTTGTTCTCGCACAACGTTGATAATTTGCTTAAGTCACATGGGGGAGACGGAATGGTGGATTTTATATTGTTGATGTCTGCTTGAAAATGATTGCTGAAGTCAGTACAAGTAAGTGGCGTATTGGGAGTATGTGGATCTGGAGAATTTCGTTTGTTCACTAAAGTGTTGATTGCTTTCCATATCTCTTTACTGTTTGTTTTACTTTGAACTAAATTTCTAAAGTAGTTTTTCTTTTCTCTGCGAATTAAGTATTGTACTTTATTTCTTACTGTCCGATATGTAGTGATATCCTTATTTTTATGCGCTCTATCTCTTTGCCTCATAGCATCAAGAACTTCTTGTGTGATCCATGGAGATTTAATTTGCCTTTTCACACGAATTTCTTTAGTAGGCGCATGCTTATTAAAAATACTATAAAATATCATTGTCCAATATGCGATGGCATCATCAGGATCAGGAATTTAAAAAACATTGGCGAGAGGCGCAGTTCGCAAATCATTCAAAAATAATTCACGGTTGAAATTTTTAAGACTTCTATATTGAAAACTAAATTGTTTATTTTTTGGAGATTTGTACCCATTTTTTGCCCAAGTGCAACATATGGGATAATGGTCACTCATAGCAAAAGTAGGGATGGAGCATTCTATAATGTTTTCTGGACAGGTTACATAGACATACCTATCAACCTGTACGAATTTTGGAAATAACATCTTCTACATATGAACCATTAGCGTCAGTCCTTGCTTCAACAGTTGCACTAGATTCATAGTATGCCTCAGACAGGCTACGTAATGCTTCATATTCGATTAAGGTAGAAAACGTAAGAATCGCACACTGGTTATTGTTCTTATAAGATAATGTTATGCATGGCGTGTATAGCGTGTTGGTCTTCAAACTTCGAGTTTTCTTTTTAACCGCTTTAGTTACATTCAAAGTGTAGTCCTTCTGTTTGGTACCTTTTGTGTTCAGTCGGGTCGTGGCGACCGAATTTACGTGTAGCATTGTGAATGAGAACGGTAAATGACCAGGCGTATTTAATGGGCGTGGAAAGAGGTCAATTATAGTCGTTCACTCCGCTCTAATTGACAGCTTGACTCGTCAAACACACATATTTACCGGTGACCAATTTCTAAAGCCACGGTTCTCTGACATTCTGTAGGGTGTAATAAAACATCCATTTCTGTCGGCTACCCCAATTATCAGTGCTGACCATGTGGAATGTTTAGTAATTCCAACACAAAAGTGACTTACTATACTTATAATAGAAGATATGCTAGTCTTCATTTTTCCTAAAAATCACATTTCCCATTCACATGAACACAATAATATGTATTTCGTGATAAAGCAACTAACATTGTGTACACAGTGATATAAAAATCTTTCAGAAATATTGCTAGATATGCAGTTTAAAAATCCAAATGTAGGACTCCACAAAAAAATGTCCGCACGCCATGAGACACCCGAGATAGAAGGTTTAGTAGTGCGTGCCAACTGACGTGTGTGATGCGATTAAGAGCATCAGATAAAACATGTTCTGGATAAAGACGTCAGCGAAAGAACTCGAGCATCTCTTGAGCTCGCTGATGGAAATCATCGTCATCATGACATAACCGACACAAGAGAAGGAGTTGAGAAAAGGGAATAGAATTTTTACAACTATGAGGGTGAGATGAAGTTTAACCTTTTGAACCCGAGGTCCCAAAAATTTCGGTCCGTGTGTAAATAATCCGTACCCCGAGCGACCGCTTTTTCGGCCTGACACACCTAGCTTAGCAGTACGGGGCCGGAATGGAAATGTGTGAAAAATAATGACATCAGGAAGTACACATGTCTTGTGGAATGTTAGACCAAAATGACGGCGCCCACGACATGATAATATTTTGCAATTTTTTAACTGTTTTCATAATGAAAAGGCGTGTTGAAAACCCAGGAAATAGCCATTCTAAAAGGCTAACAACGGAACAAGCTGTTGAACTTGTGCTCAATGATTCGGAGGATGATGAATTAGATTTAGATGGTGATTATTGTGAAAGTGATATCGAAAATGAATCGAGTGACGAAACTTGTGAATCAGATTATGATCAAGCTAGTTCTAACCCTGTTCCTGGCCCCTCAGGGGATCGGGCTATGGTGCGGGGGCGTGGAAAGGGGCGTATCCCACACAATGTATCAAGTAAATTTGATACAGGTTGGTCTACCGCAAATATATTTAGACCTATGTTTACCGTAGACACAATATTTGTGGAACAGATAGGCCCTAAGAATATTCCAGATTCCATTTCTCCTGAGAGTAAAGCCATTGAATTTTTGGAACTTTTCCTCGTCAGTAATTTCTGGCACAATTTGTGTGAGCAGACAAACAGACGTGCTGAGCAAGTAAAAAGCAAAAAGCCAACCAGCTACTATGCTAAAAATTATAAAGATGTAACAGTGCCAGAGGTAAAAGCATTCTTTGGACTGTGTCTTCAAATGGAGCACAGTGTGAATAAACCACGTTACGAAGATTACTGGTCCAGCTCGTCTTCGAACTTCATTTCGCAAACTCTTGGATTTCGCACTGTAATGGAACGCGATCGCTTTCTTGCTATATGGACATTTCTTCATCTTGTAGATGAAGAGGACCCTGCTCTGGATAAAGCAGATAAACTGTACAAAGTAAGGCCCATGCTGAATTTGTTGCTTCCAAGATTTCGATATTATTATTCACCCTCACAACACTTGAGTTTAGACGAGGGCATGATCCCCACTAAAAGCAGACTTGCCTTCAAACAATACATAAAATCAAAGCCCGTAAAGTGGGGAATAAAGGCTTACATGGCATGTGAAGCGAGCTCGGGCTATATTCTAAATTTGGAAATTTACACTGGAAAAACAGAGGATGTTATTCCAGAACTCGGTGTTGTTGGTAGTGTCGTCATCATCAACGACCAAGTTTGTCGTCTCAATAAAACGCGCCGGCATTATCGCTGGCCTCGACGGCTCATAGTGAAATTTTTCATGTGGGCATGCAATAATGCCTATATACTAATGAATAAATACAATCCCCACAATGTAACTGGAAGACGCTACAGAACATTTGGTATGTTCATGAATGAAATCTGTTTATCACTCATTGGCGATTACAGAACAGCGGCAATGAAGCTTCACAACCGTGTTGATGCACATCAGAGGCTGCAAAATGTGGGCTTGCATCATCCTCAAGTGTCTCCACAAGCTACTGGCAATAACATTTGTGTTGTGTGTGCATACAAATTCAACAAACATGTTAGTGACTTCCCAGACAAGGCCTACAAAGACAGACCATTCAAAAAAGTGAAGACTAAATTCTGGTGTAAATATTGTGAAAGCTATGTGCCTAAAGGAAGGGTCTATATGCTGGGAGGACTGGCACACTAAGCAGGAATATTGGAGATGATCAGGTCAGTCAATTTGAGATAAAATAGTTAAAACTGACTATATTGTTGTGTCACAGTAACTAGTTTTGCTTATGTGTCTGTTTTGTGCATTTTTTGCTCAGGAGCCCAGGGGAATGGGATTTTACAGGCTGGGTCACCAGGGTTCAAAGGGTTAAAGAAGGAAACCATGAGCGTCAGTAGCCTTATAATAGACAGACGTTTTAAGACCAGTAGGGCTAATAGTCAGTGATGTCAAGGAAGTTCACTGAAGTCGTAGAAATTTCAGAAGTGAATTAGATGGCAGGATTTAAATTACCAACATATGCAACAAATCGACGGAGGTCTACCTCAGACATGTCTGTAATGTCAATTCCATCATCAATATAGTGGCGATAAAACTCAGGTATTGGTCCTTTGTAACTTTGAAAGACCAAATATTCAAAGTGGCCCATAAACAGGCAAGCGTAACTAGGGCCCATCTAAGTACTCATAGTGACGCCACTGATTTGGTTGAAGAATTGGCCATTAAACTTAAAAGAGTTGAGAATAAGAACCAACTCAGCAAGGCAAAGAAGCGGACCTGTACTGATAGTTAGATCAGTACACTGGTCGAGAAAAAAATGGTGTGCCTTGAGACCATCAGCATGTGGAATAGTATAAAGGGAACAAACATCTAGGAGGAAAAGACGGTAAGTGCGGCCAGGCATGAATCTGATCGAATCAAAGGTAGTGAAAGCATGAGTAGTATCTTTCCAATAAGAAGGCAGACTGGCAACTAAAGGCTGGAAAATACTATCAAGGAATTCAGAAATACTTTCAGTGGGACAAGAACAGGCTGAAACAATAGGCCTACCAGGGTTAGCAATTTTATGCACCTTAGGAAGCATGTAAAAGGAAGGCTTACCTAGACTACTATAAAAAATATGGAGAGATAAAGCACCAGAAGGAAGAAGATCATCATGGACAAGGCCATGGATAGTCTTGTAAACAGTAAGATTATTCCAGACTGTTGCATCACCAGAACAAGGTGAGTAAAAGGTGGTGTTACCTAGCTGTGTAAATCCTTCATGAATGTATAAGTTCTTACACCAAACAACCATTGCACCACCTTTGTCTGCAGGCTTGATAACAATATCCTCACGTTTTCTAAGGCGTGACAATGCCCAACATTCAGAAGACGTGAGGTTAGATCGACGGAAACGGTGTAGAGTAAGCTGGTCAATATCATGTAAAGTATTGGCAATATATAAATCCAGAGCATGAGAAGCTCCTGGAGCGATGGAAGCAGTGAACATCTTGAAGCAGAGAATATTTGTCAAAATTAGAACGAAGAGGAACAAACTTAAGACCTTTGCTCAGGACAGACAATTCATCAGACGACAGATGCAAATCTGGAGGAATGCAAATAACTTTAGCATGGGTAGAAGACTGAATAGGGGACCCTGAAGGACGTTGCGGACGGAGGCGGCGTAATTTCTCTTTTTTATACGTGCTCAAACGAGTATCTGCCATCAATGGTACCTATACCTTGTAGCGGTATGGCAGCTTGTGTAAATTGTATAATATGGAGAAAATTTGTTCTAGACAATGTAATATACTCACCTGAAAGGTAAACGGTTGAGGCATATTGGCAGCTTGTGTATCAAACCTTGTAAAATGGAGAAAATTTGCCTCATCTATTATGTAAATTAACCAGCTACCTGAAAGGTAACAATGGCTAAGTCAGCAACCCTCTGTAATAAACACAAACTCATCTCAGTTCTGAAAATTCCAGCTGTCTTCAAAATCGTAGTGCCTGCTGATGTGTACCACTGAATCCAGAGTTTCATACAATCAACAGCTTTTGTTATTAAAACTTCACTGCCGATCTGTCAGAGAATTTGCCAATGGTACAGAAAATAAGAATACAAAGATGAAATGGTTGCCACCCATTTAACAACTGCAATTATTTATTGGCAGTTTTAGTGCAGTAACTGTCATTTTCAAAAGTACTGAAGTGCACAAAATACTGAATAAGCTTTATGAAATATAAACTTCTATGCTGAATTTGATCATATGCTGTTGAAAAAGAAAAAAAAAGGTTTCTAAACAGTAACTAGCATATATGGCTGGGAAATTATTCATAATAATGCCATTAAAATATTCTGACATCAGCAATCACAAGTCATCTAATCATTAATCATCTTATTTTCTATGAATTCTTTCACCTGTTATTTTGCTAAATTTTAGCTTGTGCCCTCTTGACATGTCCTTCAACATACTTAATGAACATATTATATTGTTTTATGGCATTCTAAGGAGTCCTGTGCCCACATGTTACTGTTATCCACAAAGGGGTGACAAGTATAGTTATATTGTGACTTACAATGCATGTAATGAAAGGCTGCTAAGAAAGGTTGGGCATGAGACTGGCTATCCTAATCTTGTAGAAAGAAAAACTGAACATAACATGGACAATTCAACTATAGAAAATAATTTAACTCAGCCATTCAAAGACAAAAGGTTCTCAGGTAATGAAGCATAATATGCATCCTAGAGAAAACCTAAAGCAGTCTGGGTTGTTGGCATCTTTTTTTTTTCCTCTTAAATAAATCTCCAGATTTTACACCTGGAATGTTTATACATCAGAGAGAACACCATTAATGCAAAGATAAAAGCTCAATTTTGAAGAGATCATGGGAAAACAAGGACTTGGGAGAACAAATGAAACTGGAGAGGTATTTATAAACTGTGATTTAAATCACAATAGGAAGCATGTTTCCATAACAAAGAATACATAAAGCTTACTTACTTACTAACTTCACCCATGTGTTACCAGGGTCCGAAAGGGGAGCAATGAATAGTAATACTGTACCCTACCAGGCATGTCGTAAAAAGCGACTAAGGAGGGTTGGGCATGTGGCTGGTCACCCCATCCCGTAAAAAACTTTTTACCACAAAAACTTTAACAAACATGGACAAGTCAAATAAAGAACATAAATCAACTCAGCCGCCCAAAACAGAAGAAGGTCCTCTGGAAAGGAGGCGCATGAAGCATCCTAGAGAAAACCGAAAGGAGTCTGGGTTGCCGACTAACCTTTTTTCATCTAGGAAAATCTCCAGGATTGGCACCTGGAATGTTCACACTCTGTCTGAACAAGAGAAAACTGCACAGGTAGCAGCAGAAATGACAAATTACAGGATTGATGTCCTGGGTCTCTATGAGACACAGTGGAAGGCAAAGAGAAGAGGAGATTGATCACAGGAGAAATGGTGTTGTCCTCAGGACATGAGGAAAGAGTCCACCAAAGCAAAGGGGTGGCTCTAATGCTGTCCAAGGAAGCACAGAAGGCACTTATAGAATGGGAAGCAATGGGATCCTGAATTATAACAGCAAGGTTTAAATCAGCCAAAAGAAAGTAAATATAAACATCATTCAGTGTTATGCACCAACAAACGATAAAGAAGAATCTGTGAAAGAAGACTTTTACACCAGACTACAAAGTGTCTTGGACAATAAGAAAGGAAAGGACATCACAATTTTGATGGGGGACCTAAATGCAAAAATAGGAACAGACAACACTGGCTTTGAAGAAATCATGGGAAAACATGGATTAGGTATGATGAATAAGAATGGGGAACTATTAGCAAACTTCTGTGCTTCAAACCAACTAGCTATAGGAGGAAGCATATTTCCACATAAAAGAATACATAAAGCAACATGGTTATCGCCAGGCCACAGAATTGAGAATCAGATTGATCACAAATGCATAAGCAAGAAGTTTAGGTCATCATTGCATGATGTGAAGGTATGTAGAGGAGCAGATGTTGTATCAGACCACCATCTTCTGTTGGCTAAAACAAAATTAAAACTCAAGAAATTTATAACAGCATATAGCTTTAGACAACAGTATAATGTGGGATATCTAAGAAATCAGGAAATAAGAGAAAAATTTGCAATCACAGTATCCAACAAATACCAAGTACTCCAACAGCTGGAAGATTAAACAGATACAGAAAACCACTGGCAACAGGTAAAAAATATATGGAACGAGACATGTGAAGAAGTACTGAGAAAAAGAGAACATCAGCACAAAGCATGGATAACAAGAGAAACCATTAGTAAGATAGAAGACAGGAAAAACAAGAAAGCAGATTTAAACAGAAGCAAAACCAGAAGCTCCAAAGCCAAGGCTCATGAAGTGTACATAGAAGCAAACAAAGAAGTAAGAAGAAACATCAAAAGAGACAAGATGAAATATATTGATGATTTGGCTAGGGAAGCAGAGGAAGCTGCAGCCAAAGGAAATATGAGGGACCTGTACAACAACATAAAGAAGCTAACAGGGAAATATAAGCAAGCAAATGGCCTCATAAAAGATAAGAATGGAAAATTGCTTAGTAATATACAAGAACACATGAAGGGGTGGACAGAACATTTTGAGGAACTTCTCAATAGACCATCTCCAACTAATCCCCCAGACATCCAGCCAGCAGAAGAGGAGCTACAAATCAGCTGTGAACGACCAAGTAGAGAAGAAATAAAGAAAGCCATAAAGCTTCTGAAAGATGGAAAAGCATATAGAGAACAAGAGAAATCAAGTCCAACACAAAAATAAAAATCTTCAAAGACATCAACAACAGAATGAACAAAGCAAGAACAGCCTTTTTTAGTGTAAACAACATCTGGAAGTCCTCTCAGTACAGCACAAGCACAAAATTAGGATTATATCAGAGCTGTCTGCTTTCTGTGCTTCTCTATGGCGCAGAGAGCTGCAGAGTTACAGAGAAGGAAATGTCAAAATTGTCCTCTTTTCACACAACATGCCTAAGAAAAATTCTCCAAATCTTTTGGCAGAATACCATCACCAACCAAGATCTGCTTACTCGGAGCAAGCAAGAAGACATGCACACCATCATAGCTGCAGACGCTGGAGCTGAGTTGGCCATGTCCTCAGAAGAGACCCCGATGCCATCACAAGAACAGCTATGCTATGGACACCTGAAGGAAAATGAAAGAGAGGCTGACCAAAAAACAACTTGGCAGAGGACTGTGGAGGCTGAGATGCAAAGAATGAACCAGAGTTGGGGCAGTGTATGAAGGATGGCCGCCGACCGAGCAAAGTGGAATCAATTTGTTGTTGCCCTACAAAACGCCACCAGGCGTAATGGCCACTGACTGCTTTGATGGTCGGCGGCTAAGAATCAAAGAAGAAGATCCATATCCAATGCACCAACTATAGGTGCTCTTGAAGCTAATCTATCAGCTCTTTCATTGCCACGTACCCCTGCATGACCAGAACAGTAGATCCACACCAGATCCTGAAGATTTGAGGCTGCTATGGAGGTTTCCCTTCATGCCATAGTCATCCATGTTGAATCTTCTGAAGCATGAACTGAGATTCTGACACAATAACTGCTCTTGTCAATGAAGTTCCAGACAACCACCTTATAGCAGCAGTAGCTACCTCTACCTCCATTCTCATGCTGGAGGTTTTTGTCATGTACGCCCTGCTACGTTCAGCGACGATCATGCTCTTAATTCTAGCCGAGAAGCCCCATTCTGATTTCCCACCATGGGCTACAAACCCATCAGTGTACACAACAGCATAATTATTTCCATCATTTTCATTTATCAGTTGATCAATTTCCAGTTCTGCTTTTCCATTGCCCCAAGCTGTGCATTCTCTGCTAAGGTTGACCTGTTGGTAGTTCGCCAAGTTCTCACTAGACCTACTCCACTCTCCTTTGAATATGTTTTCAACTGTGGTCACCTGTCGAATAGTTGACTCAGCCTGTGCCATCCATGATATTCCCCTCTTTATTCGTACTCCTGTGATGTCAGCTATGCTCATGTGTAGGGGATGTCTTTTATCTGTGGTTACTCACATATAGGCTTTTACCTGAGCCATCGCATATCTGGATTTAATAGACAGGAAGCCAAGCATATACTGCACCATCACAATTGGGGTATCTCATGTACAGCCCAAGACTAAATGCATCCCTTCATTTTTAATGCGTTCCAGTCCCTTCATTTTGACTGTGTTCCAGTCATTCACATTGCATTACTGACAGTGACAGCGTGAGACCAGATGATGATATAGAAGAAACAGTAGTCTCTACTCGAGGTGCACAGCAGCATTGTTTTCAAGGCTACTCTGTCTCTTTTGCATTTCTGTATGATGTGATCAACATGGTACTTGTATGATAGCCTGTGATTGAAAGTAACTCCAAGATATTTGTGTCTTTCAATGTACTGCCCATTGAGAGTAATGTCTGGGAGATCTTTCAATATGGAGTTGTTCAGAGAGCACCATAGCACACATGCTTTGTTAGGATTGATTTTGGAGTAGGTTTCCTCACACCATTCAGAAACCACCTGTAGACTCTCATGGATGCTTCTGACAATTTCTTATTTGTCTGAGCTAGTCCAGTAAATGAGTATGTCATTGGCAAAAGTTAATGTTTGTCCCAGACCTGTTGGTTGAATTGCAGCTACTTTTGCCGGATAGATGTTAAAAAGCACAGGTGACAGTGGAGAACCCTTGGGTAGTCCCAGGCAAATGTCCATTGGTTCTGATGTCCATGTTCCCAAATGAAATGCAACTGATCTCTCAGTTAAGGCAGCTACTATCCACCTTGTTAGCCAAGGATTTACACCACAACCTAATTGACTGTGTAATGGCATGTGGTGTACTGGGTTATTAAAACTACAAAATTAATTAAAAGATTTGAAATTCAATAGACAAAACAGTCTGATGATCTATATTTGTGCCAATGACCTTGCTTTTCTGTTCCATTTCCATAAAATAAAAGATAATAAAAAAATGCAGACACACATGAGTTTGATACAAACAGACAGGAAGGGAATAAAGAAGTATTGTCACTGAGTGTCTGTAAAGCCAACACATGAATATTGCATTTAGTGATTTCCTACAGGAAATGTTAGCCTAAGCTTTATATCTGTAAGTCTGGCAGTGTATTTGATATTCAGGACTTGTGGAACACTGTAAATAAATGTACAGTAACTGTACCAGTGGAGATGGATTAATTTTTTTAATGTAAGAGCCATTGTTAATTATCCATTCACACGCCAAACCCATTATTTCTTTTACAACAGCCGATGAGATAGCATGATGCTCTCTTCCAAACCTCTACATCTCACGGTAGAAGAGGAACGACTAAGTAAGTTAGTAGATTAAATCTGCTTTGTCTTTCCTGTCTTCTATCTTGTTTATGGTTTCTGTTGTTATTCATGCTTTGTGCTGATGTTCTCTTTTTCCCAGTACTTCTTCTCATGTCTCTTTCCATATATTTTTACTTGCTTCCATTGGTCTTTCATATCTGCTTCATCATCCAACCATTGGAGTACTTGGTATTTGTTGGATAATGTGATTGAAAATGTTTCTTATTTCCTAATTTTAGATATCCCACACTTTACTGTTGTCTATAGCTATGTACTGTTGCAAATTTCTTGAGTGTTAATTCTGTTTTAACTAACAGAATATGGTCATCTGAAACCATGTTCTAAATACCTGATCGAAATGTCTTATTTATGCATATGTGATCAATTTCATTCTCAGTTCTGTGGTCTGATGATATCCATGTGACTTTATGTATGCTTTTATGTGGAAATATGCTTCCTCCTAAGCCAGTTGATTTGAAGCACAGAAGTTTCCCATTCTCGTTCCTTTTTACCTAATCCAGGTTTTCTTCAAAGTCTGTGTTGTCTGTTCATAATTTTGCATTATGTCCCTCAGTCAAAATGGTGATGTCCTTTCTTCTCTTTTAACCCAAGACACTGTGTAGTCTGGTGTAAAAGTCTTCCACAGATTCTACTTTATCAAGTGTTGGTATATAACATTGGATGACTTTTACATTTATTTTCTTTCTGGCTGTTTTAAACATTGCTGTTATAATTCGGGGTCCCATTGCTTCCCATTTAACCTTCATTCACCACTCTAATTTCATTCACCCTTGGGTGAACCATTTACTAACCATTCACTTACCTCTTCATTCAAACACTCACCTTGTCTTTATCTGAAGTTGCATTCATTATCTGCCAGTACAAAAATGTAGCTTGTGCCAGAATATCACCAAAATTGTGAGTAGTGTTTGCCTGGAGGATTTTCAGTGCTGATTCCACAAGTGGAAGACACTTCCTGAGGTCAAAATGTGATATAATAACCATTAGATTCATCATAACAAATGAGGTACTAGACATACAAAAAGATATAGTAATTAACCCTACCTGAGAAGCTATAGGGCACGAATAAGAAAAGAAAGAATATTATCTTAAGTGAGTTTTACTGGAGGCTCATGTGTGTAGTGTAGTCTAAAACATGTTCTTTGGATGCAGATGGGGCTATTCAAGGCAAATGTTAAAAAACAGGAAGTATATAGAAGAGTTGGCAAGGGAACCAGAAAAAGTGGCAGCCAAAGGAAATTTGAGGAAACTGTACAACAACATAAAGAAGCTAACAGGGAAATATAAGCAAGCAATTGGTCTCATCAAAGATAAGAATGGAAAATTGCTTAGTAATATACAAGTACAAGTGAAAAGATGAGCAGAACATTTTGAAGAACTTCTCAACACCAGCTCCAACAAATCCCCCTGACATCCAGCCAGCAGAAGAGGCGTTACAAATCAACCGTAAACGGGCAAGTAGAGAAGAAATAAAGAAAGCGATAAAGCTTCTGAAAGATGGAAAAGCAGCTGGTCAAGACGCTCAAAATGTGAGCCATGGTAGCGTAGGTTAGAGCACTGGCTTCATAGCTCAATGGGTCATGGTTTGATTCCCAGTTGAGGGGGGATTTTTTTAGACTGCAAATGGCTTCGGGGTCGACCCAGCATAAAACATTGGGCATCAGAACAACTCCAGGAAGGTTAAGGCAGCTAAGTGATGCTGACCACATCATCTCTGGTGCCACTGGTCAAGAAAATATGGGCCAAACATCATATTATTAATATGCCTCACTGGGTGTGTAACGGGATCCGTTACCTTTTTTTTTTTTTAACCTTACTTGGCAAAGTCTGTGAGAAAGAAGAAATACCATCAGAATGGAAGGAAGATTTTCTGGTAAAGTTCCCTAAGAAGAACAATTTACAACAGTGCACAAATTAAAGAGGAATAATGCTACTATCAGCGCCAGGAAAAGTAATAAACAAAATCATCCTTGAGATGTTTAAAGAGTCCACAGACTAGCAGATGAGAGATGAACAAGCAGGTTTTCAACAAAACAGATCCTGTACAGACCAGATAGCTACATTGAGGATAATAGGTGAACAAGGTTTGGAATGGAATTCATCACTACATGGATTTGTGGCCTATGAAAAGGCATTTGACAGTGTAGAGAATCACTTTGGAAATTGATGAGGCATTATGAAGATCATTAACTTAATAAAGAAGACATATGAAGACATGACATGCAGAGTTCTTCATGAAGGACAGCTTACAGAACTGTTTGGGATAAGAACAGGAGTGTGACAGGGATGCCTCTTGTCTCCATTTCTTTTCTTACTAGCTGTCATGATAAAACGGCAAAATCCTCTGTGCATCTATAACTATGTTATGTTGACACTTACCTTCGACAATTGTTGGCAAATACAACACTCGCAGGAAAATCCGAGGGCCATTTATAAATCACATTGTAAACGCGAAAATAATCTAGTGTGTGATAAAAGCCATATTCAAGCCCAAAAGGGACAGAGAACACCCAGGTCACATAAAAGATGAGGCCTATCTCAAGCTATCTAAGCAAGACCAGGTCCCCATTTTCCGCAAACATACTGGTCACAATAGGTTGAGGTATTCTCTATATCAGTGCTCCACATTGGTTATCACATTGCACTGGCGATCAGGTGTTCAAGGTTCAAGCCCAGGTATGGGCATTTGAAGAAGTATCATCGACTGGGATTTTGACTGAATAACCTGAACGACACCTGAGATAAACCCTCTGTGGATGGGAAGGAGCAAAGCTCCTGACCGGGTTGGAAGGAAAGTCCCACAGGCTCCCCAGCCTCCTCATGTTGTTCTGCATGTCCAATTCTGTGCAGGTGTTGAGGGCGCAGTCATCCGCAAAGACGAGGTCAGAGGCCATTGTTTCATTCACCTTTGTAAAGGACTGTAATCGTCTCAAATTGAAAAGTTCCCATCTGTCCTGTATCTGATGTGTATGCCGTCATTACTGCCATGCGTAACGTTTGAGAGCATGGCAGCAAATATCATACTTAATAGTGTCGGGGCATCATTTGCGACAGGAAAGGGTTCAGAAGGTTCTCCATCATTCTATACGCGAGCCATCATACGAGGGGCGTTCAGAAAGTAATGCACCACATCATTTTTCTCAGCTAATAATGAAGATAGAAGCATGAAAATTGCACCACAACCGGCCAAATAATACGGCTGCCCTAAACCGTTGAAATGGAGTGTGTTAGCAACTTGCGTTATAAACAGCCAATTGTGATAGAATTTCTTGTTGCAGAGAAGGAAACTGTTGTGAATATTCACAAGCGTCTATGTGATGTGTATGGAAGTTTTGCAGTCGACAGGAGTACAGTCAGTTGCTGGGTTAAGAGAATCAAAGAATTAGGAAGTGGAGATACGGAGCTGCTTGATCGGCCGCGTTGTGGACGTCCTGCCACAGCCACCAATGCAGAAATGTTGAAATGTGCTGAGGGCATTATTCTTACTGATAGTCGAATCACTACTCAACAATTGGCCTTACAGCTGTCAGTCAGCATAGGTAGTGCAAATGCAGTTATTAAAAACTCTCGGATTTTCTAAGGTTTGCGCAAAATGGGTTCCTCGAAGTCTCACAAATGACCACCGATTGCAAAGGAAAGCAATTTCTTCTGAATTGTTGGAGCGTTTCAATGCTGATGGAGAGAACTTTTTGGCTAAGATCGTTAAAGGCGACGAAACCTGGGCCCATCATTTTGAACCTAAGACAAAAAGATAGTCAATGGAGTGGCATCATCCGCAATCACCAAGAAGAAAGAAATTCAAGACAATTTCTTCAGCTGGAAAGGTCATGATCACTGTCTTTTGGGACACTGAAGGTGTGATTCTTGTGGACATTATGCCAAGAGGAGAGACAATCAATTCGCAAGCTTACATTAAGACAATGAAAAAACTCAATCAACGTTTTCGCAGAGTTCAGCCGCACAAGAATCCAGCAGACCTGCTTCTCCTTCATGACAATGCGCGCCCTCACACAAGTCTGGGAACACGGGAAGCAATCACCAAATTGGGTTGGACTGTACTACCCCATCCACCCTATAGTCCCGATTTGGCACCCTCTGATTTTCATCTATTTGGTCCACTTAAAGATGCACTCCGTGGGACAAGGTTTGAAGATGATGAAGGAGTGATTCATGCAGCGAAGAAATGGCTACATGATCAAGACAAAATCTGGTACGGGCTAGGAATACATTTGATTTGCCGTTGCCCTAAAGACGCCAATAGGCGTGATGGGGAACAATGGCAAAGAAAACCTATCTGCTGTTGCCCTAAGACACCACTAGGCGTAATGGCCACTGACTGCTTTGACGGTCGGTGGCTAAGGACGGAAGAAGAAGGAATACATGCACTTGTTTTGCGCTGGCATAAAGCCGTACAAGTTGATGGGGATTATGTTGAATAATACTGATGTTTACATGACATATCCATGTATATTGTGTATAAATTTCATGCTTTTTGAATAAACAGCTCCTGAGAAAAACGATGTGGTGCATTACTTTCTGAACGCCCCTCGTACCTTCATGAAACTGGCAGACAATTGAGATGAACTTATCAGGACAACCAAATTTTGTCATGATTTTCCATAGTTTGTCCCTATTGATAGTGTCAAAGGCCTTGGTCTAGTCAATAAATGTATATAGGTCACTGTACTGTTCCTGGCATTTACCCTGGAGTTGGCATGCAGCAAATATCATATTGACTGTCCAGCAGCCTGCTAGGAAACCACACTGACTCTCTGGGAGTAAGTCCTGCAATTCGAGATGAACAGTCAAGCGGTTGAGCAGTACTCGAGCCAGGATTTTGCCCACAATGGATAATAGGGAGATTCCCCACATGGTTATCACATGATTGATGATTTCCCTTTCACTTGTATATGTGAATGACAGTGGCATCTTTCAGTTCCTGTGGTATCTGTTCTTTATTCCAGACTGAGTGGAAGAGGTCTGTTAGTCTCTGCAGCAGCATGTTGCCTCCAGCTTTATAAATCTCAGCAGGAATAGCATCTGATCCAGGGGCTTTGCCGCTGAACAGCAGACTGGCTGCTTTCTTGACCTCTTCCATGCTGGGTGGAAGGTCAAGTCTGACATTGACTGTAACTTGCCGTATGCTTGCAATGGCCTGATCGTTGATGGATAATTTAAGATGGCACTGAAGTGTTCTGCCCAGCGTTCCAAAATCTGCATTTTATCAGTGAGCAAAGCCATGCCATCAGCATTTAGGACCGGTAATGATTGATTCGATTGAGGGCCATAAATTGCTTTCAAGGTATCATAAAAGCGCTTTGAGTCATTTCTGTCTGCATATCTCTGTATTTCGTCTGCTTTATTGCTGAGCCATGCATCATGCATCTTCCTGGGCTTATTCTGCGTATATTGGTAAAGGCTGCCTTTTTGGATGTTGAGGAAGGGTTGCATTGATAGTCTTTGTGCAAGCGATATTTTTCAGCCAGCAGTGTTTTAATATTTTCATAATTCTCATCAAACCAGTCAGGGTTCTTGCGTGTTGTATATCCCAGGCTCTCAGAGCCTGTAGAGTACACAATGTTCTTCAGAGTGGCCAATTTTTCTTCTATGGTGGTTTGACCAAGCTCAACGTCCCTCTGACGGCTGTCCAAGTCCCTTGAGAAGCTCTCTGCGGTTGCTTCGCTTTTAAGTTTTGTGACGTTGAGCCTCTTCATGGGTTTCTGACTCTGGTGTCTTCGCTTGGGCTGTATCCTAAGGTTGAGTTTTAATACAATCAGCCTGTGGTCAGTCCAGCATTCGGCACCACACATGGCCTTGGTCACTCTCACATCACGTCTGTCACTCCTTCTTGTGATGATATAATCAATGAGATGCCACTGTTTGGCATTGAAGTCGCCGAGAATAATAAGTTTCTCAGATTTAGGAACTGGTGAGATAATAGAGTTAAGTTCATCGTAGAACTTTTCATTTGTTTCCTCTGGGTTTGTCATTGTTGGGGCATATGCACTGATCAGTGTGGCACTTCTGTTGCTTCCTAGTGGGACATGAAGGGTCATTAGGCGATCGTTAATGCCCTTAGGAGATTTGACAAGTTTATGTACGATATGAGATTTAACGGCAAATCCAACGCCAGCCTCACACTGTTCCTTGCTGTTCCACCCACTCCAATAAAATGTGTAGCACCTCCAATTTCAGTAATCTGATCTTCTTCTGGTAGTCGTGTCTTGCTTAGGGCTGCTATATCAACATTATAGCATGCCAGTTCTTTGGCCACAAGTGCAGTCCGTCTTTCAGGTCTGCCGGTCAGGGTATTGTCGGGTAGTGTTCGCAAGTTACACGTGCCGAAGGTAAGCACCTTCATTTTTTTCTTATTTTTATTTTTTGTTCAAACACATGATTGGGATACCCTCCAGCCATGTCAAGCTGGTCAGAGTAGGTTGAAGCAGGCTATGTTCAGGGCACTTTTTCTAGCCCTTTCCTCATGCCATGGAGGTGAGCAGAGTGATCCTAAAGAGTGCTGCTCAGTCGCTCAGGGGGCTGCCGGATCTCGCCGCTGCTTCAAAGTTCCAGCGAGAAATGACCCTATGGCCTGAGCCATCTGTGTGCAGGATTGTGGCTGCAGCTTGAGTGTATCCACACTTTCTGGATCGCCACTCCCTCATCGCCACAGGTCTTTGAGTGTTGTGTCTGTATGTTTCTGTCTGAAGCTGTTCTTCTTCTTCATTTTCTTTTGTTCGCTTGAAATATATTGTCTATATCTGTAATGTTATTTCTTGTATAAACTTCACTGTCTTTTGCAGTTCATACATAAGTCCATATAGTTTTGCTTCCAGTGTTCCTTCTCTTGGCCAGTGCCTCAATATATCATATTTGGGGCAATCTTGAAGTATGTGCTCCGCAGTCTGGGATGCCTGTCCACATGGCTGAATAGCCAATCTTGAACTTTGTATACATGTGGCTGTGGAGTCGGTTGTGTCCTGTTCTGATGCACAGAATGACAATTTGTTCTGACCTGCTCTGAAGCTGTGACTTGCGCTGTAATTGGATTTAAGTGAGGAAGAGTTGCGCTAATCGTCATCCTCACTCTCTCATCCTCAGTTATCTGGTCCAGTGGCAAGATATTACTGAGACGACTGGACACAAAACAGGATGCAGTGGATGACCAGGGCATTCTAAGTGTCTCGCTGCGCTCTTTGCATTCCACTCCGCGGTGCTGGTAGTTGCCTTCATATCCGTTGAGCCAGCTGGTGGCTTCGTCCGCCAAATCTAGTCTTCATAAGCCCTGTTTTTCACCAAGGGTTTGAATCACCCTCAGCTACCCTCACCTGGTTTAGCACAGCAGTTGAGGCGGTGTACCAGGGTGTGGCCGCTGTGCATGCACCAATTGTGGAAGAGCCACTTCTGAAGGAAGTGCAACTGCCCCTTCATCAGAGGTACTACCCCTCCCTGACCTCTCTATACACTCCTTACATGCTTCCACTAGATGTGAACCAACAAAGAATGAGAAGTCAGTGATTGACTATGCCATTGTTAGGAGGAGCTCATTCAAATATGTCCGGGATGCTAGAGTCTCGAGGGGGCCAGAGATCGGAATTGATCACTGCCAGCTTACAATCAAAAGAACAACTGAAAAAAGTTGCTCAGCCTAGGAACTATCCAGCAACATGCAAGAAACTAAGTAAAAGAACGGGAGAAATGAGCATTAAGACCTACAAGCTGAGAGACACAGAAATTAAGACCAGATATCAGGGGCTTATTGCTGCAGCGGTGAGCAACACAGAAGAACAAACTGAGGACTTGGAAACCCTATGGCTTAAATTCAAGGACATCATAAAGACAGCTGCTGCAGAAGCATGTGGTGAAGTCCAACTTGGGAACAAGAGAAAGAGGACACCTTGGTGGACAGAGGAAGCCAAAGAGAAAATGGCATGGAAACAAAACTCAGGTGCTAAAAAACACGGCAGGATAAATGGAGAAATATAGAGAATATGTGACAGAATAGAAGCAAAGAACAAGGTGCTAGCAGCAAAACAGAAGTCCTGGGAAGAATTTGCAGAAAAGCTAGAAAAAGATGCGCAAAAAGCCAGAAATTGTTCTATAAGACCCTAAAGAACACAAGGAAGGAAAAACAAAGCCCTCTCAAATTTATAAAGCAAGGAACATTGCTTACTGCCACAAAGGAAGTAATGGAAAGATGGAAAGAATATTTCTCAGAACTCCTGGATGGATAGCAAGGGCAAGCATCAGAAATGATAACCACTGGCACAGAAGAGAAAAACCAAAGGTGGTGAAGATGACATAAAGATGGAAGAACTGAAGGCAGCACTGGAATAAATCAAGATGGGCAAAGCAGCAGGACATGATGGTATAACACCAGAAATGGTTAAGTACATGGGAGCATTAGGTGACCTATTACTCTTAAGGGTCCTACAGGCAGCGTGGTGCAACAAGACAATACCAAAGGATTGATAGATTGCCATCATAACACCAATTTTCAAAAAGGGTGACGATCGACAGTGTGGAAACCATAGAGGCATATTCCTTCTCAGTGTCCCTGGTAAAATCTACTCTAGAATCCTAGAGCAGAGACTCCGACGCCTAGCTGAGCCCCAATTGGACGAGGTCCATTGCGGATTCCAAGCAAACCAAAGTACTCAAGACCTAATCTTCACACTCAGACAGCTGAGTGAAAATGCCCTTGAGTATAAGAGTGAGATCCATGTTTGTTTCATAGATCTAGTAAAGGCATTTGACAGGGTCCCCTGGAGCAAACTTTGGGACTGTTTGGCAAGGAAGAACATTCCAGCACCTCTGATTCATGCTATACAGAGCTTCTACAAGTCTTGCAGAAATTATGTGAGGACAGCAAACCTTAAGTCAGAAGAGTTCAGGACCACCACTGGTGTAAGACAAGGTGATATCCTGTCACCTTATCTTTTCATACTCCTCATGGATGATGTCACCAAGACATGTAAGGAAAGAACAAGAAAGTATTCAGTGGGGTACTGGAAGATGAGACAGGTATGTATTTCAGAGCTGGCATTTGCTGATGATGTTGCCCTGACTGCCAAATCAGAGGCATATCTCCAATCCAACCTGCAAGTCTGAAAGGAGAACTGATGAAGAGAGGGAAGGCCATAAGTAGCTCTAAAACAAAATTGATGGTGATATCACGAGAAGAAAGAAGACATCAGATTAAGCTGGGAGAACAGGTCCTGGAGCAGGTTGACCACTTTAAATATCTCGGAGCTATTATAGACCGAAAGGGAGACACCAAAGAAGAGTTGGCCACTCGAAAAGCAGCAGCTGGGAGACTTTTTCAGGCCATAAATCGAGGATTCCTCAGCAAGAGAGAGGTTGGTAAGAACACGAAGATGGCTGTATACCGCTCCACCTATGTCCCAGTCTTGACATATGGATGTGAGTCATGGGCAATGACTACAACCCACAAAAGACAGATCCAAACCTTAGAAATGAGGTATCCGAGGAAGGTGGTTAAAGTAACAAGAAGAGACATGGTCCGCAACCAGATGATACGTCAAGGCCTAAAATCCCACCCCCTGCAGATCCAAGTAGAACGGTCCCAACTAAGATGGTTTGGTCATGTCTGCAGAATGGGAGAAGATCAGCTGCCACAACAAGCATGGGAAAGAAAGAGCCAGGGATCCAGAGTCCGCTGGGAGGACAACATTAGACAATCTTTGAAGAACCAAGGACTAGAATAGAACCAGGCCAGGAGGAAGACAGCCAATAGGATAGTCTGGCACTCTCTCTTCCAAACCACTACACCTCACGGTAGAAGAGGAACAATTAAGTAAGTAAGTTAACATAAAAGTAGACTAAACAAAAAATAAGCAATAAAATCTTGTACAACTGCAATTCTACTGACAAAGGGCGAGGATGGGAAAGCCCGGGGTGATGGGAATGACACCTAATCCCCAATCATCTGCCATCATCAATAAACATGAGACATCCATAAGACTCTCACTTTACTGTCACATTATCATTGATCCTTACAATTACTGAACATTCCATGTAGCTCTATACATTGAAGCCTTCCTACCTTATATCACCTTTATTCGGGTCCCACTTAGAATAGACTAACTCAGCCAAAACATGTTTATGCACAGCCTTCTCCACTTCTGGCAGGTTATGAAGCTTGATCAAACTGCGAAGAGTGTCGGATGCATGGCTGCAGTCAAACAGACTGAGAAAGGAGAAAAACAACAGATATGTTTTTGTTATTTTATTATGATATGAATGCAGTTAAATTGCTTATACATAGCATTTGTTTATGATAATATATCTTTCTAAGATGTAACTCAAGTGTTTTATGAATAAAACATACACAGTGAAGTATGCAGACAGCAACAAACATGACAAGCAATAAGTTACTAACTTTCATACAGCTGTGCTTGTACAGAGCTGAAAGATTCAGATATGACCAGATCACAAATTTCTCAAATGACGGGGAAAAGCCAGGCAAACATTGGGTAAAGCATAGGTGAGGAAAAGGTATTCAAATTGGATAACAGAAACTCAATTTAATCAAATTAATCAAGTATTTCTGAAGGTCCTGGTCAAATGTCTTCTCTGGCTTTGTAAAAAACAAACTCTAGTTAAGTAGAATTTAGATAACTAGAATTTTTGGATAAGTCAAGTTAATTTTTCTGTCCCAACTCAAAATCTGCCTTCAGTTACAGTAATATATGGCCTTACAAATTTTTTTGGTGAATAGGCGATAAAAGGTTAATAATCGTTATTGTTGATCAGAATCGATGTCACTGCACTCTGGGCAAACACACAGGTGTTCACTATCAATATGAATGTCAACTGTTTCTGTTGAGCACTGGTTGCATACACGCCAGATGCATCCTCTCATTTGTCCATACCTTCCGATCTTACGTTTTATGCCAAATTCTAGCAATTTTAGCCTTGATGATTCGTTTATTGCAGTGTCATTCTTTAGCATGCGATCATTAATTGCCCTTAGTATCTCTCCCTTATCCATTTCCAATGCACCTTCTATGGGTGCTCTTGAAGCTAGTCTGCCAGCTCTTTCATTGCTGCGAAACCTTGCATGACCAGTACAGTAAACCCACACCAGTTCCTGAAGATCCGAGTTTACAGTTCATCACATAATTGTGAGAATATTTATAACTAATACTCCTCTACGTCATCATTTAGAAATTAGTAAGAACAGCATCATTATGTCACATGACTGTTAATGTGCCTTTAATAATTATTTAAATATGTTGTTTATTTTTTATTGCGACTGTATGTAGTTTTACTATCGATAACTATGAATTGGCAGTGGTGCACCACTTCACATACCTGGGGTTTAACATCAATGACAAACTCTCACTGGATACAGAAATTGACAGCCACATTGGCAAAGCTGCAGCTACCTTTGCTCGCCCCACATCGCGTGTTTGGGGAAACTCAAAACTCACAACGAAGACCAAAGCTGCAGTATATTATGCCTGCATCACCAGCACACTCCTATATGGCAGCGAGACTTGGACAACCTATGGTAAGCAAGAAAGAAGGCTCAATACCTTCCATTTATGGTGTCTACGCCACATCCTCGGCATCTCATGGAAAGATAAAGCGATAGATGTCGAAGTGTTGTCATGTGCTGGCCTTCAAAGCATTTATACACTGCTCAGACAGCACAGACTACACTGGCTTGGCCATGTCAACCGCATGGAAGATGGTCGCATCTTGAAAGATATCTTCTATGGACAACAAGCAGATGGCAATAGAACAGTTGGGCAACCACAGCTGAGATTCAAAGATGTGTGCAAAAAAGATATGAGGGCACTGGACATAAATCTAGCAACGTGGGAGGATGAAGCTGCCGACCGCTCCAAGTGGCGATGCTATTTACCGCGCCACCTCAGATTGGGCAAATAGAAGCTCACACAACAAGCAGAAGAAAGGAGAAAACGTCAAAAGGAACAGAAGGAAAATAAGCAGCTGAGGGCTGTCACCTCAAAGGCGCATTCCCACAGTCAGTTATGACTGAAGGGGCTATTATTATTATGTATTTTTACTTGTTAACATAGCGTCTTGATAATTCTGTCACTCTTCACAATGTTAGGTAGAACAAATGAGCACTGACACATTGTTGCGTCTGTTTTAAGTCCTTAACAGGCATTAACAGACATAGGCAGTCACAGGTCCTGCCTCTGTTGAAAGTGTACGCACCAACTAAGATGTTAGTAAAATAGTTTGTAGATTTTATTTATCATGCACAATAGCGCACAATTTTGAGTATATAGATTTTCTGGTGCGCTTGTTGCCAAACAAACCAGATGACGTAGATGCTTGTGAGAAGCAAGCTAGGATCCCAGGCAGACAGATTGTCTGATAAGATTTCCAGCCCTTTGTTCGGGCAGATATGTGTTATTTCGTGATTGGCCTTCTGCATAGAGAAGTAATAGCCATTGTATCACAAACGTAAGTTATTTCTATTTCAATTAAATATTGAAATATACATAATTATTTTGATTGACATTTCAACCCAAGTCGACCTCTAGCTAGTTCCTTCACGCAATGGTCCTAGAATGGATAAAGCTTGTGGAGTCAATACTTTGGAAGTTTTGAACGTATTTTAAAGGAATTGTTTGTCTAAAGAAAGGGATCTACTTAACTGAGTTATGGAAGCGCCGTCAGTCGAGTCACGACATTAATGAGAGGTTACTCAAATATTATTATTGCAATCTTTATATGCAAAAAGGATATCTGCATTATCATTGTTCAAAGGTTCCACTATAATTATTTTATGAGGCCATTTGAAAGAGGACATAATTGAAACTGAAATCTTAGATGCGGTGAAGCATAATGAGAATTTCCTGTCCTTGGGAAAGGTCAACCATCATCGGTTCAACCTTAGGATTTAACTGCCTCATTGTTATGTACTTGATGATATGAATTCAAAATGCTCTGCAACAAGATACTTAAAGGATTTTTTTATCTGGAACTACCGGAATGAATTATTATGAAAATACGTTACTTATCATTATGCTGATTATTAACTGTGATGTGTCAAGATCAAATGTCTCGTCTCGTCAATCGTGCTATGTAAATAAATTGAATGAACTTTGCATCAAAGAGTTGAATACTTCAGTCTTGGCATTACTTGATGTGCCCCTGTTGGACTTCAATTGACTGTTTGACCATCTTTAAGATTGTACTTCGCATGTCAGCACCGTAGAGTAATCTTCCACAATCGCTACACATAGAAAGAACTCTACACACATACTACTGATAATTTGATTTGTTTGTGAGCACAGCAAGTTAGAGTAATAATGTTGAGGACAGAGAATAAGGAACTACTGATAATTTGATTTGTTTGTAAGCACAGCAAATTAGAGTAATAATGTTGAGGACAGGGAAAAAGGAACTACTGATAACACTGACTAACAAAAAAAAATTTTTTTTTTCTTTCTCTAACATTTCTATGTTTTTCTGGTCAATTTTAATGCGCTGTTTTTAAATCTGCAAACCGTTTTTCTCTATCAGGTCGGGATCTCTAGAAATACGCAATTGAAGTTTTTTTAACAACGCATACAGTATTACAACATCATTTGTACAAGAAGTATAACAGTTATGTAGGCTTGAATTTCTTTGCAGTCGACTTTCGTCGGTGAATGGCATGTGGTACATCGCGATGAAGCATCCAACAGAAATCGGCAAGCATGGTCACACTCCACCGTCCTTGATAACGTGACTCCATTACGGCGATATCTTGATGGAATCGTTCTCCATGTTCATCGCTGACTTCGCCAAGGTTGTCAGGGAAAAAGTCAAGATGCGAATCGAGCAAATGGATTTTGAGGGACATGTTACAGCCCATAATTCTGTATGCATCTATGCACTGCTTAACAATATGCACATAGTCGACAGATTTGTGATTTCCCAGAAAGTTATCGACGATCGATTTGAATGCCATCCATGCGCGAAGTTCACTACCATGTAACAAGTTCTCGAATTGTTTGTCTGCAATAACTTTCCTAATCTGAGGTCCTACAAAGATACCTTCCTTTATCTTTGCATCGCTAATTTGCGGAAACTTTTCTCGAAGATAAGTGAAAGCTTTGCTCGTTTTATCTAACGCTTTTACGAAATTCTTCATGAGCCCCAACTTTATATGTAACGGTGGTAAAATGATGCTGTCTTTGTTAACTAATGGCTCGTGTATTACATTTTTATGCCCGAGCTGCATACGATCCCTGATAGGCCACACCTTTCTTGCATAATGTTCCTGTCTGTTGCGGCTGTCCCATTCACATAGGAAGCAACAAAATTTAGTATACCCAGTCTGCATGCCCGTGAGAATTGCAATGACCTTTAGGTCTCCACAAATCCGCCATTGGTAGTCATTGTACTTTATTTTTGCCAAAAGTATAGCCATATTGTCATAAGTTTCTTTCATATGAACAGAGTAGGCGACTGGAATTGATGAAAATAAATTTCCATTATGCAATAACACGGCTTTTAGACTAGTCTTGGAAGAGTCGATGAAAAGTCGCCATTCGTTGACTATGTGCTCATGACCGAGGTGCACCATTAGACCTTTTACATCTTTGCAATAGCAAATGTCATCATCCATCTCAAAGTATTGAACAAGTTCTCTGTGTCTATGACGAAATTTAGATATCGGAGTATTGGGCGCTAAAAGATTCCATTCTTTGAGTCGCGAACCGAGTAATTCCGCTTGTCCTTTGGTGAGAGCGAGATCACGTATTAGATCTGAAAGTTCTGAATGGTTAATTAAGTGAACACCATCATTCACCGGTATATAATCCGAGTCAGAATTAGTTTCTAAAGCAGGTAAACTATCACTTTCTGATGGTTCATTCACGTCCAACGGATATTGTTCTGGTGAAACTGGGATCGGACACGTGATTGGATCATGAGGCACTGGTTTCGAAACCGATTCAATATTTGGATAAACCACAGACTTTCTAGTTTTAAAAGTGAAACCATAGATATTTGTCAAGCAGAAGTAACAATCAGTAGCGTGATTTGTCGGTTCACGCCATATTACTGGCACTCCAAAAGGCATCGACTTATGCTTCGGCGATTTTCGTAACCAACCTGCCAATGTATTTGCACAAGTCGAACAAACTGCATTTGGCTTCCAAGATTTATTTGCATCATCAACTTTCGAATCGAAATAAAGTTCATATGCTTTCTTTAGCAATGGTGTAAAGTTTTTCTGGTGAACACGATCGGTAAAATATCCGCACACGTAACAGAACAGATCAGCCGAATTTCTACAACTTCTAGAAGCCATATTTCACTCAGAATTATTTCAAAATACAGTAACTATTTGAAATATAACGTAACATATGTCATGCATCTTTTAGCAGTATTAAAAGTAGAATTATTTTGCATTTTATTAATTTTTAAAAAGTTATATAGTAAAAATGAAACGGAGCAAATAACAGTTTCCCAAAAATATATTTATTCACAAATATCTTAAGAACCCGACGTGATAGAGATAAACGGATTTCAAATTTGAAATCAGCGCAAGAAACTGACCTAAGAACACTTATTCTTATATAAGAAAGAAAAATGTTGTTTGTCAGTGTAATTTGATTTGTTTGTGAGCACAGCAAGTTAGAGTAATAATGTTGAGGACAGGGAATAAGGAACTACTGATAATTTGATTTGTTTGAGGACAGAGAATAAGGAACTACTGATAATTTGATTTGTTTGCGAGCACAGCAAGTTAGAGTAATAATGTTGAGGACAGGGAATAAGGAACTACTGATAACTTGATTTGTTTGTGAGCATAGCAAGTTTGAGTAATAATGTTGAGGACAGAGAATAAGGAACTACTGATAATTTGATTTGTTTGTGGGCACAGCAAGTTAGAGTAATAATGTTGAGGACAGGGAATAAGGAACTACTGATAACTTGATTTGTTTGCGAGCACAGCAAGTTTGAGTAATAATGTTGAGGACAGAGAATAAGGAACTACTGATAATTTGATTTGTTTGCGAGCACAGCAAGTTAGAGTAATAATGCTGAGGACAGAGAATAAGGAACTACTGATAATTTGATTTGTTTGTGAGCACAGCAAGTTAGTGTAATAATGCTGAGGACAGGGAATAAGGAACTACTGATAATTTGATTTGTTTGCGAGCACAGCAAGTTAGAGTAATAATGTTGAGGACAGAGAATAAGGAATAGTGAGAAAGCCAAGAGAGCAAGTAAAGTTGATGTGAGATTATATTTAAAATGCAATGAACATACAATTTAGTAGACAGGATAATGAGGTATGTCGAAAGAGAACATGATAATCTTCTCAGAAAGTGCAGTGTATTTATATAAATAAATGAGTATGTGTGTGTGTATTGTGGCAGCTGAAATCTTTGAAATCCTTTTATGTGGCAGGATACTGTATTTTATTTCTAGCAAGTTTTAGAAATGTCATTGTCTTCTCTCAAATAAAAACAATCCAGGTTCTTTTCGGAATGAAGGTTTTCTTCACGTTGGACATGACAGCCTCTCTTGACACTTAAATGTTATCACTCAAAAGTATAGTCAATTCAATAATATTGGCTTGAATCTCAGAACTGGAACAATGTCAGTTAGAAATCCAATCAGACAAATACTGAAGTGTTCAATTAACTGTTTTAAATTTCCCAATGAACACAGTTTCCTATTGAAATAACCAAGTCAATCTGAAGTACGATCAAACAAGCTCTCATCCTCCATTGGAGTGGTGAGCGTAATATAATCTTCGAACAACTCTGCATCATTTACTACATAATACACAGGAGAAGTTGCTTCTACAAAAAAGTCAAGTTCACTGTCTTCCTATAATTTCATTCTCTTTGCAGGAATATCTTCAGACAAATCATCTTCTTCACTAAGGATTTCTTGATTTATGTTTAACAGTACTTCTTCAAAAGTTGGCTCATTATTTTCTAAAATCTCAAGTTCGGTAACTTCTGCCTCAAATGTAAATAGTGGCAGTGGAAAATCTGTTTAAGTGTGAATGAGAGTGATGTGTACTTTATTTTCTACTGTGAATATTTTACAAACTGGGACAATCCTATTCTTTAACATTATTTGAAGCCAAATTTAATTTTGCTTTATTCATCTTAAGAAATCGAATAAGTAAGCCTAATAACATATGGATGCAAGTAAAAATGTGTATGTGAACGAATATATACAGTAGTTTTTTGCGTGTATGTGTGCCAATGAAAGTTTAAGTTGAGTATTTAAATGTATTATGCAATGTACTCTCATTGTATTCCATTTTGCAAAATGCACATGGTTTTATATAACTGAAAAGAAAGACCCAAAAAAAAAATTTATTTGATACTGTAGGCGACCACACGAACAAAAAAAACATGAGTTTTTTTTTGCATGTTATTCACAATATATTTTACCTCTTTTGAAGGGCAACACTTGTTGTTGCCTACGTAAAAAGATGAATGGAATTTATGCAGGGCAATATAACAGGAGGCAATTCACTATTTCTCACAAGTGCCTGAAACATACCTTTGTGGATCATTTATTTACTGACACCTTGCAATCTAAGAGTACATGCTCAAGTGTCTGCCTCCCATGGCACAAGGGGCACTGAGCATCATCATACTTTTCCCATCTCACAAGGTTTGCGGACAACGGAAGGAGGTCACACATTGATCTGACAATGAAGCTAAGGGGTGGCATTTGCCACTCATGTCAAGGACCTTTGTAGTCTATTGGCCTTGTTGGGTTTACCATGTCTCTGAGTTCCTTGTTTGATGCCTTGCACCACTAGCAGATGTCACCATGGCCAAATCACCATCTATTAGTCTGTGTGTATCGGATTACCACCCTCAGATTGAGAGACTTTTTGGAAGCACCAACAGCTTCATCATTCTTCACTTCCTACCGGTTTTCAGTGTGTGCTGAATGGACATTACTACATCATCTGCTGACTCAAACAGCATCATTGCAAGCCTTACCTTTCCTGCTATGTATTATTCCACAACTGACTTGAAAGGAAGTACATGCTTTGCCTTCTTGCAGTACCGCACAGTGCTATGTCTTGACAGACCTGGTGGTACCCCTAAGCATTTCCTTATGTACATGTTGACGTTTCTCTATATAGCTTCAACTGTACTTCTGCTTATTTCATATATAAGCAGTTGCCATAGCAATTTAGGGATCAACAAGAACTGGAGGCACCACAGCTTGAACTTTCCTATGAGTCTGCTTTGGTCTATGATCCGCACTAATTATTATACTATAGTATTTGTTTTAAAAAAAAGAAAGAAAGAAAAAGAAAGTGTATTTATAGTTGGAACCATGTAAACCAATTAGGTAAGTTTAAAATAAATATAATATTCATTGTTTCTTCCAACAACAAAAAATCCTCCCAGTGCTGTAGTCATTTCGGTTCACCAGGAAACTCCCAGCACTTGTCTACGAAAACGTTGGGTAGATCATTGGCCTGTCATTGGATATTCTCTAACGAGTTCTATATGATGGTGCTATCTCTGCAGTCAATGAACATTCAAAAAAGCCATAGACTAATCGCTCTAGGTTTTGTAGCTGACTTGTTCGACAAATGACTGAGGCATATACTGAGAGGGGTCTCTGTACTCTTTGGAGATCTTGAGCAACTGTTTGAACAACTATGCTCTGTCAAAACATCTCATCGTTAACTTCAAAGTGACTCAATGGTAACTCATTAACTGACTTGGTGGCAAGTCAACTCCAACTGCCAGCTGCTAAAAAAACTAACTTTAAAATATTTGTCGTAGTCTTATATACTATTCTGACTGCTGTTAAATGATTTTTGATTTGTTGTGATTCAAGGCTATATTTGCTATGTCTTATTTCATTAGTTAGTTAATGGCATCAATACTAAATTTATAATTTTGTATCTGAATATTTTCACTTTACGAATATAATTTTATGAGTATTTTATTTCCTAAAATAACTTTTTGTTACTAAAAATAGACATGTCAAGTTTGTGCAAAAGTATCTTGATTATATATCTTATAAAAGTATCTTATATTTGCAGGTGTTACATTTATACTTTAATGTCATTGTGCTATAAACCTTGACCTTGACTTTATGACGTCTTGATAGTTAAGCCATTTAGTGATGGCCACTGACTGCTTTGACGGTTGGTGGTTATGGATCAAAGAAGAAGAAGAAGTGGTAAAATCGTCAATTATATTTTACTATTTTTTTTTTTCTGTGCAGAGTGATTTACTAGATAGGTCCGTCATTTATATTTCTCTAGGTTTTGCTGTGTTACAATGGCTAGCAGAACAAATAATAATTTCTAGTTAAACTATGCCAGCTATAAAATAAATTTAATTAATTGCTAGTAATCAGTCAGAGAATATTTTAACAGACTAGTAAATGCACTGTTCATTATGAGTATTGACGAAATATATAATTATTTCTAATTCATGATGATTACTTTTTTAAATGACTAGAATTTATTTCACGGGGGTTTTAAACGATAAGACAAGTTCTAAGCTTGTAGTTTCAATTTAAGTTAAATAACCAAAGTGGATAAATATATTATATTTTACGCTGGTTAAGGATAGGATTGAGAATGCTATATTATTGTTAAGTATTTGTATGTTTGCCTTACAGCTAGCTGATGTTCCCACTGATAAGCATTAGGTTCCTCACATGCCTGTGAGTTAAACCCATTGTGCCACATATTGGGGTCTGGAGTCTAACATGCCTTATATGTGGGGCCATCATCATTCTATTAATCATGGGGATACTGCGCTTTGAAATGCCCGAAGGCAAGTTCAAAATTTCCCTAGTTTAAAATATCTTTTTATTTTTTTAAACACACATAAGATCTACCAAAAATATCTACTGTCATCTACCAGTCGATCCAACTTCTTATACAAAATTTGGAAGGAAAACATAGAGACATCTAACCGTGAAATCTTGAACCTCCTAGCCAACTGTATCAGCATTCGAGTTTCCTCACAGCATGGCACAGCCATCATCAAGTAGGATCTGCAATTAGTAAAAATGGTGTCAAATCACAATATAAAGATGTAATAGATTAAGTGTTTTACAGAAAGTGTATGTGTTTGAATATTTTGAGAAACTCCCATTTAAAAAAGATAAGAATGATGGCTAGAAATGAAGTCAATGTAATGTGACCAGACAATGTAACCCTGAAGTTCACATTTGTGTGTTCCTTCAACACAAGCGCAACTGAATTTTATATACATTGGATTTCGTCAATGCTCCACATCAATGTTTTGTGGGTTTACACACTCCATATAAGATATCGAAATCCATATTTAGGCTTTGTCAATGATCGGAATCCATGTTTGTACTCAATAAATGGTTACATGAACACTCATATATCCTCTGTGCGCCGACATGATAGAGAAAATTTCAAAGTGGGTGAGGTGGTCATTGCAGCATATAAAGAGACCTGCTTACAAGTGATCAGCCCCTTTTGCAGAGTGTCACTGTTCTTTTTATGCCAGAAAAGAATGCATTTTGCTGACAGGGTCAAAACACAAGATTTTTAGTCTAGAGAATACAATAACACATTGATCCCTGAAAGCTAGTGGTAGCCCCTATGGTATAAGACGAGCTGATAATGAAGATGTGAAAATGAGTCACAGTTCATGAATTATGATAATGAAGAGCGAGATGCAAAATTCTGCAAAGGGGATCTATCATTGGGTCTACCCTCAATAGCCCCTATGTTATATGATGAGCAGATAATGAAAAAATGAAAATGAGTCATGGTACATGAATTATGATGAAGTGAAGAGCAAGATGCAGAATTATGTGAAGGGGATCTATCATTGGGTCTTCCCACAGTTGCTAGCGGTTCAAAGACATCTGGTGAGAATCAAGATAATAAAGAGGGACCACAACTGGGCTGGTATATTCTAAAAGCCTTGCGCTCAGGAAGAATCAAGAGTAGTGCCCAAAAGAGCATAAACCTTCAACAAACACATGCCAAGTCCTGTCACATGCCATCATCTCAAGTTCTCAACATCATGCATTGGTCAGTTGGAAAATATCAGTTCAGTGAATTTTGCAGATTTTCCAAATGTTGACTCCTTTCTTTACACAGCTGTACAATATAAAACTCACATTCGATAATATCACCACTGATTTCATCAGAAAAGCCTTTACTGGGAAGCTGTCAAGCTCATAGAGCAGATATAAATTTTTAAAAATTCTAATTGTCGCTTAAAAACTCAATGACTCACTGGCAACGAATACTGTCTGCTGTTTTCCTTGAAATGACAGGCTCACTTTTTGTTTGGTCATTTTTGAGAAAAAGTTTGAATAACCAGTTTGTCATTGCATGGTCTTTTTCTAAAAAATAATGGATTATCACCAAGATATTGGCATTAAATGTTAAAAATAAATAAGAACTTGATGTTAAGCTTAAACAATGTTTAATGTCTTTTTGTCTTCAAATCGCATTATATTGTTTCTAATATCTACCATAATTTATATTGTTATTTTAGCTTGTTATAACAGTAAGACTACATTCGTTTGTCTTCAAAAAGACATACTCTCCATCAACATTTGTTTAAAATTAAGAAAAAAAACTATAGCTCAGTATGTATATATACCTTTAGGGTGAACAGGTATTAAAAAGCGCCACCACATAATTTTATTTTTAATTATAACAATTTCCTATTCAACCTCTTTTGAGTTATAATTAAGATATATAGTGAAGCTAATTCAAGATAACAATTCTGATTTACGATATTTGAGTATATCATTTCACACTTAGAAAGTGAAAATAAGCCTCAGCCTTAATTGCTAAGACAGAAGTAATGGTTATCTCAAAGAAAAGAGCTTCCCCAGAATGCACTATCAAAGTAAATGAACAGTTTTAAAACAGGTCAATAAATTCAAATACCTGGGCACATTAATAACAACTGATGGAATATGCATCTCAGAAGTGAAAAGCAGAATAGCTCAGGAAAACCAGCATTCTATAAAATGAAGAATTTTTCATGCAACAACTCTTTATCTTTGGAAGTAAGAAAGAGACTTCTTCAGTGTTATATAGAACCAATTCTGACATATGGGAGTGAATCATGTACAATAAATAAACAAGTAGGGAAGGCATTAGAGGCCACAGAGATGTGGTTTTACAGAAGAATGTTAAAAATATCATGGACAGCCAAAAAGAGTAATGAAGATGTCATGAAAGAGGCCAATGCACAAAGGAAACTCATTTCATAAGTTAGAAAGAAGCAATCCACTTTTTTTTGGCCATGTTATGAGAAGAGGGAAGCTGGAATATATCATAACTACAGGTAAGATTGAAGGAAAAAGAGACAGGGGAAGACAAAGGGAGCAAATACTGGACAGTTTGATGTTGTTGCATGGAAAGAAATCAACAGAATTAATAAATTGTACTTAAGACAGAAAGTTGTGGACAGACATGACCTCCTATGCCACTAGGCATAGTACTTGAAGAAAACTTAGTACGCATAAAGCATAGTGAAAGTGTAAATTGTGTAACTGTGTGCCCTTCACTGCCCCCCCCCCCCAAAAAAAATAGTATTCTCTCACATCTGCCATGCTCTTAACATGGGGGAGGAGTGTGAGAAAGCCCGGGTGGACTGAGATGATATCCAACTCACTAATCATTTGTCATCACCAATATGTATTACAAGAACCTCACCAGACTCACACTGCCTCATCAGTAATCTTTATATATTTATCTTTGGTCATATTGTTTCCTGCTTAACTATATTGTATAATTCTTAGGTCTTGTTATTGTTGCTCAGAGTTAACGTCACTGTACTCCAGGAAAACCCATAGGTGCTCAGTCTCCCTTGGCATATGTCAAAGGGTATGAATGCTAATTGTTGCTGTAGTGCGTTGGTTGTACAAATAGTATTAGCATCCTCTCATGCAACCATCCTTGCTAGTCTTACATTTGATGCCAAAGTCCAACAGTCATAGCCTTGTTGATTCAACTGTTGCAGTGTCATTTTCATGAGGTCTGTTGATTCTCTACATCTGTTTTACAGTTATGGGTGATTAGCATGCCTGTAAATAATCTAATAATGGTACTTTCTGCTGTTCATGCTTCCTACATTTTAGTAGGAAACGTTATGTATTATTTTCTTGTAGACACCCTGTACAGTATAGTTCTTCTATTATAAAATAACCCATACCTAGATGTAGTCTAAGAAGTTATCTTATTGCTAGAAACGTTTAGTTTTCTAGATACCTGATCTAATTTTCATTCAACATTATTCTGGCAATGTCTGTAACATGGCTGTTACGAAACTGGAAGATGGTCGTATCCCCAAAGATATTCACTATGGATAACTAGTATATGGCAAAAGAAAGCCTGGTGACTGCAGCTGAGGTTCAAAGATGCGTGGAAGGGAGGCATGAATGCGATGGACATATATCCAGCAACCGTGGAGGATGAAGCTATTGATTGCACCAAGTGGCAATGCTCCCACGAACTCCACCTCAAAACGGATGAAAAGAAGCTCTCACAACAAGCAGAAGAGACAAAAACACATGAAAAGAAGCACCAGTAAAAAAAGCTTCTGATTACTGTTACCCATGGGGTGCATTTAATTGGCAGTTATGACTAAATTTGGTGACCACATATGATATTTAAATACCTGACATGTTCTTGTTGGAGCCCTGAACTACTTATATGCATGTCTGCCCTTCAAGCATTTATGCCATGCTTCTGTTCAATCATCAGTTACTATTTACACAGCATAATGTTCAATTCCATAAAGTGTTTAAAAAAAAATACAGTATCCTAAAATCAGTCAGACTGGATTTATAATAATGACAAATTGGAATAGGTATAATTTTTGGTTTGGTTATTGCCTTCTTGTGGCGAGGCATGTGCCTTTCAACCTATTTGGTTATATCAGAGCGCATTTACCATCCAAAAATAAGTGAACTCCGTTCCCTGCTAACCCGATCAGCGTTGATAGATACTAAGTCCCGAAAAGGACTAACATTATCTATCTGCCTGCCTAAAGCCCTAAAAAAGACTTGCTTGCTACGCCAACGCTGCTGGGCTAATTGAATTAGGTTTTTAGGTATAATTTGGTCAATCTATACTACTTATACACCACCAGGCATAATGGCCACTGACTGCTTTGACAGTCGGTGGTTAAGGATTGAAGGAGAAGAAGATACTATTTATACTTCGGTGTTAACCATAATCAGTTTCCACACTTTCCCTGTAACTATAAAACAGGTGTTAAGAATAGATAGATTCAAAGAACTGTACTTATAGTTAAATAGTAGCATATTTAACAAGAACAACAATTAATGTAGAAAGATTAGTTGGTGTATGGCAGGAAAGTGAAAGTTTATTAAAAGTCTAAATACTGCATTTTCCTAATGATAAGTATAGAGTAAATTAAATATCAACCCAAACACTACCAACTTTCACATACATACAACCCATTTTTTTTTAACACCATGACTTTTGTCATTAATTTATGATGACAAATATCCAGTTCAATCTCTGATGGGTCATAATTATGACAGTGTTCAAGTCCAAAAATTACTTTCTTCAGAAGATAATTCTAGCGACTGTGATTTAGAAGTTAGTTTTAGCGATTCAGATGAAGACGTTGTAATGACTTTGTGTCAGAATATTAATGAAAGTGATTATTCTGATGGCGATGCCAAGCAGCTGATTAAACAGGCATCAGGTAGGCCTAGTATAAAAAGAGCTAAACTATCAATCAATTAAGGAAAAGGAAGGGGTAAAAACCCTATTCTGACAACCAGTAGGCCTAAAGCTAAGAGAACTGCCACAAGTCTAGAGGCAGGTGCATCCTCACAAGATGTCCTAGAGTGGTTAGAAATTACTGAGGGCATGACACAAAATGCATTTTGATTTTGTCCAAAGAGAACACCAGGTGTGACTGAGGGCTTGACCTGTCAACCCCATTGAAATATTTCAATGTTTTGTTTACAGATGAGGTTAAAGATTTCATGTGCCAGTGCATCAATGATTATGCCAGTCTCAAATGTATTAAAAATAACCCTGCGAAACAGTATTCAATGTATTCTCAGTGTACCGAAGTCACACGCCTAGAACTTGATAAGTTTATTGCTGTCCTAATAAATATCGGGATTCAGAAAAGACCATGCATTCGCGACTACTGGTCTACATCTGCAGAACTTTATACTTCTTGGTTTCATCAGATTTTTCAAGAAGTAGATTTGAAGCATTATATCATACAATGCTTCGGGACCAAAAGATGCAGCAATAGAGAATGCAATCAGCGACCCATAGCTTGACTGCATGCATCAGGGTCAGCGAACCAGAGCTGACCAAGACCATACTCCACCTCCACGTGGTGGTCCTGGAAACAATCTGCAGCAGTGCAGTCTGGCTGAGCGAGTACTGATCGCAGAGGGAAGGCAAACCCGGTCCCAAAAAATGCTGTGCTGAAGTCGGATGTGTCGACCAAAAGGTGCAGATATCACAGCTACAGCGTAAACAGACACAACGCAACCACCGTCCTTTTCAGGGCGAACGAGGAAGAAGAAAAAGAAGATACAACGCTTCATGTCTCTGATGAAAATTCACAAGGAAAAAAAAGATTGAACCTTTTATGAACATGTTTCAATAATCTCATAGTGCCTTTTACCCTTCCAAAATCTCAGTTTAAAGAAATGGTTATAGGGTATAAAGGTAGATGGCAATATAAGCAGTATAATCCAAGTAAACATCACATAAAAGTCTTTGGTTTATGTGATTCAGCAACTGGATATGTGGTGAACATGTTTATATATTTTGGGTCTGATACTTCATATGATCCTGAAGTAGATGCAAACAGTGGGCAAGCTGACAAGATTTGTCAGACCCTAATACAGCCGTTGAGTTCATGCCACCATTTATTTGCTGACAGGTATTAATCCACAAGAGAACTCATTGACTTCTTACTGGAGAACAAGCAATGGTACACTGGTACTCTGAACTGTAACATTATCCTTATAAATTTTCCATTACAGCTGAAGGCTCTGTGCCTTATTTATGAAACAAATATATAAATTACAGATAGTCTGAGATTTTTCTGCTTTGGATTAAACTGGAGCTGAAATATGTAAGTACACAGTTTTATTTATCTTTTTTCCAGTTATTTTTGATCAGGTCTACATTTCAAATGACATGACAGACACTTTTTCTACATCAAATAATTATTTACAGCATTTCAAAAGATTTGTCAGTCAATTTCCCACATTTTTAAGTATAACATAAACACCTACTGAAATAATATGTGTATCTACTGCCTATTTTTAAAATATAACCTGAAGAGAAAAATTGCACACATTTTGAGCGGTAGTCTTTACGAACATATGTGGTTTTAAGAAATATATCATTAAAAAATTACATCTGTGAAGTGACAGTGATAAAAGTTTCTATATGTTTCAAATGTGCAATGATGTTCTTAACATTTTATTGCCATACATTAATTGGGAGCTGAAATATTTAAGTCTAAGTATATAATTTTATTTAATGTTTTAAACACTTTTTTAATGAGGTGTACACTTCACAAGACACAGCAGACACTTTTAACATCAAATAATGATTTAAAGCATTTCAAAAGATTTGTCAGTCAATTTTACACATTTTTATGCATAACATAAGCACCTAGTTAAATAATATGATTATCTACTGCTTGTTTTTAAAACATTGCCTGAAGAGAAAAATTGCAAACATTTTTTGTGTGGTTGTTTTTACAAACAAATGTGGTTTCGAGAAAAAATTCATAAAATGATATCTGTGAAGTGATAAAAGTTTCTAGATGTGTTTCAAACTATATGTGCACTGATATTCTTAACATTTTTAAATTTAAGTATACAATTTTATTTTATTTTTTAAACATTTTTAAAATCAAGTCTACACTTCACAAGACATAACACACACCTATTCATATCAATTAATTATATGAATCAATTCATAAGATTTTCCAGTCAATTTCACACATTTAAATGTATAACATTAACACCTAGTTAAATAAAATGTGTATCTACTGCCTGTTTTTTAAATATAAACTGAAGAGAAAAATTGCACACATTTTGAGCGGTTGTTTTGACAAACATATGTGGCTTTGAGAAAAAAAATCATAAAAATTACATCTATGAAGTGATAGTGATAAAAGTTTCTAGATATGTTTCAAACTAAATGTGCACTGACATTCTGAACATTTTATTGCCATACATTAATTGGGAGCTGAAATATTTAAGTTTAAGTATACAATTAAAAAAAAAAATTTTAACACTTTTTTAATCAAGTCTACACTTCACAAGACATAACACACACCTATTCATATTAATTAATTATATGAAGCAATTCATACGATTTTCCAGTCAATTTCACACATTTAAATGTATAACACCACTACATACTGAACTTATGTATTTGTCCACTGTCTGTTTTTAAAACCTCACCTGTCTGAAAAAATTGCATCCATTTTCGGGCCTGGGTAAAACCCAAAAACAGCCTGGGGGGAATGAGTTAATTATAACCTATGAGAGGCTGAAAATGATATTTTTCGACATTATAAAACACAGTTCAAATAGGCCTAGGGTCTCTAGCTTCAAGAATATGTCGTCAGAGAAAGCGAATGTGTTTACCGGGTTTGTAGACACATGTAGCCTAATCAATATTCGATAGTAGTAGGCCTATTCTTTACGTATACTTTTGAGATAACTAAGATATAGGCCTAATGTCCTGTGGTATTGCTACTCGTAGGTTTTTCCCTACCTTTTCAAATTGAATTTTTTTAAAAGTATTTTTTAAAGTTTATTTTCATTTCGGAACTACATTTAAAAATAAATAATATTTATACAGCAGTAGGCCTATACGTTAAGATTCTCTCACCCAGACGTGTCACAGCTCAAAGAGTGTCTCTCGCTCCAAGAATATTCCGTCAGATAATGTGAATGTGTTTACCAGGTTTATCGACACAAGTAATCACTATTCGATAGTGTTTTTAACTGTTGAGAAAAATCCGCCGTATATACCGGATGTATTGAGATAAATCTTACATCCGGACGTCCGGTCTGAAAACGAGGCACGTTATTGGCATTTAAAATGATTCCCATTGGGTATCGATGGTTGTAACTAGTGTAGGGTGGCCATATTGTTCAACACAAAAAGGAGGACAAATGCCATTTTTTGGTTCTAAAAAGGAGGACAAGGGAGGACAATATTTGTAAAAAGTAGGACGAAAAGTAGGACACCTTTGTTCAATAACTACAAGACGCTGAAACATATTTTTTTTTTTTTACATTCAAGCAATAAGCTAATGAAATCACATTGATTTTGTGCATTCTTATATTTTTCTGATGATAAAATCTTCAACAAAGTTGGGCTACGTTTTAAATATGCATAGAAATCAGAGCACGAAAGCTCCTTGAAATTTTACTGCACAAGTAGAGTGCCTTTAATGGAATATACACTCAACATGTTCCTTTCTTTTGTCCATAGACCCTGCATAAGTGTAAAAAGTCACTCAACATTGGCGTTGTGCCCAGGAAATGCAAAAATAAATTGTGCAAGTCTTAAGAATTCTGAATGCAGTTCAACATTTCTTGATTTTTCAAAATATTTAGTCCATTTCTGATGAGCCAGTAGTTGACTGAATTCTTCGTGACTGATATGACTTTCCACACGTTTTTTTTTAAATTGTTCAGTTGGTCGAAGCAATTTGTGTCATCAATGTGAATGCCTTTATCATTTAGATATTGCAATGAGGCTTCCACATCTTTCCACACAGGTACATCATGCAAGGTCATTGATAATAGCGTAATTGGATGGTCGATATTGTTGATAAATCATTTAATGCTTGTGCATTGAGTGTGGGTCATTGGTATTGAGGAATGTTATTATCACCACTGTTGCAAACGTGATTGTTGAATACTGTGTGCACTGTCACTCACCACACAGCTCACGTACGAGTCATGGATGTCAATAAAGGTTGTAAACGCCTGGAACAGTTCGATACTGTTTATTACGTTACAACACACAACGAAGTCACGATGACATCAACAAAGACACAATTCATGATAACTCAAATGCATCTGGCATACAAATTCTCCACCTGTCTCAAACTCCTCAAAGACTGCACAACACGGCAGTTATATTAATTATGGCCTTACAAATCTCTACATGTCTCAAACTCCTTAAAGACTGCACAACACGGCAGTTATATTAATTATGGCCTTACAAATCTCTACATGTCTCAAACTCCTCAAAGACTGCACAACACGGCAGTTATATTAATTATGGCCTTACAAATCTCTACATGTCTCAAACTCCTCAAAGACTGCACAACACGGCAGTTATATTAATTATGGCCTTACAAATCTCTACATGTCTCAAACTCCTCAAAGACTGCACAACACGGCAGTTATATTAATTATGGCCTTACAAATCTCTACATGTCTCAAACTCCTCAAAGACTGCACAACACGGCAGTTATATTAATTATGGCCTTACAAATCTCTACATGTCTCAAACTCCTCAAAGACTGCACAACACGGCAGTTATATTAATTATGGCCTTACAAATCTCTACATGTCTCAAACTCCTCAAAGACTGCACAACACGGCAGTTATATTAATTATGGCCTTACACATTTCTACATGTCTCAAACTCCACAAAGACTGCACAACACGGCAGTTATATTAATTATGGCCTTACACATTTCTATAGCCCTGATCAGGCATTCCCTTAGGAAAACACCGCCATACACTTAGAAAACACAGGGCTTGCGACCACACCGGTCTACGCCCAAAAACACACTCTTCTGACAGCACACTCACAGGGCACACCCTGTGAACCCCTGTCATGAGACTCAGTTGTTTTTAGAACACCACTCACAATACATGCCGCTTAGCCGCGATAGCTAATCACCCCCCGGCTCAAAAACACTACAGGATAAATATATCTCAACACTAGAGATAAACAGCGTTCTTCACGCTTTTCTTGTACTCTGTCTCATGACTCTAGGAGAAGATATTTTTAACAAATCGATTCCTAATCGGCAAGCAAGTACCATAATTCAAAAATTCAATCTGTCCCACAACATACTAAGATTTTCTTCCCTTTGACCTTAACATTTACACCGCCCTTAGGGAAAAAAATGATTCTATCATTTTTTCTAAAACAGTTACATCAACAAAAAATCAAGGGAAAGCAAAACTCTAATACATACCTACAAAAATTAACTTATGTTAAGGGAAAAGAATATACCTACATAAAATATCAACATTAAATGGAAAAATAGAAAATGGAGCATCCAACGTAATCGTCTAAGTACATCAGAATTAATCTAATACAAAACCAAGTTACGTATATTGGACCCAAATGAAAACAGGAAACAATCAATAGCAAGAGAAAGGACAAGATCAAGCAAAAGAAGAATGATCTATAATGCAGTAAAGTAAGAAATCAGAATATGAGTGGGGAAAAAAATACCACGTGTTAACAATTAAGTCAAACAACTCTACACATATAAAATAAATACCACCATTACATCTGGATACATTATATCACACCATGTAATTAACTTAACAATACAAAGAATAAAAGTATAAGTGTCGAAAGAAGAAGAAGTGCACAAATAGAAACAAGTGAAGCGAATATGACACATGGGAGCATAAACAAGACATTAACCAATACCGAAAAGATAACAGAAAAGATGGAACGAAATGAAGAATAACCGGCAAAGGCAGACAGAAAGCAAAGACACGAATGAAGAGAAAGTCAATAACAATACATACTAATAACAGTCTCAATCAAACAAGGTATTGTAATCAATAAATACAATCATAACAGAAAAGCATCGAAGAAAGAAAAAAAATTAATGTATATATGTATACAAAACATAGAAGAAAGCTATAACTAAATACAGCATAATAAGTAATTTAACTAAGTTAAAATTATTCATAACTAACAATAAATTGATCTAGACATCACGCAAACAAAAAATGTTAACGCTATCAAAAAGTTTTGGCTGACGTATAGTCACGCGATAGATAAAGAATACATCATAATATCAACAAACAACAAAAAAAAACTTATTAGAGAACCAATGTCAATGCACACAATCAACCATAACGCACAGTCAAGCGTTGGGACCAGAAAAATTATTAAATGTTTGAAAACAAAAAAATCAATTTTTCCCAAAAAAGTACAATGTAAAAATATTTCGCAACGATAAGTTACACCGAATAGCATTTCATATTTAAGTAAATTAGAGCTATAATTAATAAACTAATAAAGAAATTATTTCCAACAAAATTAATTGACATTTTAAAAAAAATCTCTATCTCTATGTAAACACCAATCAATACACGTACGTTCTTTTTTTTTTCTCTTTTTTTTTTCTTCTAAAAAATACGTCATAGAAAAATCACATGGACAACATACTGTTAACTACATACAAAGTTATAAATATATAAGTACAACATAATTTAAATAGAGTATGTGATATAATTATCTGTCTAGATTCAGGTATCGTTCTAGAAAAATCAGTGTTTCGGACTACATTATCAAATTCAAATACAAAATTTTCAATAATACAATCAAGTAACGTTTCCAAAATTACATTTAACTGTAATGTTTACTGTTTATTATCAGAGTGTACTAATATATTAACCAATTATGGGAACAACACTCGAGAAAAAAGTTAACCAGAGACTTCTCTGAAGATGACTACCGCACCATATTAACTAATGAGTTTGTGCATTGGCTGGCAATCTCATCATGTAAAAAAAAAATTATCTCAAAAAACACAGCTGCAAAAATTCCAAGTTCAACACAGTAGTACAAAAATAAATAATATGGACCAAATATACATAGTCTTATGACTTAAATGTGGAGATATCATAATCCACCGCTTACATCATCAGGTTAAGAATAAGTCGGTACAAACTGTTATGTTACACATTATTTCAATCATAACACGTACAATATTCATCAAAATACAATAATATAAGAATCACAAGAAAAATCTAATAATAAGACATCAGAACATCTTCATAAGAAAACACATGATATTCGAATACAATCGCATAAAATACTATGCTATACAATACAATAATATTTACTGTTCTAAAAAAAACTTAAACAGAAAAAAAAAAAAATCTCCAGCGGACTTGTAAACATGTCATCACGCCAACAAGTAACATATCCCTTGCGTAGTTAGCACGGCGACAGGTTCCGCTTGAACAGCTACACCTGAGCGCGAAGGCGACCTACTTTCTTGACAGCTACCGTAAACATGGGGAGCGCTGAGTTTTACCGTAAAGCTGTGAATAAATACAAATGAAAATATCCCTTTTAATCACTTGTGAGATTTAATTAGGGTAAACGGAAATTCAATCACACGATTACCCAACTCTGTGGCTGTGAACCTCTGGTTTCTTCACGACACCATCAACTCTTCCATCATCACTGGTACTCAACATGGGATGCTTAGGAACAACCTGACAATAACTGGAGGTCGTCCCTGCTGTATTCTGTAATAAACTTTTACACTTAACACAACGAGATGCTATCTCGACATCAAAATTAGAATAAGCAGTACCATTCAATAGACGATTATTATTCTTATTACCCTGCTTATAAAACATCTTAAGCTTCCGCTGAGGAAAGTCACTCTGGCGATGTGAAGTGAAATTTGGGGCTTTATTCTGTTTATAGAAAACATTGCCATTTCCTCTATTGTGATCATTGTTATTTTTATGAATCAAGTTAGCATTGTTTTTATTACTCTTTTTCCTTTGACATATATATCTATCAAATGGGCCTTGTTTTCTTCCAGAAAAATTACTGTAAGACTCTTTAGTTTTCCCAAAATTCTTACATTCAAAATTGTTTGATCTGTTAAATTGCCTCTTATATCTTTGAGGACAAAAATTATTATTTGCTGAATTCCCTTTGTACTTTTCGACCTCAGGGTTATTTCTCTTATGAAGACTGTTTTTATTTTTCTCTGTTGGAATATGCTTACTAATTGCGTCAAACTGACTGAGCTGAGTTTGACAAGTAGTAGGACTGACAGTATCTTTATTGCTCTGCACATTATGGTCCTCCTTTTTAGGACGGGTGTTAATAGTTTTATTTTCTGCTGTCAACCTATGAAAATTTCCATCAGCAGATAAATGTTTGCTCTTAAGAGTTTTGACCCGAATTTTATGACCTTTCTTTTCATGATCAACTGTTTCTGTAGACTTATCTTGGTTATTCTGACGCCAAGAATCAGCATTAACAGCAATGTTGTCATAAATTCGTGTGAAATTATATTTCCCACGAAAGGATCGTTGTCCATTTTGTCTGACCTGTCTGTCAGCAAAAAGTGTATGTGGCTGACTTTTTGCAGTAGTGGCTTGTTGAAAAACAATTTTCTGTCTATCGCTGTCAACATGCACAGTAGAACACCTGTTCTTGTCTAAGAAAAAATCAAGAAGACCATCTACTCTCCTTCTAAGATTTGTTATTTCAACCTGTTTATGTGAAATTTCATCACTAAGCTTCTTATTCAAATTCTGAATTCTAGCCATCTTCTCTTTCTCAGCCTTTAACTCTTTTAATCTCTTTTCCTCATTGACTTCTTTATTTGTTCTCCTCTGTGTCAACTCTATCTGTAGTGCCTTGGTTTCACTATCCTGGCTATTTATAAGCTCAATAACCCTTTCTGGTAATACCGCATTCTTTTCTTTAAGTTGGCGACCGAGGACAATGTTATAGTTTAATAGACCAACAAGTGTTTTATTATAGGACTTTTCAAGTTGCCTCTTATCTTCCAACTGAGTTTTCAACTCTTTGATTTCGCTTACTGCAGACTTCAAACTTGCGTGCACCCCAGCAAGTTCCGAGTTTGATTTATCCAAATCATCTGTGAGCTTAGCCAATTTTTTCTGAAGTTTACTCTCTTCAGCAATATTCTTTGAACACTTTTTTCTTTCCTGTCTGTTGACTCTTACTTCCTCATCTTCTAACTTTTTTCCCTGATTGTCAGAGATGCCGTAGAAAATTAACGTGTGTATATTTCTTACTATATGATCATGTTTAACATTCATATAGTGGTATGCAAATGAACGAAGGTAAGTTAATAACCATGCCAAATCCTCTGCCATTCTTAAATGAGGATGAGACTGAAAATTGTCCCTAGCAAAATATCTTAGGGCTCTTGACACATTAATCAAAAATTTGTCCATTACTTCGGCTTCAAGGGCTGGGCCTGTAAAATTATCATCATCTCTAGCTTCCTTCAATAAATATTCCAATATAGGCATCATATCATCAGGATCCCTATCAATATCTAGATCCATAGTGACTTATCTATCGAGTTCACTGTATATGTAATCACCTATACATATTATTGAGGTTGGACAATTACCTTTCCAGCTCACAAAGCTAACTATTTGTCAAGAAATGAGATTATTTCTCAATTCTGTATCACCAATTCCTTTTTCTTATTGTACCTTTTTTCAAGTCATATCATTATCAGGAAAGTCTATATATGTCGTAAAGCCATAAATTACTCATGCATCAAATCCTATAATCTATCGATATAGATATCGACAATAACAACAACAGATATCAATAGAATAGGTAATGTGAAATTCAGGAAGACTCGACGGCATACATGAAGCAACACAATTCACACAATATAAACCACTTATCTTCTGAAAATGACCCTGATCCTTTCCGCCAAGACACTGGATATCACAAAGATTTCAGATAAAACACTCCACTGCGGGAAGGCACAGGAACTTCTTTTCCCTCCAGGTACTCGCTTCAATATGATGTGTGCTCAACAATGCACAACATGACAGGAACCGATATACAGCATACACCGCAAGTCTTGACTCCTCTGTAGTCGTAGATGTACACGGCACACCGTGTATCATGACATCTTGAACTTGAGATCGTGATAACTGGCACAGGTAAGCCGATTATCGCAGGAATCAGTCACAACCCGTACAAATGTTGGTAGAAATAGTGTTACAGTGTACTTGAACTTTCGTGACCACTGCAGACGTTGTTTTGGTCTACAGGCATGAAATACTAGCACGGATGAGGCGTGCGTGCTTTCTTAACTGCGCCACTCAGGCAAAACGCTAACCAGGTCAAGATTTCTGAAGCACATGATATTTAGGCCACGCCTACACAAGGCTATTTTATGAATTCGTTGAGTTCTCGTAGTAATAATTTTCAACGCGAATGTTCCGTGGATGTTACGACCCGTTGGTTTGGTCCACCAACTGATAATACGTAATTGGATGGTCGATATTGTTGATAAATCATTTAATGCTTGTGCATTGAGTGTGGGTCATTGGTATTGAGGAATGTTATTATCACCACTGTTGCAAACGTGATTGTTGAATACTGTGTGCACTGTCACTCACCACACAGCTCACGTACGAGTCATGGATGTCAATAAAGGTTGTAAACGCCTGGAACAGTTCGATACTGTTTATTACGTTACAACACACAACGAAGTCACGATGACATCAACAAAGACACAATTCATGATAACTCAAATGCATCTGGCATACAAATTCTCCACCTGTCTCAAACTCCTCAAAGACTGCACAACACGGCAGTTATATTAATTATGGCCTTACAAATCTCTACATGTCTCAAACTCCTTAAAGACTGCACAACACGGCAGTTATATTAATTATGGCCTTACAAATCTCTACATGTCTCAAACTCCTCAAAGACTGCACAACACGGCAGTTATATTAATTATGGCCTTACAAATCTCTACATGTCTCAAACTCCTCAAAGACTGCACAACACGGCAGTTATATTAATTATGGCCTTACAAATCTCTACATGTCTCAAACTCCTCAAAGACTGCACAACACGGCAGTTATATTAATTATGGCCTTACAAATCTCTACATGTCTCAAACTCCTCAAAGACTGCACAACACGGCAGTTATATTAATTATGGCCTTACAAATCTCTACATGTCTCAAACTCCTCAAAGACTGCACAACACGGCAGTTATATTAATTATGGCCTTACAAATCTCTACATGTCTCAAACTCCTCAAAGACTGCACAACACGGCAGTTATATTAATTATGGCCTTACAAATCTCTACATGTCTCAAACTCCTCAAAGACTGCACAACACGGCAGTTATATTAATTATGGCCTTACAAATCTCTACATGTCTCAAACTCCTCAAAGACTGCACAACACGGCAGTTATATTAATTATGGCCTTACACATTTCTACATGTCTCAAACTCCACAAAGACTGCACAACACGGCAGTTATATTAATTATGGCCTTACACATTTCTATAGCCCTGATCAGGCATTCCCTTAGGAAAACACCGCCATACACTTAGAAAACACAGGGCTTGCGACCACACCGGTCTACGCCCAAAAACACACTCTTCTGACAGCACACTCACAGGGCACACCCTGTGAACCCCTGTCATGAGACTCAGTTGTTTTTAGAACACCACTCACAATACATGCCGCTTAGCCGCGATAGCTAATCACCCCCGGCTCAAAAACACTACAGGATAAATATATCTCAACACTAGAGATAAACAGCGTTCTTCACGCTTTTCTTGTACTCTGTCTCATGACTCTAGGAGAAGATATTTTTAACAAATCGATTCCTAATCGGCAAGCAAGTACCATAATTCAAAAATTCAATCTGTCCCACAACATACTAAGATTTTCTTCCCTTTGACCTTAACAGTCATCCAGGAAAAAATTGCAAAATCTTCTAATGGCTTTGTCCATTTGTCTAAATATTCAATACAACTGGAATAAAGGAGCTTCACATCTTTATGAAAACTGCCACACAAATGATCAAGCCCCACTCTATGTTTCTGTGCATTTTCTGACTTAACTTTAAGAGGCACAAATTCTTGACCTAGACGTTCAGTAAGAATGTCTTTCACTGCGTTTAAACTGTTGCTTTCTCGTTCAGTCTGTTCAATATGGCACTGAAAAATACTCATAAGTGAATGGTCCAATCACAGATACACCTCTGCCAAGTTTTGTTAAAAAAACTTGTTGATGACTCTAGGTGGATTGTCTTGTGACTGAAAAAAAGCCTTCAGTTCCGGAAACATCTGGATCATTCTTGCAACACATGGGAATAATGACAGCCACCTTGTTCTGCCTTGGTTGAGGAGTTGTCTGTATTCTATGTCCACAAAATTCCTTCAACTCCACCGTTCGAAGTGTATGAATATGAAAATATTGGTCAACCTTATTAAGAATATTTTCAATATCAATGTCAAGTTTTTCAACAGCATTGTGAATGCAGTTGTTCAAAACATGTGCTAGACAGCCTACACCAAATAAATGTTTCGTCTGTAACACAGTCTTTAATTTTGCAAACACATTGTTACCCTCTGCATTTTGCCCAGTTCCACCAAACATTGTCTTACAGTTATCCCCAGTAAATGCAACACACTTCTCCAAGAGGTCATATTTCATCATGGTGTCTGTTACATATTTTGAAATTGTTTCTGCTGTCTTATTTTGCTGTATTCTGCAACTCAATTAACTTAGACTGTAGACCACCAACTTTCCAGTCAAAATACTGAATGATTATTGGAAATATTTTGACAGAGCCGTGATTGCTTCCATCAGTGGAAACTCCATAGTATGGAATGCTGCTTTCCTTCAGTGCTTCCAAAGCTGCTTCAGTAGAATGCTGTGCAATCACAGAAATGATAATAGCAGCTGTTTTTGTTTTGGCACATGAGAATTTGCTGGCAATGTCTGAATCGTGGAAAGCATTCTTGAGTAACACTGAAGTACAATCCATTGATCTGACAGAGTTGTGATGTTTTACAGTATGAAAAGCAAAAGCACCCTCGGCGGCGGCAACTTCAAACTTTTCCTCGCTTATTTCTTTAGTAAAAAATGTCAGTTTTGATTGCAAACATTCAGACGCAAGAGCTTTCTTGTGCTTTTTCTGTTTCTATATGTTTTTTTTTTTCAAAATCAGATGCACCTTTATTTGCTACTGATACAAATGTACCGCCTCTGCATACAAGACATTCTGCTTCATATCCTACTCTTGTCGACCACTGGAAAAGCACTGAAATATTTTGGTCAGTTAATTTATAATAATATTATTTGTAATTTGCAATAGACAACGAAGTTATAATTGACTAAATCCAGCTCCAAGTTCTTATTCATGCCGTTTTGTCTGTTATATTTTCCCGTAACAAATGCCAATAAACATAAACATCGTTTAACCTGGGTTAAAATATGATACAACAGGTACAAAAGGAAATGGAAGCTGTACCCAGGTACGATCTTCTTATAGTAATGGGAGACCTAAATGCAAAAGTTGGAACATACAATAATTATAACGAAAGAGTAATGGGGAAATGCGGCAGTGGAACAGTAAATGAGAATGGGGACAAACTAATAAGCTTCTGCAGTATTAACAACCTGGTCATTGGAGGAACACTTTTTCAACACAAAGAAGTGCACAAGTTAACATGGGAATCACCAACCGGACGAGACAAAAACCAGATAGATCACATAATGATCAATGGCAGATGGAGACATGCACTACAAGACGTGAAGGTAAGAAGAGGCGCAGATGTGGGAAGTGATCATCACCTAGTAGTAGCAAGACTGAAGGTGAAACTCAGAGCTGCTGGACCTGTTGCAGTCAAACAGAAAAGATATAACATCACGAAACTTAAGGACCCCTCACCAGAAAAGCGTTCGTGGTCGACGTAAAGAGACGATATCTGATTACCAAAAACCAGGAAAGAACAGGGACCGACGATGTCGACCATAAATTCAACACCATCTCAACAATATACAAAGAAAGCAGCAAGTCATGCTTGGGATTCCAGGAAAGAAAGAGCCAAAACTGGATAACACCAGAAACGCTAAACACCATAGTGAAGAGAAAGGAATTGAAAAGAAAGAAAACAGAAGCAAAGTCTCCCAGGTTAAAGGCAATATACAGTGAACAGTACAGTCAGCTGGACAAGGAAGTAAAACGTCAAACCCGTGCTAACAAAAGGACATTTCTGGATGACCTTGCAAGACAGGCAGAAGAGGCAGCACTGAGATATGAACAAAGCACAGTTTATAAAATAACTAAAGCTATCAGTGGAAAACGAGGTGCAAACAACATAACGTTAGTAAGAGACAAGCAAAGAAATCTCATCACCACAGCACAGGGGCAGGAAACAAGATGGACAGAGCACTTCAGAGAAACACTGAATAAGGAACCACCAGAGACTCAGCTGAATATTCCTGAGGCTGAAAGTGACTTAGACGTAAATACAGGCATTCCACGAAAAGAAGAAATTATCACAGCTATCAAAGGGCTAAAAAATGGAAAAGCGCCTGGTCACGACAATCTAAATGCTGAGCTATTCAAGACAGACCCTGAACTAGCAGCAGAACTATTAGAACCACTATTTGCACAAGTCTGGGAAACTAAGACAACACCAACAGAGTGGAGTAAAGGAATAATTGTCAAATTGCCCAAGAAGGGCGACCTTGCAGACTGCAACAACTGGAGAGGAATTACCCTCCTCTCAGTTCCCAGCAAAATACTAGGCAGGATAATCATCCAGAGAATTTCAAAAGCAGTTGACCATAAACTGAGGAAAGAACAAGCGGGCTTCAGAAAGAACAGAAGATGTGCAGATCATATATCTGCCCTCAGGAACATTATAGAGCAGTGCTCAGAATGGCAGATAGAGATGGCTACTGTGTGTGTGTGTCGAAACAATGCTTCGAAACAGCGCTGAGTCCGACTGTTTCGACACATCGCCTGCTTCGTGTATCGAGTCATCGACACAGTTTCAGTTCCGCTGTTTTGCAAAGAGGCACACTTTCTGACTGTCTCACCTTCCGTGGGCCTTGTAAAAATTTGAGTCAAGCGTGCGGTACATTAGACGTTCATAGATAGTATGGGAAATCAAACAAGTCATATTTTTTTTTTAAATAATTCCTCAGGACTGAAAGAGGCTTACTACTACTAGGTGTCTGCTCGGTTTGATTTGAATCATTGTCGCTGACTGTACCTATTCTAGTTTTATATAATGTGTCATTATTACTGTTATTATTATTTTTTTTTCACTTTTACTGCAGCTGTCACCATGTTCCCCGTGCATATCATCATAATGAAAACGACTGTGTAAAATTCTTAACAGTGGTCACACGAAATACCATAGATTTGTACTAACGAGAATAAGTAAATCTGCATACTAGGGTGTCACGACTCATGTCTCATTGTTTCAGTTAATTTACTTGTAGTCTGCTGTTTCGAAACAGTTCCATAGTTCTATTTCATCCAAGCGCTCATTATACGCATGTTACGGTACTCTTGATTCCTGACTGTCGTAATTTTTATCTGAGAGGGTGCTGATGAATATTGGTCCCTTTAGAGTGTAAAGTGATATTGAAGGCTCTGTGAGAATAAGGATTTAGGTGAATGAGGTAGTAGATTCACAAGCGCTGGGAAGGAGCAAGGACAGTCTCTTATTACGACAATATCTGTTTTCTCACAGACTATTCCTATCTCTCTTCTGACCAAACAATTGTTTGTCAGTTCCAGTCGCTCAGGCGCACTCACCGATTTGGTGATTCTGTCGCTCAACGTACATGAATACAGCCTACACAGATGGAAATGTTTGGAATTTTAGGCCAACCGACAACCAACACAAATAAATATTAATACCTTTATTATCATAAAGGACTCACACATAATTGTACATTTACAGTCAAAAATCAAAGGTTACAGAATACAAATATGATAAGGGAAGAGGGGGTTTTGAGGAGAAATATCCCATCCACCGTTTCCCGTTTATATTTTGCTAACAGACAAGACCCGGTCCCAAAGACAAGAAGGGGGGGGGGGGGTGATCAGAGATAGGCAATTTAACCCACTGGTAAATTTATTACTCTGAGGCAAGGGGTTACAGAAGAAGGGGGGGGGGTGTAGAGGAAAGCTAGGGTTCTCAATTGTCTCCCTTTAAATCAACAAATTTTACGGGAGGGGGAATGAACACAGTTACCCAATCCCGGTAGGAGAGATCCCGTACAAGGAATATAATGCACCTTAGTACAAGGTCGAACTAATTAAAAGGGTAAAGAAAAGATAAATCTCCTTTCATTAAAAAAAACACACTAGGGCTGGCCATCCCCACAAACACACACGCAGACTTACCGAAAGGTGAATTCTGGCACTTCATAGGAAATACATCACAAAAAACAGCACTAAACCTTGGCTTAGGTAAAAGTATTTTCTTCCGTGTACAGCCCCAGATTAGCGGGTTGTTGAAGTTAACAAAGTGTCCCGAAATCGCTGGACGTTGGAGTTTAACGGTACTGTTTGTTTATTAGATAAAGTTCCTAAAGAAAGGCACAGGCACTTGGCTAGGCGTGAGGTATGGTGTGGTTCCTAAAATTGGCACAGCTGGTGGAGATAACTTCCTTTTTCCGTAATGTCACAAGTTAAGAAAAACACTGAGGTAAGTTCTTCTTCGGGGGGAGGGGGGGGGTGTAAAATCCACTGAATATACTTGACAAACAGCGTTCAGGTAGATCTATGTTTTTTCTTCACAAATAGGGCAGTGAATAAAATATGTTCTGCTTCCAGTTTTCTTTAAGGACTCTATATGAACTAGTATTTTTAAAGTGTTTTCTTGTGTGGCTTTATTCTCAGTTAAATTCAGAGGAGCGGGGCCCATTACAGGTCGCCACAAGTTTAGCTTTAAAAAAAGTTCATATGTTACTGGAGTTATCGAACTGAGTTTGGCAGAACTCTGTATATAATTAATAATTGCTGGGATGCAGGTTGAATGATCGTTCTGAATGAAAGATAATCAAAACAAGAAATGCATTACAAATCACATTATAATCTGACGCGATAAATTACAGTTAGCCTATTTACTTATTAGCGTCGTCAATTAACAAATCAGGAAAACTTTCCGTGAGTTAAAAATAATTAAAAGCACATCTATCTATACAGAACTAAACTGTATTAAAGTTATAATTCTCTTTAACGTCTGCAAAATAAATTTGCGCGTCAATTGTATTAGGAAATACTTTTAGTTGTAACATTAATTTGCACTAGAACTTTGAAAATGGGTTTATTTAATAAGGTTAAATTTACACCACAATCCATTGAAATAAATTGAAATAACTCGACCACTGATCACTCGAAGCTAATGTATAAATTACCGTCTGCACAGAAAGAATACACTCCAATAGTCACGAAGGTAAATGAAATCCAGCAGGAATCCGACTATGCTAGTGCAACTAGGATTCTGTCAGAGCGAACGATAAAATGCAGTTTTTCGGAGTTCTCTATTTATACTTCTCGAATGTAACTTGAATAGGGCGTGTTAGATTTTCGCACCTTTCTTGAAGTTGAGCAAAATTCGAGGTACCTCGCCGTGGTGTTAACCGCTGCGATTCCTACGTTTCCCCCGGTCTACCGATTTCCTTCCGTCTCAGGCTTGCTTGCATGAGGGTGTGAAAAGTTTCCGAGAAGCTAACTCTGTGAGCTGCGAGTTCCCTGATTCTTTAGATCGTGTACCGCCGCGATTGAATTCTGAGATCTGTCTGTCTTTGATGGTGCCACTGTTCTGAGAGCTTTGGCAACTCCCACCAGGCGGGGTGACAGCCAGGTAAGAAAATGATCTGCTGTTAATTGCTCTAGAAACAGGAGTGAGTCTGTGGCCCGTCCTCTTTTGGGCCGGCGTTAAAAAAAAGATTGCTATAAATCGTTCTCAGAAATGGTTGTGGGCGTGATTTTAATCTCCCATCAAAGGCCATGCGATCTCAAACGTTCGCATAAGATAGCAGGCTACATATTAATGATCCAGCGTGTAAGGTTCTCGTGGAAATGCTGCATGCCGGTAAAAGTTACAACAGATGATCAGGGGTTCTAAAGTTATGAGAGGCCAATATTCTGTTATCATCCATCGAGTCAGGGAAATTCATTTGTCATACTTAGACGTACGTCACAATCGTCCCCACTTTTGAGACATGGAAACTCGTTTTCATGTTTCATTTATGACAATGAAGCTGCCCTGATCGGTAGCTTTAGGATGATTGGCATCGTCGATTTTCTCCTCTTCCTCCGTGGTCCAGTTTCTACTCAAGAAATCAGCTCCGACATTCTGTTTTCCTGGAATATATTCCACTTTGAAGGAATAAACACTCAATAGCAAGGCCCAACGCATTATCCTTGCGTTGAATTCCTTATTGGCACCCAGGAAAGCTAGTGGAGCATGGTCTGTTTGCACCGTGAAAGAAGTACCATACAGAAACTCATGATGGCGTCTGATGCCATGAATCAGAGCGAGACATTCTCTTTCAACGACACTGTAGTTGCGTTCCGCTTTATTCAGTTTCCGACTGCCGTAAGCTATTGGGAATAGCATGTTCGGGTCACTGTCCTCGGCTTGCAGCAATGTTGATCCAATGCCCTGACCTGACGCGTCAATTCTCAGTACGAAAGGTTTCTTAAGGTCAGGTAACCTTAGGATGGGGTATGCCGACAACTGTCCTTTCAAAGTGCTGTATGCATGTTCGCACTTTTGATTCCACATGACCTTATCAGGACAACCTTTCTTGGTGAGGTCAGTCAGAGGTGCTGTCAGTCCGTTGAAGTTCTGGATGTATTTCTGATAGTAAGCGCATAGTGATAAGAATGACCTGATGTCTTTCTTTGTTCGGGGTCTTTTTGCTGCCACTATTTTCTCCACGTTCTTCTTAATAGGCCAACTACAGCCATGAGAAATAGTGTGCCCCAGGAAGTCCAGCTTTTCAAATGCGATGAGCCATTTGCTAGGTCTGGCTGTGAGACCAGTTTCCTGTAGTCTCCTAAGGAGCATAGCGACTGTAGCAATATGTTCTTCGTAGGATTCCGATGCAATTAAGATGTCGTCCATGAAATTATGGATGTGGGGACTTTGCAAGGGTTCTAAAAGCTTTCTCATCATCCTGGTAAACACTCCTGGTGCGTTATGCAGTCCGAACGGCATCACATTAAATGTGTAATGTCCTTCACTAGTGCTGAAAGCTAGCAAAGGTTTAACTTCCTCCTTGACTGGTATTTGATAATAACCTTTACTGAGGTCAATCTTGGAGAAAATCGTTGCCTTGCTGAGCTTGGTGAACAACTCAGAAGCAGTTTGGAGCGGTTCAGGCTGGAATTCCGTTACAGCGTTTAGCAACCGGTAATCAATACACAGCCGAACTTCCTTATTGGGCTTCTGCAACAGCACTACACTCGAACTGTAAGGAGATGTAGACTCGCTGATAATTCCTGCCTGACGCAGCTTGTCTATTTCTCCGCGAAGTGCATCAGCTTTGGCGTACGGAATGGGGTATACTCTGGTTCGAACAGGGGTCTCGTTTGTTAATTTCATGTCAAATTCGATGAGATTTGTTCGACCAGGTACATCCGTTAAGACTGCACTGTACTGCTGTAGTAGCGCCCTGGTTTCTGTTTGTTGTTCTGGTGAGAGATTGTCGCCGAACTTGACATCTTTAAAGGATTCTGTGGGTTGCAATGGGTACTCCATGCAACCATCATCATCTTCCTCGTCTTCCGTTGCTATGGCGACAGCCAGGAGATGCTCGGAGGATGGCACTGGTCTTTCCAGATATTTCTTGAGCAGATTTATATGGAAGACCTTCTCCTTTCCTTTAATGGAGATCTTGTAATTAGTACGTGAGATCTTTTTAAGGACGGTAAACGGCCCTTGCCATCCGATGCGAAGTTTATTGCTTCCGGTTGGGAGTAGCAACAAAACTTTCTCCCCTGGTTGGAGCTCTCTCTCTTTTGCAGCTTTGTTGTATCTTTTAGCATGTTTAGCGCGGGCTTTCGTAAGGTTGGTTGTAGCTAGATCCCATCCTAGCTTTAGCCTTTCCTTGAGCTCAGATACATACTTGCTTGCAGAGACGACTGTCTCGTCAGCCTTTTGGTCTGTCAGGGACCGAAGTAAGGCTTCTAATGGCCCCTTTATAGGTCTGCCAAATAAAAGTGTAGCAGGCGGGAATCCCGTAGACGCTTGGGGAACCTCTCGGTAGGCGAATAAGGCAGCCGATATATATAGGTCCCAGTCTTCCGGTTTCTCCTGACCCAGCTTACGTAACATGGTGGTGAGGCTGCCATTAAAACGTTCCACGAGCCCATTTCCGGCCGGATGGTAGGGACTTGTGTGGATATGTTTGGCCCTCAAGATCTTAAAGATCTCCTCCATTAACAGGCTACGGAATTGGGATCCATTGTCCGTCAAAACTTGTTGAGGGAATCCCAACCGTGTAAAGATTTGCACGAGGGCTTCTGCAACATGCTTGGAATCTATGCATGTTAGCGGTACAGCTTCGGCCCACATTGTGCAAGTGTCGACTAAAGTCAGGATGAACCTGTGCTTTCTTTTGGTCCTTTCCAGGGGTCCAATGATGTCGACAGCAACCCGTTCAAATGGAGTCCCTACTATTGGCATTTGCCCCATGGGTACTGGGGGTGTCAAGTGCTTGGGTGCTACCCGTTGGCACTGGGCGCAGGATTTCACATACCTGATAATGTCAGAGTTCATTCCTGGCCACCAATAGTGGTTTTTTATTCGCTGAATAGTGGCGTTTTGTCCCATATGTCCGCTAAAGGGAAGAGAGTGCCCCATCTCTAAGATCTGGCTTCGGTACTGCGTCGGAACTAGGAGCTGGTTATTCCCCGTGTCCGGGTTGCCCGTTCTACGATACAATACGCCATCCTTAGAAAAGATGTCTCCGTTGTGTCTGGGGTCCTTAGCCATGGGCAGTTTTTTAAAGCAGAGCTCCAGAGTAGGGTCCTTTTGTTGCGCCTCCTTCAGTTCGTTCGGCAACAAATTTGGCGCAGGCTCCCTCTCCTTCTTGGCTTGCCCTCTTGTGGTTACCGCTGCCACAATCGGCTCCTTTGGTCTCCCAATAAACACATATCTACATCCCAGGATAACTGGGTAGATAGGATCATCCATAATGGCCGCTTTTATAACTCCTCTGACAAAGTCAGAGTGTATTTCTACCAGTGCGATAGGAAGCGTCCTGGGTGCATCACTCCTAAAAACTCCACTAAGTTTGACGGTTTCCTCTGTCTCCTGACCTGGTTTGACTAGGTGTCTAGCAACAATACAACTAAAACTTAATCCAGTGTCAAAGAGACAAGTGGTTGAGGTACCATTCAAAATTACAGTTCCTCGAGTTGAGGGTCGGTCCCCCTCAGGTTGAGAATCACTGACATTGACTCTACCTTTCGAGGCTGTATGCAAACATCCAACGCGGTTTGAACCGGTTTGTTTGCCCTGATCAGACGTTCCTGGTGTAGGGGTCTTCCCTTTTCCTTGACCTTGGTGGCCGCGCTGCCACGTAGGCTTGGTGGGTTGATCAGAATTGTTGTTGGGGGGGTATCGGGTTTTGTAGAATTTCGATTTTTCCTGGGGAGGTCTCTGGGTATTATTTTCTCGTTGGTTATAATTCTGAGAGGAATTAGAGGAATAGGATGACTGCTCTAGATTTTGTTTACGAGATGGCTCATCTGTGGGTTTACGTTTAGTGCTGGGAAGTTCGGCCATTGCATTGGTATAGCGTTCGGCCTTATTGAGTATGTCCTCAAGCCTGACTGCGCCCTGTTCAGCCAAAAATCTACGGGTTTCGTTTGACAAAGTTGCCTTTATCTGTTCCACAAGAACAAGTTCAAGTAGTCCCTCATATGTAAGAGGTAGGTCAGATAATTCAATGCACTTTGTCAAATAGCCCGTGAGACGTGAAGAGAATTGTGGGAATGTTTCCGTGCTCTCTTTTCGGCTGTTTCTGAACATTTGCAGAAATTTTCGGGCGGTCATTTCGAACCGCTCTAGCAAGGCCTTCTTAAGCATGTCGTAATCATGTTGGTTCGGTCCCAGCTTTGTGTATACGTCATAAGCATTCGCTTTTAGTGACGTCGAGAGTTTAAGTGCCCAGCGGGAACTCTCTAACCCATACAGATTTGCGAGCCTTTCGAATTTTTCTAGGTAGCTGTCAATTTTTTCGTTAGGGCTAGGAAAAGACTCTAAAGCAAAAGACATCGCAGTTAATTGGGCAGACTGAGTGCTGGAGAGATCCATTGTTTGAGACTGGGGCGAAGACGGCTCTCCATTATTTGAAGTAGAGGCACTCCGACTCTCTAAAGCCTTGAGCGCTAATTCATGCTGTCTTTCCTTGTCTCTCTCTCTTTCCCTGCGGGCGTCCATCTCTGCCTCAATTTTCTTCTGCTCCAATTGACGATCGTCCGCTTCTTTCTTCCTAGCTTCTGCCCTCTCTTCCTCCGCGTCATACCTTTGCAGTTCCTGGTTGATAAACAGATTCGCAGCTTCTGTGTCTAGTCCTGAGTCCTTGGCCTCTTGCCTCAAAAGGGATCTTATCCTAATTCTCTCTGCCATTGTCAAAGAACTGGATGCTTCTAAGACTAGAGAATAGTAAGATGGAACAAGAAGGGGATAAAACTCAAAGCCGCTACGAGAAAAACTAAAGTAAAAAAAAAAAATTTACTTAATGACCTCGTGTGTTAACTTATCGCCGCTATTATTGTCACTTAAGACTCGTAACGCAAGCAACTATGCCAATTCAATTGGTAAGTTACACTAGAAAAGAATCTACTCTTACTAACAGTAGAGAAAGATTTATATTAAAACAATTTAAAAGGAAAAAAAATTTTTCCACAGAAAATGTTAATTCTCTAACAACAAACTCCGTCCCTGATGACAATTTTTGAGATGAGACGTAGTTAACTTAATTTTAAAAAATCAGAACAATCCGTCTTTAGCTTAGCTCAACTCAAACACTTCATAACCTTTAGTGATTGTAAAACAATCACGCAGTCCCAGCAATTATATAACCAAAAATTTTTATAATTCCCTCTGCCAGAGAATACAAAGGTGACAAATCTTTTATTATCACTAACTGCCTGTTCCTGTGGAAAAACAAACCTGTCTTAATTATTGTGTGGTTGGCCCAAATACTGAACGGCTTGGTCTAGGGGAAGTAATACTTTTAAAGATTATACCCTACTTCACAAAGACAATCAACCACACTCTATTTTAACTAGGTTCAGAATCTCGAACGAGCTAACCATATATTGTCGTAATTTTTATCTGAGAGGGTGCTGATGAATATTGGTCCCTTTAGAGTGTAAAGTGATATTGAAGGCTCTGTGAGAATAAGGATTTAGGTGAATGAGGTAGTAGATTCACAAGCGCTGGGAAGGAGCAAGGACAGTCTCTTATTACGACAATATCTGTTTTCTCACAGACTATTCCTATCTCTCTTCTGACCAAACAATTGTTTGTCAGTTCCAGTCGCTCAGGCGCACTCACCGATTTGGTGATTCTGTCGCTCAACGTACATGAATACAGCCTACACAGATGGAAATGTTTGGAATTTTAGGCCAACCGACAACCAACACAAATAAATATTAATACCTTTATTATCATAAAGGACTCACACATAATTGTACATTTACAGTCAAAAATCAAAGGTTACAGAATACAAATATGATAAGGGAAGAGGGGGTTTTGAGGAGAAATATCCCATCCACCGTTTCCCGTTTATATTTTGCTAACAGACAAGACCCGGTCCCAAAGACAAGAAGGGGGGGGGGGGGGGGGATCAGAGATAGGCAATTTAACCCACTGGTAAATTTATTACTCTGAGGCAAGGGGTTACAGAAGAAGGGGGGGGGGGGGTAGAGGAAAGCTAGGGTTCTCAATTGTCTCCCTTTAAATCAACAAATTTTACGGGAGGGGGAATGAACACAGTTACCCAATCCCGCTAGGAGAGATCCCGTACAAGGAATATAATGCACCTTAGTACAAGGTCGAACTAATTAAAAGGGTAAAGAAAAGATAAATCTCCTTTCATTCAAAAAAAACACACTAGGGCTGGCCATCCCCACAAACACACACGCAGACTTACCGAAAGGTGAATTCTGGCACTTCATAGGAAATACATCACAAAAAACAGCACTAAACCTTGGCTTAGGTAAAAGTATTTTCTTCCGTGTACAGCCCCAGATTAGCGGGTTGTTGAAGTTAACAAAGTGTCCCGAAATCGCTGGACGTTGAAGTTTAACGGTACTGTTTGTTTATTAGATAAAGTTCCTAAAGAAAGGCACAGGCACTTGGCTAGGCGTGAGGTATGGTGTGGTTCCTAAAATTGGCACAGCTGGTGGAGATAACTTCCTTTTTCCGTAATGTCACAAGTTAAGAAAAACACTGAGGTAAGTTCTTCTTCGGGGGGGGGGGGTGTAAAATCCACTGAATATACTTGACAAACAGCGTTCAGGTAGATCTATGTTTTTTCTTCACAAATAGGGCAGTGAATAAAATATGTTCTGCTTCCAGTTTTCTTTAAGGACTCTATATGAACTAGTATTTTTAAAGTGTTTTCTTGTGTGGCTTTATTCTCAGTTAAATTCAGAGGAGCGGGGCCCATTACAGGTCGCCACAAGTTTAGCTTTAAAAAAAGTTCATATGTTACTGGAGTTATCGAACTGAGTTTGGCAGAACTCTGTATATAATTAATAATTGCTGGGATGCAGGTTGAATGATCGTTCTGAATGAAAGATAATCAAAACAAGAAATGCATTACAAATCATATTATAATCTGACGCGATAAATTACAGTTAGCCTATTTACTTATTAGCGTCGTCAATTAACAAATCAGGAAAACTTTCCGTGAGTTAAAAATAATTAAAAGCACATCTATCTATACAGAACTAAACTGTATTAAAGTTATAATTCTCTTTAACGTCTGCAAAATAAATTTGCGCGTCAATTGTATTAGGAAATACTTTTAGTTGTAACATTAGTTTGCACTAGAACTTTGAAAATGGGTTTATTTAATAAGGTTAAATTTACACCACAATCCATTGAAATAAATTGAAATAACTCGACCACTGATCACTCGAAGCTAATGTATAAATTACCGTCTGCACAGAAAGAATACACTCCAATAGTCACGAAGGTAGATGAAATCCAGCAGGAATCCGACTATGCTAGTGCAACTAGGATTCTGTCAGAGCGAACGATAAAATGCAGTTTTTCGGAGTTCTCTATTTATACTTCTCGAATGTAACTTGAATAGGGCGTGTTAGATTTTCGCACCTTTCTTGAAGTTGAGCAAAATTCGAGGTACCTCGCCGTGGTGTTAACCGCTGCGATTCCTACGTTTTCCCCGGTCTACCGATTTCCTTCCGTCTTAGGCTTGCTTGCATGAGGGTGTGAAAAGTTTCCGAGAAGCTAACTCTGTGAGCTGCGAGTTCCCTGATTCTTTAGATCGTGTACCGCCGCGATTGAATTCTGAGATCTGTCTGTCTTTGATGGTGCCACTGTTCTGAGAGCTTTGGCAACTCCCACCAGGCGGGGTGACAGCCAGGTAAGAAAATGATCTGCTGTTAATTGCTCTAGAAACAGGAGTGAGTCTGTGGCCCGTCCTCTTTTGGGCCGACGTTAAGGAAAAGATTGCTATAAATCGTTCTCAGAAATGGTTGTGGGCGTGATTTTAATCTCCCATCAAAGGCCATGCGATCTCAAACGTTCGCATAAGATAGCAGGCTACATATTAATGATCCAGCGTGTAAGGTTCTCGTGGAAATGCTGCATGCCGGTAAAAGTTACAACAGATGATCAGGGGTTCTAAAGTTATGAGAGGCCAATATTCTGTTATCATCCATCGAGTCAGGGAAATTCATTTGTCATACTTAGACGTACGTCACACTGACTTCAGCCGCTCTCGTAAGAAAACGTGTTTTGTTTATACATAAAATAGTGTTTAAAACTTGTGTTCAACCTCATTTAATCTTCATTTATGGCGGGGAGAAGCCCTGTTTGGGATTATTTTGTAAAGATCAAAGACAACAAAGTAAAATGTAACGTGTGTTTAGGTATTTTATCATTCAAGGGTTCGTCAACTTCAAGTATGACTAGGCACTAGAGATGGCTACTGTGTGTATGTGTCGAAACAATGCTTCGAAACAGCGAGCGATTCGACACTGCTGGTTTGTTTGTTTCGACACAATCTCAGTTCCGTCTGCCTCGCTGTTTTGCAGAGATACACTGTCTGAGCCTTTGTAAAATTTGAATCAACGGTTCGGAACATTAGTATGGAATATCAAACATGTCATATTTTTCAGGGATGTGTTATGATGACTTGATTTTACAAGTGATATTATTTTTGCTGAGAAGTTATAGACACTGGAAATTGTGTCAGTGCTGCAGTTGTCAATGTTTTAGGCACTATGTTAAAGTTGAAAGTGTCCGTGTGTTCGTATAAATGTAATGGACACTTTATTAGCTCTGCTGATATCTGTGTACTCGGTGTGTATTTGAATCATTGTCTACCAAAACTAGCTTACTCTAGTTTGATATCATGTGTTATTATTACTGTTATTATTATTGTTGTTTTTTTTATTTTTTTCACATATACTGCAGCTATCATCATATCTCCGTTTTATTTCATCATACTGAATACTTGTGTAAAAATATTGAATTGTGGTCACACGAAATGCCATAGATTTTCACACACGACAGTAGCATCGCAAGTAAAAACAGTTCATGTATAGTAATGAATACTGTCTACTAGAGACTTTTTTCTCCCCGATACGGGCAATTGTGCCGCTGTTTCGACGCACTGTTTCGACACAGTATAAATCATTGAGCCGACTGTCTCGAAACAACGAAGTGCGTCGATTCGCCCACCTCTAATGACAGAGACAGCTGTACATTAACTTTGTTGATTTTGAAAAGGCTTTCGACAGCATACACAGGGACAGCCTATGGAAAATTCTGAGGGCTTATGGAATTCCCAGCCGCATTGTTTCCATTATAAAAAGCCTCTATTCTAACTTTACGTGCAGTGTTGGATCGAGTAATGTAACTTTCGAAGTGAAAACAGGAGTACGACAGGGATGCCCCTTATCAACAACATTATTTTTGACAGTCATAGATTGGGTGATGCGCCAGACAACAGATGGAAGTCCAAGAGGAATTAGATGGACAACGTTTTCTACACTGGAAGATTTGGAATATGCAGATGACATTGCACTACTCGCGCATTCACATCAACACATTCAAGACAAAACCGATAGACTGAATAAGTATGGCCAGCAGGTGGGCCTGAACATCAATTTGAAGAAGACAGAGGTCATGACACTAAATGTGGGCAATCCTGAGCCAATAACAGTAAGGAACCAGAAGTTAGAACAGACAGACACATTTACTTACCTAGGAAGCATAGTAACACCTGACGGCGGAACAAGAAAGGACATAAACAACAGAATGAATAAAGCGAGAACAGCCTTTGCTGTTCTCAACAACATTTGGAAGTCTTCCCAGTACAGCACAAACACCAAATTAAGACTGTATGAGAGCTGTGTACTTTCTGTGCTTCTCTATGGTGCGGAATGTTGAACAGTAACAGAGAAGGAAATGTCGAAACTGTCCTCCTTCCACACAATCTGCCTAAGGAAAATTCTCCGAATCTTTTGGCCAAACACCATCAGCAACCAAGAACTACTTATTCGGAGTAACCAGGAGGACATGCACACCATCATAGCTGGCAGACGCTGGAGTTGGGTTGGCCACGTCCTCAGAAGGGACCCTGATACCATCACAAGAACAGCTATGCTATGGACCCCCGAGGGAAAGCGAAAGAGAAGCCGACCAAAAACAACTTGGCGGAGAACTGTGGAAGCTGAGATGCAAAGAATGAACCAGAGTTGGGTCACTGTACGAAGGATGGCTGCCGACCGAGCAAGGTGGAATCAATTTGTTGCTGCCCTACAAGACGCCACCAGGCGTGATGGCCGCTGACTGCTTTGACGGTTGGTGGTTATGGATCAAAGAAGAAGAAGAAGAAAATATGATAGTAATCTATTATAAACTATCGAACAACATGACAACTTACTGTAGTGTTGTTGGCAATTTGCGCGATCCGTCGATTTTGCGGAGATAAAAATTCTTAATTCTGGCAGAATTTCTGTACTCAGAAATCGGATTCCAGTAAAGATTTTTCAAAATGGTGTCTTTCACGTGAGTAATTTACCTATCACATAAAAGCCGGATATTTCAACATTTAAAAAAAATCCGGCCGGACGCTCAGTTTGGGTGCGAAAAGCCGGCCAAATCCGGACGTCTGGCCACCCTAAACTAGTGCCCTAGTTGTAACTTGTAAGAATCGAATTTAAAAATAGTGTGCCTGAAAGCCCGCTGTCCTAGTGGCCACCAAGGTTGCCAGTCAAGTTCTAGAGATAAACCTAGATTGTCTTCTTTAAAAAAAAATGAAATACCCAGATTATTTTATGCCTCAAATACACGGGATAAACGATGCTTTCACAATCTTTCATTGCAACTTTAGCACAAATAAGCTATGTGCTACCAATTTTTATTTATTTATTCATTTTTATTTTATTTTTTATTTCCCAAAATTCCCACAATTATTAAAAAAATGATTTTATTAATACCCCAATATATGAACTCTTGAAAATGAGATATGTTAACAGTAACATACTTACAGTAGTTACATTAACAAAATGTTCCTCAAATCAAATATAAAAGGTTAGTTGTAAATTGTTACTGTTGAAAATTGTCACTTGTCAACGACTCGGCATCCATGTCGACAACTTCTCCTTCGTCAAGATCCTATGCATGAAATGACAACGTGGAATCTTGATTATTGAGTTCCAAAATCTTTGCATATCTCTGCCGACAACGTCCTTCACGCATATCTTCAACCACGATTTTGCTAGGATTAAACTTATGACAAACTCCATCTTTGGCAACTGCTTGCTTGGCTTGTATTCGATTGGAAACTGTTTCACACAAAAGCTTGTTGGTTTGTTTGGTTTTAACTAAGTTAACCTCCGAAAAAACTCTTTTTCGACGCATGCTTGAGGTGTGAGGCAGTGCCATAAGCATACACATGAGGTCAGCCAAAACATCAAATTTCTTCTGGTTATTAGCATCTGTTACTTGTTGCAGTCCCAGCCAGAATGAGGCCGGATCCTCATCCACCAGATGTCCAAGATCTTTTCAGTACGATGCCAGTTCTCGCCATTGATCAGACAGACGATCAATGCTCTCTTCTGAAACAACTGTTGGGAACTGCGCTGCTAATGGAATGACAGAAGGTTTGTTGATCTCGAGAGCTTGCTTTGGATCCTTTTTTTCTTCTTCTTCTTCTTTGTTCGTCCTGAAAAGGACGTTGGTTGCATTGTGTCCGTTTACAGCGAAGCTGCGATATTTGCGCCTTTCGGCCGACACATCCGACTCGAGCAAGGCATTTTTGGGACCGGGTTAGCCTTCCCTCTTCGATTCCTACTCACTCAGCCAGACTGCAGTGACGCAGCCTGTTTCCAGGACCACCACTTGGAGGTAGAGTAGGGTCTTGGTCTACTCTGGTTCGCTGACCCTGACGCAGGCAGTCTAGCTATGGGTCGCTGACTGCATTCCTCACTGTTGACGCGTCTTAGGATCCAACAGCTGTTGTAAACGAGTGATAAGTACTATCTTGGACACCACGTTGATAAAGGCTGTTTTTAGCCTCCACATTGGATTAGGTTATACTGGACACATGGATGAATATTCACTAGATGTAGAATGAATGTATTGTGGTGTTGTGTGTCAATCCCAATGTTACTTGTATGCCACTGTTAGAGCTAGGCACACAGTAGAATGGTCAACTCGTTCCGACACAGTGTTTGGTATTTAGGTCACCTTGTTCGTCAAGTGTTGAGGCCCTGACAAGGGACAGTGTTGACATAGAATGAGAGTGTAGATTTAATTTACGCGAATGGGTGTACAGTTCTGTTAAGTTGACAGGTCACTCACTCAATCATAGCTGGAAGTCAATAAAATGTAGACTACTGATGACGTTTCATACATTTAATAATGGACGCACTCGAACATCACAGATACAGTCACTTGAACAGGTTGGCAAAACAGTGCATGCTTGCAAATGGTCTACGACATCAAATATGCATTCGTATAGAATGAGGACACAACAGAACGTTCGTAGATAGTTTCTCAGGGTTCTAGTTGTATAACTTTCAAGCCTAACTGACTGATCGTGTCAGTTAATGTTTACAAAGGTTTATTATCAATGGCTCTCTGACAGAACCTCTTCTGTCAAATAATTACAAGCCGTAAATCAGTAGGCTTATGTGACTACAATCTGAAACCACAGTAGTGGGTTACCATAGTAGATAGATCTCTGTACCATCATCAGATAATAAGGCATTCCTGTTCTCCGAACGATGATTCGCTTAGGCAAAGGCGGGATCCAAAATAGCTTCTATCTCCAGTGAGCGTCGCTCACTGCGAGATGCATAATGAAGCATAAGTAAAGGGCTCTGTTCATAAACATCGATAATACTGTGTAGATTCTATATATATAATAATGCAATGTACATGATAGATACTGGTGCTGCTAGCACAATGTCGTCAATAAAGAATTCAGCCCACTCATATGCAGTCCATATCCCTGGCTGCAGATCTAGGCATAACGAAAAGTTCAGTAAATGTCTTTCGTTACCTTAACATCCTAGAAAACACTAGAAAAATAGCACACGCCATCCTTTGGCGCTAAAGAATAGATTCTGGGGAGGAACATAGACATAATCGTCTCACAGCAGACGTCGCCTTTCCCCAGAATTACACAGAGCACAAAATCAACGGACATCTGTCCGGGCAGCCAAACACAAGACGTCAACATGACGGAAGTCTCTCTCGACTATCTCCATTTGACGCATGCGCAGAAAAACGCATGACCCCCAGAGTTCAACTCAAGATGGGCCGACGTCAAAAAGACAATAAGAAACAAGACCAATTCGTCTTAAAAGACAGGAATAAACCTCAACTTAGGTTATAAACATTCACAGAAAGACTGATCTGTTCTGACCATACAAGAAAAATAATTCGACGTAAATCTTAGTATTCATATGCCAAGTTAAGACCCAAGCGAAGGTAACAAGCATAATAAAACGTACCATCGACTAAATCAAGGGTTATGTACCTTTGACTAACAACAAAAAGTGTTAATAGACAAATAAATATCTTTCTATATATATCTCTATATTCATTGCCCACAAAAGAATCTGTGCGTAACAGACTACCACACCCCCCGGGAATAAAAATGAAAATCATTTTTTTTCATCTAAGAGCAACATACAATAGGCTCACAACGCACAAATAATGCGTAGATGAGAAATATCAGTAATTTATATAATGCCAAATAGGCTAAGTCGACGAATAGATCGACAAGTGAGAATATATCTCAACATCTCAGAGAAAGTATTTCTCTAAGTATAAATATTTCCAGAGAGGTGTCACCAACGTATACTACAATACTGGCAATATCAACCCATACAAAAAATTCATACAATAATTCCATATTAGGTACTATGAGTTCATGAAAAATCATCAAAAGACCAGCGGTAAATATACATTAATGTACCGCTAAGTGGTGATACAATCAATATATCATATATTACAAATGTGTACATATTTTGATATAGAAAAGAACTATTGTAGTGTTAGACGTATTAAGTAGTCCAAGCCATAATAGTTAGGTGGAATCATGTGGGCATCTAGACAAAATGTCTGCCATCACATTTTCTGAGCCACGGATAGCTCGCACCGAAAAATGAAAAGGTTGAAGAGCAATCGCGTATCGAGTTGATCTCGAGCTCTTCAAATTTTTACTTTGAATAGCTGTAAGAGCTTTCTGGTCAGTTTCCACAATGAAATGCGCGCCAAGAAGGAATCTTTGAAGTTTGAGAATTGACCAAACCATAGCTAATAATTCACGGTCTAAAACCGAGTAATTCCTTTCTGCCGCATTAAGTTTTCGAGAGATATACATTACAGGATGCAGAGTTTTTGAGTACTCTTGCATTAGTGCTGCTCCGATCCCAGTGGATGAAGCGTCACTACGAAGAACAAATGTCTTATCTGTAGTAGGTAACATTAAGATAGGTGGAGTTGAAAACAAAGTTTTAATCTTATCCAAAAAGGATTGGCATTCCTGAGACCAGTGGACCATATTAGGAGACCCTTTCTTTAGTAACGAAGAAAGAGGTGCCATGATAGAGGATAGATTCTGAATGAATCTGCCATAAAATTGAATAAGACCTAACAGACTTCTCACCTGTTTTTTAGTCTTAGGGATTGAGATGTTAAGTATCTTACTAGTATTATGGTCCTTTGTCTTTAGGAAACCATGACCAACTCGGTGGCCTAGGAAAGAAATTTCGCTAAAACCAATATAGGCTTTAGAGGGTTTCGCTGTCAACTTATGTTTGCGTAAAGTAGACAGTAATTCATATAACCCCAAATAGTGATCTTCCCAAGTATCACTGAAAAGAAAGATGTCTAGGTATGCAATGACATCTGAACGAAAAGATAGGATTCGACGCATCATGCGTACGAATGTAGCTGGGGCGTTCATAAGGCCGAAAGGCATGAAATTCCATTGAAACAAACCCCTAGGTGTAGAAAAAGCAGTAAGAGGTTTGGCGTGTTCAGATAAAGGAACTTGCCAATATCCTTTAGACAAATCAAGTTTAGTGAAGAAATGAGATTTAGAAAGCCTAGTAAGTAGCTCTTCTAGTAAAGGCATAGGTTCAGCATCGAACTTCGTAACTTGATTCAATTTGCGATAATCAATGCAAAGACGTATGTTATTGTCTTTCTTCCGAACAATAACCATCGGCGAAGAATATGCTGAAGTGGATGGTTCGACTATTTTTAATTCTATCATCTCATCCAACTCTTTCTCGACCTGTGCTTGAAAATGTATAGGGATAGGATAAGGTCTGACCCTAATAGGATTATGGTCAGTTAGAATAATGTCATGTTTAATGACATTGGTATGTCCAGGAATGTCAGTAAGGACATCCTGAAATGTTTGTAACATTGAAGAGACTTGTCGCTGTTCCGCCATAGATAAATTAGGAGAAACAGTGACATTTTTCCATGATTCACTAGAATGAAGTGGAATCATCGGAAGAGGAAAATTAACATCTGAGAAACTTGTTAATCATCCTGTATTACGGACAGTGATGAGTAATGACCATGTGGGACTGGAGAATCGTCCGTTGCCTGGAAAATAGGCTGCAAATAATCTGGACGTTCATGGAATTCCGTAAGCATGTTGATGTGAAAGGTTTTATGCTTCCCATCAATATCGACAATATAGTCAACATCGGAAATTTTCGATATTATATCGTACGGACCTTTCCAAGAAATAAGTAGTCTGTTTTCCCTACAAGGTAGTAATACAAATGCTTTGTCACCAGGACAAAGTTGTCGTAAGCATCTCTTCTTATTGGCAAATTGCCTTGCCTTCTGTTTCGCAAATTCAGAAGAAGAAGTTGCTAATTTGCGTGCTTCGATAATCTTTTGTCTCAACGCGATGACATATTCGTAGGATGACTTTGTGTCATCGTCAATATTGTCAGCTGTTATGAGATCATGAAGCAACGACATAGGACCGCGCGGTCGCGCGCCAAAGACGAGTTCAAAGGGAGAAAATCCTGTATGTTCATTGGGTACCTCTCTGTAAGCGAAGAGGGCCGCAGGTAAAACTCTGTCCCAGTCTTGAGGATGATCCTCAGTTATCTTCCCCAGTAAGTTTTTAAGTGTTCTATTAAGGCGTTCGACCATCCCATTAGACATTGGGTGATATATACTACTCAAAGATCTTTCTATCTGCAGAGTAGACATTACTTGAGACATGGTATCCGATATTAGTTGGGTGCCATGGTCTGACAATATCTCTCCGGGGAATCCCAGACGAGAAAATATAAGCCAAAGAGCATCTGCAATATCAGCAGTAGTAATGCTCTTCAGAGGAATAGCCTCTGGCCAACGTGTGCACATATCAACACACGTCAAGATAAACTGATGTTCTCTGGCAGACTTGATCTTAAATGGACCAATAATGTCTATGGCCATTTTTTGAAACGGCCGAATAGGAATGTCCGCCGCCTGAATGGGTGCAGCATGCCGTGGACCTTTGGATTTAACTTCCTGACATACTTTACAAGATCGACAATAAATCCGTATGTCCTTGTTTACCAATGGCCAAAAGAAAGCCGCAAGGACTCTTGACTTAGTACGGGAAAAACCCATGTGTCCAGCACACTGAGAGTCGTGAGCGTGCTGCAAAATTTTAACTCTCATATTCTTGGGGACAAGAATCTGAGAATGCATGGAATTAGTGGAGTCTTGAACCATACGTACAAGTACGCCATTCTTCATTGTAATCCAAAATTTACGATATGTATCTTTATTTGGATCACCTTTTGTTGCAAGAGTGAAGAATTTCTTTAAGGAGGGATCATCTTCTTGTTGTTTTATAAATGAATCACGAGAAATTACCAAGGGATCATCTTGGTTATGCGCTTCATTATCTTCAGTAGATGAAGTTTGAGGCATATTAAGAGCTTGAGCTCTTGTGACTACTGCATTGGCAGTTTGCATATTTTGATTTTCCCAAACAGCAATTTGTTGCGGAGTGCATTCTTTGACTCCGTGAATACGACCGATGATAAGATCAGCGATCGGATTCGGCAGAAGACATGCGTGCACATCTCCCGTAAAGAAAGGAGTAGCAATCTTAATGATAGCAGTAAAGTACTTCTCCAAAGTGCCGCCGAATGTTACACATTTGACTACTTTGCCTGTGGCACGGGAAGGATCTACGAGTGACTGCCTAACACCAATGGTGGTGCATCCAGAATAAAAAAGAACTGAGACTGGAGTATCATTTACTAGACCTTTATGCAAGACAAGAGAGCCTCTTCCATCATGTGCGACTGACGCAGGAAGAGCGGGAAGAGGGTGGCCAAAACTTAAAGTAGACACCGTAGTTGGTTCGAACAATGTTTTGCATTGGGGGCATTGAGATGCTCTCCCAAAATCAAAAGCAGAACATGCCATATTATTAGAGTTTTTATTATCATTAGTTTGATTACAGGCTTCATGGGACTCTTGCTGTGCAGAGTTTGCCTGGTAATGTGATTTATGTCCTTTGTATTGTGATCTACCTCGATTATTATTGCCTCTGCAATTATTACTGTTTGCTCTATTGTAACCCCTATTTGGGTTTGAATCATATTTTTCATGGTTACAATTATCATGCTCATTATAATGAGAATCTCTGTAAGTTTGGTTTTGTTGTCTCTATGTTTGATAACTTGGATAGTTCCTATTATGACTTCCTCTGCAGAAATGTCTATAGTTGTGACAACCACTGTATCGAGGGCTGTCAGCTTGTCTCCAGTTCTTCGAAGAAGAACCCTGATATGAATGTTTACCTTGGTTTTGATAATTATTCCAGTTACCCCTTTTATCAAACCTATTTTGAGCTCCTTGAAATTTGTGTGAGTAATTAGGATTGTATGGTGTTGCTGACGCAACTGGCATACTCTCCTTAATCTTAGTGTTGCCAAAAGTTACGTCAGGGTGTGCAGTGACATATTGGCAACAATATTCTTCCATTTGTTTTAGTGTTTTGGGTTTACGCTCATGTAGGAATTCAAGGAATGGTTTATTTACACAAGACATGATCTTGTCTCTAAGCAACAAGTCCATAAATGCTTCATATGTTTTTTCTGTTTTGGATCCATCGTGTAAATGTAAGACGTGCTTTTGCAATGAATTCTGAGAATTCTACCCCTGTTTCAGGTACCATTGTCTTAAACAAAATACGGTAACTTTCCTCTGTCAATTGATATTTTTTTATCAAGGCTGCTCTAATAACATCATAATTATCCCTGTCAGCCTCTTCTACCAAGCTTAAACTAGTCAGAGAATCACCTTTCAAATTTTCTGATAACTGATTAGCATATTGTGATTTATCCCCATTATGGGTTCGACAAGAACGTTCAAATCTATCCAGCCAGAATGTTATGTCGTCACTGGAAGGACTGAACGCTGGTAGCTTGACCTTATAAGTAGAAGGTTTTCCATTAGTACTTGTGACGTACGTCTAAGTATGACAAATGAATTTCCCTGACTCGATGGATGATAACAGAATATTGGCCTCTCATAACTTTAGAACCCCTGATCATCTGTTGTAACTTTTACCGGCATGCAGCATTTCCACGAGAACCTTACACGCTGGATCATTAATATGTAGCCTGCTATCTTATGCGAACGTTTGAGATCGCATGGCCTTTGATGGGAGATTAAAATCACGCCCACAACCATTTCTGAGAACGATTTATAGCAACCTTTTCCTTAACGCCGGCCCAAAAGAGGACGGGCCACAGACTCACTCCTGTTTCTAGAGCAATAAACAGCAGATCATTTTCTTACCTGGCTGTCACCCCGCCTGGTGGGAGTTGCCAAAGCTCTCAGAACAGTGGCACCATCAAAGACAGACAGATCTCAGAATTCAATCGCGGCGGTACACGATCTAAAGAATCAGGGAACCCGCAGCTCACAGAATTAGCTTCTCGGAAACTTTTCGCACCCTTATGCGAGCAGCCTGACCGGGGAAAACGAAGGAATCGCAGCGGTTAACACCACGGCGAGGTACCTTGAATTTTGCTCAACTTCAAGAAAGGTGCGAAAATCTAACACGCCCTATTCAAGTTACATTCGAGAAGTATAAATAGAGAACTCCGAAAAACTGCATTTTATCGTTCGCTCTGACAGAATCCTAGTTGCACTAGCATAGTCGGATTCCTGCTGGATTTCATCTACCTTCGTGACTATTGGAGTGTATTCTTTCTGTGCAGACGGTAATTTATACATTAGCTTCGAGTGATCCGTGGTCGAGTTATTTCAATTTATTTCAATGGATTGTGGTGTAAATTTAACCTTATTAAATAAACCCATTTTCAAAGTTCTAGTGCAAACTAATGTTACAGCTAAAAGTATTTCCTAATACAATTTACGCGTAAATTTATTTTGCAGACGTTAAAGAGAATTATAACTTTAATACAGTTTAGTTCTGTATAGATAGATGTGCTTTTAATTATTTTAACTCACGGGAAGTTTTCCTGATTTGTTAATTGACGACGCTAATAAGTAAATAGGCTAACTGTAATTTATCGCGTCAGGTTCTATGAATTGTAATGCATTTCTTGTTTTGATTATCTTTCATTCAGAACGATCATTCAACCTGCATCCCAGCAATTATTAATTATATACTGAGTTCTGCCAACTCAATTCGATAACTCCAGTAACATATGAACTTTTTTAAAGCTGAGCTTGTGGCGACCTGTAATGGGCCCCGCTCCTCTGAATTTAACTGAGAATAAAGCCACACCAGAAAACACTTTAAAAATACTAGTTCATATAGAGTCCTTAAAGAAAACTGGAAGCAGAACATATTTTATTCATTGCCCTATTTGTGAAGAAAAAACATAGATCTACCTGAACGCTGTTTGTGAAGTATATTCAGTGGATTTTTCCCCCCCCCCCCCCCCGAAGAAGAACTTACCTCAGTGTTTTTCTTAACTTGTGACATTACGGAAAAAGGAAGTTATCTCCACCAGCTGTGCCAATTTTAGGAACCACACCATACCTCACGCTTAGCCAAGTGCCTGTGCCTTTCTTTAGGAACTTTATCTAATAAACCAACAGTACCGTTAAACTTCAACGTCCAGCGATTTCGGGACACTTTGTTAACTTCAACAACCCGCTAATCTGGGGGCTGTACACGGAAGAAAATACTTTTACCTAAGCCAAGGTTTAGTGCTGTTTTTTGTGATGTATTTCCTATGAAGTGCCAGAATCCACCTTTCGGTAAGTCTGCGTGTGTGTTTGTGGAGATGGCGAGCCCTAGTGTGTTTTTTTGAATGAAAGGAGATTTATCTTTTCTTTACCCTTTTAATTAGTTCGACCTTGTACTAAGGTGCATTATATTCCTTGTACGGGATCTCTCCTACCGGGATTGGGTAACTGTGTTCATTCCCTCTCCCGTAAAATTTGTTGATTTAAAGGGAGACAATTGAGAACCCTAGCTTCCTCTACACCCCCCCCCCCTTCTTTCTGTAACCCCTTGCCTCAAAGTAATAAATTTACCAGTGGGTTAAATTGCCTATCTTTGATCACCCCCCCCCCCCCTTTTTTTGTCTTTGGGACCGGGTCTTGTCTGTTAGCAAAATATAAACGGGAAACGGTGGATGGGATATTTCTCCTCAAAACCCCCCTCTTCCCTTATCATATTTGTATTCTGTAACCTTTGATTTTTGACTGTAAATGTACAATTATGTGTGAGTCCTTTATGATAATAAAGGTATTAATATTTATTTGTGTTGGTTGTCGGTTGGCCTAAAACTCCAAACATTTCCATCTGTGTAGGCAGTTCTTCTTCTTCTTCTTCTGCGTTCGGTTTGTAGTCATGCTAAATCTGCAGGCCTGTCGCCAGGACGAAGTCCACAGTCTTTTCCAGGTCGGCGCGGCAGCCCCATAGCTTCTGCTGGAGCTCATCACCTTTTGGCCAGGTCGTACGTCGCAATTTATCATGGGTTGGACAGTTCTGGAGAATGTGTTCTGGAGTCTGGATATCAGTTCCACATGGGCATTCATTCGTGTGGGATATCTTGAGGCGATAGAGATGTCCAAGTAATCTGCAGTGACCAGTTCTCAGGCGGAAAATTGTCGTCTGTTGGTGTCTGTTTAGGTGGTGGATTGGGTCATCTCTGCTGTATATATCCCCTTCCTCCTTCCACTGATTTTTGTATTTGTTGTGGATGATGGTTTTTGCTTCCCGATAGGGCAATGGGTGGCTGTATTGTTCCATTTTACTGCCACTTCTTGATAGAGCATCTGCTTTCTCATTACCAGCGATTCCACAATGGGCAGGTAACCACTGAAGGGCAATGGTTGATGACCTTTGGATGATGTTAAGCTCAGATCTGATCTCATTCATCATGTTATCATTTCTGGTGTTTTGTATTGATTCAAGTAATGATCTGCAGTCAGTGAAGATTACTATCTTAGCTTGTGGCTGCTGTTCAGGTCTGGTGAGGATCTTCAGGGCTTGCAGTAGTGCCATAGCTTCTGCCCTAAAATTGGAGGAGATCTTTCCAGTTGGGAAGGCCTCTCGAATGATCTTTCCATTTAGTAATCTTATAAAAATGCCTCCTCCACCGTTCTTTACTGCTCCCTCAGCAGATCCATCTGTGTATGCATGTGTCCACTCCTTCGGGTTGTACTTTTCTTCAATCATTTCTTGAGCCAAAGTTTTTAGTTGTTGAGGGGTCAGGTGGCCTTTATTTTTTATTTCAGGGACTTCTGTGATGATAGATATATTTCCATGGCAGTCGTCTGGCTCCTCGTAATCAATTAACATTTCAATCTCAGTAGATCGATTTGGGAGGAGGTCTTCATGGCATCGATGCAGATGTTTGGAGATGTTTAGGAAGCTGGTTCTTTTCAGCCTGTTCTTTGTCACACTATGGAGTTTGGCATGCATTGGATGACTTGGCATTCGTAGAAGCTTCTCACTGTGAGTGAATACCTTTTCCTCACGTCTGTCATCAAGAGAGCGGATGTTGGTGTATCGCTCCATTGCCTGGATTGGAGAAGTCTTCATCCCTCCAGTGATTAGTCTAAGGCCTGAATTTTGCACTTTCCCTAGACATTCTGTGTTTGTTTTAGATGCTGTGGCCCAGGCTGACATGCCATATTCAAGTACAGGTCTGACTGTGCCTGTATAGACTTTTTTAAGTATGTTGGTATTTGCCCCCCAACTTGTGCCAGCCAGTTTCTTCATAATAGAGAGCTTTCTTATTGCTCTCTGTTCTACTGCTTTTATGTGCGGCTTCCAGGTGAGTCTCTTATCCAACTTGACTCCTAGGTATGTTGGGTTTTCCTCGATTGGAAGTTCACTTCCATTTAGCTGCAGTTTGATCGTTTCTCGGCGATTTGACAGAGAGAAGCAGGTTGCTACTGTCTTGGAGAGGTTTATCTGTACTCCCCAATCTGATGCCCATTTACCGATGGTATTTAGCGCTGCTTGCATCCTGAACTTCGCAGTAGGCAAATGTTCAGCAGCACACCAGGCAGCAAAATCGTCAGCATGAAGAGCCCTGGAGATATGCCCGGACAGTTTCTCTGCAATATCATTTATATATATGATAAAAAGTGTGGGGGAGATAACTCCTCCTTGTGGCACACCCTGTTGTAGAGTGACACGATGGCTCAGTTTCCCGTCAAGTTTTACTCTTGCTGTGCGGTATCGAAGAAAGTCCCGTATCCAGTTGAACATTCTCCCTTCAATTTTGCTGTTGAGCATCTTAAGGAGGAGTCCTTCTTTCCATACCTTATCAAAGGCTTTTGTCAAGTCTACAAAAACCGCCAGTACTTTCTTTTTCTCCTGAAAGGCATTTTCTACTTCCTGGGCTAGATATACTAGTTGGTCTTCGGTGCTGCGATTTTTCCTAAATGCTGACTGTGTGTTATCAAGCAGATGGTTTTTTTCCAGATGTTTCAGTAATCTTGAGTTCACCATTCTTTCCATTACCTTACCCAGACAGCTCAGTAGGCTAACTGGTCGGTAGCTGGACTTGCTTGTTTTCTCCTTTTGTTTCTTTCTGATGGGAACAATGATTGCTTCTCGCCATTGATCTGGAAATTTTCCAGTACTCCATGACTGATTGAAGATTAGGAGGAGCTTGTGCCTGGCTACAGGTCCAAGGTTCTTGATCATATCATTTGTGATGCCATCTTTTCCTGGAGCTTTTCTGTTCTTTAGTTTTGTTATGGCAGCACTGAGTTCTCTCATAGTAAGGGGTGACTTCATGTAGATATCTGGGTTTTGGTGCTTCAGTTTTTCTTTTACTTCCTTACGTACTTCTTGGATCCGTGCATGTGAAAGTGATGTGGTGCTTTCTTCCTTGTAGAAATCTGCCAGGATGTTTGCTGCCATCTTTCCTGTGTGGTATTTTTCATTTTCCTTGATGACAGTCTTACAGTAGCTGGTTGTTGTTTCTTCATTTAGCACTCTTGTTAGATTCCATAGCTTGCTTGAGTCCTTTTCCATGTTGAGACTGCTGGTCTTCTGGTGCCAGCTCCTTTGGATTTCAGCTTTCTTTTGTTCATTGAAAGCTTGTTTTATGCTGTTGTGCCTCTGTGTGTTCTCTAATGTGGGATTTTGCTCCATAGTTTCCCGTGCTTTATTTAATTCACTATGGAGTTTTCCCAGGTTGTCACTCCAGTATGGTTTGTAGTCTCGTCGTTTAACTCGTGTAATTGACTTCTTTGCTGCTTGGATGATTGCCTCACTGATGATGGAGATGTTTTTATTGATGTTATTTGAGTGAGCAATGTTCTGACAGAAATTGTCGGCTTGTTCTTTAAAAAATCCCCAGTTTGCTTTTTTGAAATTCCAGCTAGGAGACATATTGATTTCTCCTGCACTTCTTATCTCAGATATCTGTAATGTGACTGGTACATGGTCACTTCCCCCAAGTTGAGTATTTACTGTTCTGGTGGTGAGTCGATGTATGTCATCTGTAGCCATAGCAAGATCTGGTGTGCTCGTTGTTTTCCATACTCTGGAATAGAAGGTGGGCTTATCCTCTGGTTGGTTTATTAGAGTTAGTTTATTCTCTACCATCCAATCTTCCACCTCTTCTCCTCTTGGATCTGTTGCGTCATAGCCCCAGCTGGGTGAGTGGCTATTGAAGTCACCCATAACGAGGTGTCTCGATGCTGCAAGCTTCACTTTGTGTAGCTCCAGAGTTGTGGTTGGAGGGCTGTAGCAGTTTGTGATCATTAAATCTCCACTGGGCAGCAGTAGTTGGACTGTTATGTATTCAAGTTCGTCCTCACCAGATCTGTGTGTCTCTACTGCTGGGATTGAGGTTTTAATCAGTGTGAGGATTCCTCCCTTAGTTCTTTTTGCCCTGTCTTGGCGGAAGGATTGGTATCCACGTACAAAGAATCGTTGGGTATCTTTTAGATGAGTTTCTTGGATGCAGATTATATCAATGTTATTTTCCCTGAGGAATTCTTGTAACTCCGGTTTCTTGTTCCTCACTCCTTCTGCATTCCATTGAGCCACTGTAAGATAGTGGGTTGGTTGGTCAGTTGCTCTACTTTGCCTTCCCCCGACCATTTGGTTGGCAAAGGCACCGGTTGCTTGGGTGGGCCCTTTCGAGGCTAGGGGCCCGGCTCCGCTCCTCCCCGGTTGTAGCTGATAGGAGCGACGCCATGACGTAAGTCGAGATTGTCGCATGACTCCATACCGCAAAAGCGTGTGTGTCCTAATTTTTCCCGGTGTCTGCGCCGTAGCTAACACACTCCGTCTTCGGCAGGCCGGTTGTGTTTGTTGTTCAGGGTTGTCTCCCATAGCCTTTCCATCTCCCGGTGGTAGCTGCAAGGCAGCAGATTGGTTTGTTTACCGAGGTTTACCTTCCCCGTGGCTAGAGCTTATAGCGGCTCTTACTCGCTTGATGCACCCGTCGTAGGACATGTGGGGGATTTCAGTGGGGGTATCAGTGCCACCTGTTACCCCTCCCCGTCCTGCTGGGAGGACATCGCCGTTTGGTCCGCGACTGCTTATTCGTCCAGCAATGCTGACTTAATTCGCAGCTGACACACCATATCTGGAGGTCGTTCCACTATCCGCCACCCGTGGACGCGCCTGGTTGGGGTCGGTCGCCCCTTTGCCAGGTGTGTAGGCAGTATTCATGTACGTTGAGCGACAGAATCACCAAATCGGTGAGTGCGCCTGAGCGACTGGAACTGACAAACAATTGTTTTGTTCAGAAGAGAGATAGGAATAGTCTGTGAGAAAACAGATATTGTCGTAATAAGAGACTGTCCTTGCTCCTTCCCAGCGCTTGTGAATCTACTACCTCATTTACCTAAATCCTTATTCTCACAGAGCCTTCAATATCACTTTACACTCTAAAGGGACCAATATTCATCAGCACCCTCTCAGATAAAAATTACGACAGTACTAGATGACTGATTACCACCACTCACATTTGTCAATTTCAATTTCTCTATCTCAAAAGCTGAGTTTCTATTCATGTTCCATCTTTGCTTTTTCTCTTCTTTCTTCAGATTCTATTTCTGGTCTCTTTTGTTCAGCCTCTCTGTCTAATCTCTTTTGTTCAGCTTCTCTATCTAATCTCTTTTGTTCAGCTTCTGTGTCTAATCTCTTTTGTTCAGCCTCAGCTTCTCTATCTAGTTGCATTTGCATCTTTTTTCTTCTGCTTCTCTGTCTAACTGTGCTTGAATCTTCCTCTCTTCAGCCTCCCTTTCCTGCTGTAACTTTTTCTCTTCAGACTTCTGTGCTTTGGCATATCGAGTAAGTGCAAACTCTTCTAATCTATCCTCAGTTTTACCCAAGGCTATCCCTTGCTTGATAAAGTAGTCTAAAGTCGACATAATGTCTAATAATATGTGACTGGTTACCTGAAATAATATTGCAATCTATTTCAAAGTAAATGGAAACAAGTTCTTAATAAACTTGATTAATCAGCCCACTTTATCCCAATCTCTGTGGGAGACAAGTCTTTAATAAGGTCTTGTATAATCAACTGTATAATAATAATAATCCACCACCAGTTGATTTTATACCACAAGTGCACTACACAGGTATTAGTGCATCATCAAATATATTCATAAATAGCATATGTCAACCAACAACATAATAAAAGACAATCATAAAAGACAATACGAAAACATTCGCAGGAATCAAATAAATCAAATAGGAAAACTAAAGAAAATTATCACAGAACCTGTGATGACAACTGCGAGGAAATAAACAAAACAAATGACGTCACAGTGTATAAATATAAATGTTGTATACAACTAAATGAAAGGAAAGATGAGACCTACAAATACAAACAAATCAAAACAAAACTGAAAAACAGAAAAATATTACCAAAAACAACGAATTACATCTCGTCACAGCTAACAAAAATAGAAACAAATGTTTCCAGCAAATTTTCAATCAAGAAAATTGCACCTACAGAACACTAATATAGGACCTCTATGACGTGGTATACCCTATATTAGTCACTTGCCCAACCTACCCGCAACATAAACACATAAATAATATGTAACATAAATACATAAATCATGTAAATACAGTGTAGAAAGGAAGGCACAATTATATAATATAGTAGAACAGTTCTTAAGGAAAATTCAGGCCTTCAGTACAGCAAAGTTCAACACAAGATAATAATGTAGAGAAGATCCACCGTTGAAGGGTACTGCAACAACGACAACAGTTAGTGGTCTCCACAGTATAGATGTAATGTTACCTCTAGCAACAATCGTTAGAACCAGAATATCCAACGCTGATGTGTAGCAATGTCTGTTCAATGTAAGATGTCAACAAGCACTGACCTAGTTACTGCATACGCTTGACAGGTCACGTGACAAAAGGGCTCAGTAGCTGACATCGACTGTAGACTTGCACTGGGGTACGGTGTACGTGTGTCGTATGAGGCGACGGGAAACAATCTGGTATGAGTAGCTGACTTCTATACAATGTCCACTGTGCAGGTTAGACCCAGAAATCTGGCCACCACATTGATAAGTACTATCTTGGACACCACGTTGATAAAGGCTGTTTTTAGCCTCCACATTGGATTAGGTTATACTGGACACATAGATGAATATTCAATAGATGTAGAATGAATGTATTGTGGTGTTGTATGTCAATCCCACTGTTAGAGCTAGGCACACAGTAGAATGGTCAACTCGTTCCGACACAGTGTTTGGTATTTAGGTCACCTTGTTCGTCAAGTGTTGAGGCCCTGACAAGGGACAGTGTTGACATAGAATGAGAGTGTAGATTTAATTTACGCGAATGGGTGTACAGTTCTGTTAAGTTGACAGGTCACTCACTCAATCATAGCTGGAAGTCAATAAAATGTAGACTACTGATGACGTTTCATACATTTAATAATGGACGCACTCGAACATCACAGATACAGTCACTTGAACAGGTTGGCAAAACAGTGCATGCTTGCAAATGGTCTACGACATCAAATATGCATTCGTATAGAATGAGGATACAACAGAACGTTCGTAGATAGTTTCTCAGGGTTCTAGTTGTATAACTTTCAAGCCTAACTGACTGATCGTGTCAGTTAATGTTTACAAAGGTTTATTATCAATGGCTCCCTGACAGAACCTCTTCTGTCAAATAATTACAAGCCGTAAATCAGTAGGCTTATGTGACGACAATCTGAAACCACAGTAGTGGGTTACCATAGTAGATAGATCTCTGTACCATCATCAGATAATAAGGCATTCCTGTTCTCCGAACGATGATCCGCTTAGGCAAAGGCGGGATCCAAAACGGCTTCTATTTCCAGTGAGCATCGCTCACTGCGAGATGCATAATGAAGCATAAGTAAAGGGCTCTGTTCATAAAAATCGATAATACTGTGTAGATTCTATATATATAATAATGCAATGTACATGATAGATACTGATGCTACTAGCACAATGTCGTCAATAAAGAATTCAGCCCACTCATATGCAGTCCATATCCCTGGCTGCAGATCTAGGCATAACGAAAAGTTCAGTAAATGTCTTTCGTTACCTTAACATCCTAGAAAACACTAGAAAAATAGCACACGCCATCCTTTGGCGCTAAAGAATAGATTCTGGGGAGGAACATAGACATAATCGTCACACAGCAGACGTCGCCTTTCCCCAGAATTACACAGAGCACAAAATCAACGGACATCTGTCCGGATAGCCAAATACAAGACGTCAACATGACGGAAGTCTCTCTCGACTATCTCCATTTGACGCATGCGCAGAAAAACGCATGACCCCCAGAGTTCAACTCAAGATGGGCCGACGTCAAAAAGACAATAAGAAACAAGACCAAATCGTCTTAAAAGACAGGAATAAACCTCAACTTAGGTTATAAACATTCCCAGAAAGACTGATCTGTTCTGACCATACAAGAAAAATAATTCGACGCAAATCTTAGTATTCATATGCCAAGTTAAGACCCAAGCGAAGGTAACAAGCATAATAAAACGTAAATTAATATTAGACAAACATAAAGGTATGTTTTCAGGCACTCGTAAAAAATAAAGAAGTAGAACACTTGGACAACAGAAAAACAACAGACGTGAGTGGCTTACCCAGGGTTCGAACCCCGTACCTTCCGTACGACAACTCCGCCTAGCTATCAAGCGAATCACACTGACCCCACGGCCAGCTAGGCATCCCCAAAAAAAGGAAGCTTTACTGACTATTTATCAGTAAGAAACACAAGATAACACCGGAAGTATACAGTGGGCAACTCAGCCCCTTAATGACGCAATCACTTCTGTTGTTCCCCTATTAACAGTATGTGTCAGTCCAAACAAGACAAAGACCTTGATACTGGGTCCAGTAAATAGTAGAAGACTAAAGGACAATAGTATAGAACAGTGGGTAGGTTTCTGGTATTGTATGAACATAAATAACACATAAGGAAGGGAAACCCGAGGCCTGTAAACAGTAAATTAATATTAGACAAACATAAAGGTATGTTTTCAGGCACTCGTAAGAAATAAAGAAGTAGAACACTTGGACAACAGAAAAACAACAGACGTGAGTGGCTTACCCAGGGTTCGAACCCCGTACCTTCCGTACGACCACTCCGCCTAGCTATCAAGCGAATCACACTGACCCCACGGCCAGCTAGGCATCCCCAAAAAAGGATGCTTTACTGACTATTTATCAGTAAGAAACACAAGATAAGAGGGAGGTTTTAAAAAAAATGACAAAATTTGCGTGACGTCATAAGCAGACGACACTTTGTGTATTTTGAACGGGCTGAGAAAGCGACATACGGCTGATAGTTGGAAGTCACGAACAAGTGAGCCTACCATTCCTAGAGGATTTGGGGACAACTTCTCATGACCAAACTGTTTCCTGTTTTAACGATCTGTAGTCTTTCCTATCATCAAATACCGGTATTTGTTTTTGTGTTTTTTTTTCTTTGTATTGTTTATTTTTTTCATATGTTCTGAAGACAGGGATTAAGAATCTCAGCAAAACAACTCCATATTTACGCCAACATATATTCACATAATTTTTACATTTTGACACGCTATTTGAACAGAGTAGAGTGAGCGGATGATACCAGATTTTGATATTGGAAATCAAAATTATTTTCTTGAATAAACCACAATATATACCATATGAAAGAAAACTCTTTACAGAGCGATACAACAGGAGGCAATATGATCATCAGAAGTGGTTTCCCCCCGTCGATCAGATGTTTCAGCCCCTTAATCTCCTTTACACTCTAAGGGGGCGGGCCCACTTGGGTCATGACTCCCAAGTGTCAGCCTCCTGTTGTCTTGTGCAGAGAATTGAACCCACTCCACCTTGGTTGCAGCTTTAAAATTCACTCAAATTTTCTGCCAGCTGGAGGCAATTGGGAAAGTATCCCCTATGTTGAAAACAAATTACTGTCCCGAGTTCCATAGCCCGTTCCGGTTGTTCCACAGCCAGCACTATGCCTTTTCCGCAGTTTTGCTGAGCCACTTGCTCTTGACTGTCCTCTCAACTCTAACAGTTTCATGGCAACCACGAGACCTCTTGAGCCCACCTCAACAGCCATGTTCCTTGCAGAGAACCCGCCATGTCTCAAGTCCGTGGTCAGATCATTATACTTGGCCACGTTGAACGAGTGTTGCTCGTCCAGTCTGGATCGAAACAACACGGTCAGCTCAATCATTATAATCTTGTGCGATGATGAGGAATGCAGCACTATATCTGGCCGTCTCCGAGATCTTCTGATATTCTCTGGATATGCAATAGCCCAGGTAGGTCTACCGCCATCTCCCAGTCATGTGCACAGTCAAGAAGGGATGGTAAACTGCTACTTGATTTACTTGGTTTGAGGTGTGCTGACTTTCCATCTCTCAGAAAGTATATATTTGCAGTGCTCAGTCTGACTTTACTGCTCACCTTCACCCTTGCCAGGTCTATTGTAGCAGACAGCTCATTTAGTTCTCTGTGGTGGCGCCATGCGTATCGCCCTTGCCCTAATGACACCTTGCAAGATGAGAGTACTTGTTCAAGTGTCTGCCTCTCATGGCACAGGGGGCACTAAGCATCATCAGACTTTCTTCATCTCACAAGGTTTGCGGACGATGGCAGGAGGTCATACATTGATCTAATAATGAAGCTGAGTCTAAGAGGTGTCATATGCCATATATCATTCTATTTGAAGGACCTTTGCAGGGCTCCTTGCCATGTAGTCCATTGGCCTTGCTGGGCCTGCTGCACAGCTTTTTGCATCCTCTTGTCATTCTCAGCTCCTTGTATTTCCTGAATTACCATGTCTCTGCGATTGTCACCATGGTCAAATCCTCGTATATTCATCTGTATGTATCCAATTACCTCCTTCAGCTTGAGCGACTCTTGGGCAGCACCAACAGCTTATTCACTTTCCACTTCCTTCACGATTTCAGTGTGGGCTGAATGGACTTAACTACGTCATCTGCCGACTAACACAGCATCATTTCGAGTCTTACCTTTCCTACCTTGTATTCTTCAACAACTGACTTGAAAGGAAGCTCAAGCTTTGCCTTCTTGCAGTACAGTGCTGCATCTGACAGACTTGGTGGTACTCCTAGCCCTTTCCTCGTGAACTTGTTGACCTTTTGCTCTATAGCGTCCACTGTACTTGTGTTTATTTCATATATAAGCAGTGGCCATTGCAATTTAGGTACAGGTATGAACTGGAAGCATAACAGTTTGAAGGCACCAAACTAAACGCCCTGCCAAGACTTTTAACAAGTTCCTCAATGACGGTAGGCATTCTTTGGTTTGAAACCATGAATGTGAACTCAGATGTCTTCCTTTTCTGACTGATAGGCTTCTAGACTTCTTATGTTTGAAGAGTAGTATGTCATGTACGCTACGACGCGTATCCAGGAGGCACGACATGACTTTTATATAAGGAAATACTCCGGGTCGATTGCGCAGGAGGCGCGTCAGGAAGAGGCGCGTGCCGTTTTATATAGCGATATATATTAGCCGGGGTGACTTCCTCTGACGAGCAGCATGCGTCCTGTTGTCCTATATTAGTTTAATTGTTGTTGTGTTGTTTATACAAAATATTTATACATATATTACAACAGGTAGACAATATTTAGTTATACATATATTTACATATATTTAGACATATATTACAATATTTAGTTATACATATATTTAGACATATATTACAACAGTTAGACTATACAATCTTGTGCTGGCGGGGGTGACGATGCATGTTGGGGTGTAGCTGGCGGTTGTAGGTTAGATGGGATTTTTGTGTGTTGTGGTATTGTTTTGTTATGTGTGTCGGTGTGTTTGTTTATACATATATACATACAATATATATAAAAAATATTTTAAAATCGATAATGACGGAAAATATAAAATTCGATAATGGTGGGTAGTAGGTTACTAAGGATTTTTTGAAGCGAGGGGAGTCTTTTTGTGCTGGCGGGGGTGACGACGCATGGGTGTGTTGGAGTGTAGTGAAGTGTTAAAGACTTGACTATACTAGGGCAAGCGGCTAGAGGTGGGAGTAAGGTGTTAGAGATCTGACTATACTAGGGCTAACATCTAGAGGTGGGAGTGAAGTGTTAGAGACAGGACTATACCAGGGACAGCATCGAGAGGTGGGAATGAAGTATTAGAGACACGACTAGGACCAGCATCGAGAGGTGGGAGGGAAGTGTTAGAGACTTCTCTATACTAGGGCCAACACCTAGAGGTGGGAGTGCAGTGTTAGAGACTTGCCTATACCAGGTCCAGCATCGAGAGGTGGGAGTGAAGTGTTAGAGACCTGCTGTTACGTGCAGTCTTTGATATCTTACAATATTATACATAGGTAATTTTTTTGTGCTTAAGGGAAAGTCATTATTGAGTTACTTCCCTTGAAAGTTGTGCCATCTCTTCGATCAAACTCCGCGGATAAATCCATTTTACTGCGATTTATTCGTTGTTTGGGTAATAATAGATTGTTCTTGCTTCAGAATATCTATGGCCTGAATTTATGTGTATTGTTTGTCTGAGTAGGACGAGTCTGTCTTATATCTGTATATCTTTACATATCTAAGTCGAACTATATGTTCTGTTGTCTCTAGAGAGGTCAAAGGCTATTCGGCGGATGTGTCGCTAGAGTGTGGTGTGATTTGGCTTCGTCCTGATAGGGACTGTGTGTTTCCTATGTCGGCCTGTCGCCGGGAAAAAGTGATCTCAGTATTTGTGGGGAAAGTGATAGTCGTCTAGACCTATCGTGTATGCTTTACCCCAGTGTTTATTCATATTGCCAAGGAATGGCAGTTTCATATTTCCTCTACCAAGGTAATCAAAGATACTCTTATGAACTCTCGATCGAAGCCACCATTTTCGATAGTTACGATTTGAATGTCTAAGAGAATATATTTGACTCGATGAAAACGACTTCGATTCCTAGCAGCACTATATTCTGTAGAATGCAGTCAATTGTTCATGATCAAATCTACAGAGCAATGAAATGTTTTATGAATGACTAACTTTAGGACAGATTCATTATCTGTATCCAAACGTGAGTGACAGCTCACGAGTGAAGCCATCTTGGAACCAAAACATGTAGTGACTTTCAAGAAGAGAAAAGGGATGCCCGTATTATCGCTTGTTTAGTCCAGAGATCACTGCTACACATGAGAACCCATTATTAGCGGTTCAATATTATTATATGAAAAAAATATGTGCTGAACATTATGTTGAAGAATCGTCGCTAAACGAGATTAGGTTTAGAAGCCATCTGAAATATTGTTTATAAGCTGACGTGCTCAGTCAGTGAAGTCAGATGATTTATATGTATGGGCGATACTGAGTGCTTGGCTACTGACAGCCCATTATAATATTATTCTACATGAGTGCCCATGTAACATTGCAAGACCATTTATCCACTGTACTATGATGTATTATGCCAACCTGTGATTTGTCACTATCTGTGCTGTCGAGTGTGTACGTCCAATTAAACTTTAGAAAAGGTACACAGTCGTTGGTGTCGATGACTTCCAGTCATACATGAGTGTGAGAAAAGAACATTTGTCAACAACACGAACCCTTATCATCATTCGCACATTGTACACTCAATCCATGTCTACACACCACTGCGTAGGTCAAGTTGACATTCCATACACTACAGTGGAGCAAACAACACCATAGAGATCTTATCAACTGATGATGATGATGATGTCTGCTTCCATCCACTTATATCTATCTTTTGGTGGATATCATTAACGGGAATAAAAATCCAACTTTATCAACTTTATCAACTGGTGGACCAGCTTTCTGGGTTTGACCTCGCAGAAGTTCAGAAGTCAACAGATTACCGATACCAGACCGTTTCCTGTGGCTGATACGACACACTTGCAGTATTGGTTTGCTCTTTGTCAACACTTCGTCACGTGACCTGTCAAGTGAATGCGGTATGTAGGTCAGCGTTGTTGACATTTTTTACATTAGACATTACAGAGTTTCACAGAACAGTTGGATCAATTCTTGTCAATGTTAACAGGAAGACAGTATTTGTGAACTAAGAAGTCCTATTTTCATCGATGGATCTTCTTGTTTTCCATATATGAACTTTAATATTTAAGGCCAGAATGTTTAATTGAATAAAGTGGCAGTTTATTTATTGTGATAAAAATAACTTTGCCATTACTGTAAAACTGAGCCTATTTTGCAACACATACTATCATACACATAATTTATATATATTTATGTTTACATGTTATTTGTTTGTATAGTATGTTAGTTTCTATGTCAGCGGGTTGTGTTTAAGGTTGGGCGGCGTCCTCACAACAGAATATCCCACGTCATAGAGGGTCCGTTGTGGGCGTTTTCTATAGGTGCAATTTTCTTGATTGAAAATTTGCTGCGACAACTGTTGCTTTTGTGTTAGCTGTGAAGTCTGTAATTATTGTTATTTTTGTAATATTTCTTTGTTCTTTAGTTTTGTTTTGATTTGTTTGTAATTTGTTGGTCTAACCTTTTCTATCTTTCAGTTCTATTCACAATTTATATTCATATATTGTGACGTCATTTGTGTTGTTATTCTTTGCAGATTCAGTGATTATTTTCATTGATTTCCCTATTTGATTTATTTTGATTTCTGCAAACGTTCTTGTATTGTCAGTCCTATTTGTACTTTATGTATTCTGTTGGTTGACATATGTTTTATATAGGTATATTTCATAAGACACAATTGCCTGTGCACTGCACTTGGATTATGGTATAAACCAGTACCTGATTATTATTACTATTATACAAGACCTTATTAAAGGCTTGTGACCCACAGATATTGGGATAGTATACTGATTAATCAAGTCATTGAGAACTTGTGGTATTATTATTGATTCAGGTGATTAGTATTATTGTTAGACATCATGTCTACATTAGAATACTTCATTACACAAGGGAAAGCCCTTGATAAGACTGGTCAACAATTAGAACAATGGGCAGTTGCTCAATATGACAAAGCATTAGCTGCAGAAGAGAGAAGAGCTATGCAGAAGAGAAAAGATTAGCTGCAGAAGAAAGAAAAGCTATGGCGGAAGAGAAAAGATTAGAAAGAGAAGCTGAGGCTGCTGCTGAACAAAAGAAATTGCAGATGCAGGTGGAGGAAAGGAGATTTGAAGCTGAACAAAAAAAATTAGAAAGAGAAGCTGCGCTGAACAAAAAAGATTAGACAGTGAAGCTGAACAAAAAAGATTAGAGAGGGAAACTGAACAAAAAAGATTAGACAGGGAAGCTGAACAAAAAAGATTAGACAGGGAAGCTGAACAAAAAAGATTAGACAGTGAAGCTGAACAAAAAAGATTAGACAGTGAAGCTGAACAAAAAAGATTGGACAGGGAAGCTGAACAAAAAAGATTAGACAGGGAGGCTGAACAAAAAAGATTAGATGCTGAAGAGAAAAAAGCAATAAGAGAACATGAATTTGAGTTGGAGAAATTGAGATTGACAAGTATGAGTAATGTTAATCAGGCATCTAGTGGTAATGGTAAACCTTCTACTTACAAGGTTAAGGTTCCACCGTTCAATCAGTCCAGTGACGATATTACATTCTGGCTGGATAGATTTGAACGTTCTTGTCGTACACATAATGTGGATAAATCACAATACGCTAATCAATTATCAGAAAACTTGAAAGGTGAATCTTTGACTAGATTATGCCTTGTAGGAGAAGCAGATAAGGATAATTATGATGTCATTAGGGCGGCTTTGATAAAAAAATATCAGCTAAGTGAGGAAGGCTATCGCCTTTTATTTAAGACGATGGTACCTGAGACGGGTGTAGAATTCTCAGAATTCACTGCAAAGGCACGTCTCACAGTTGATCGTTGGATTGAGCTTTCCAAAACAGAAAAAACGTATGAAGGACTTATGGATTTGTTGCTCAGAGATAAGATTATGTCATGTGTGAACAAACCTTTCCTTGAATTTATACATGAGCGTAAACCCAAATCTCTAAAAGAAATGGAAGAATATTGTTCCCAATATGTCACTGCACACCCCGACGTGACTTTTGGCAACACTAAGATTAAGGAGAGTATGCCAGTTGCTTCAGCAACACCATACAATCCCAATTATTCACACAGATTTCAGGGACCTCAAAACAGATTTGATAAAAAAGGTAACCATAATAGTTATCAAAACCAAGGTAACCAATCATTTCAGGGTTCTTCTTCAAAGAACTGGAGACGACCTGATAGCTCTCGACACAGGGGTGGTCATAATTATAGGAATTTCCGTAGAGGAAGTAATTATAGAAACTATCAGGGTTATCCGTCTTGGAGTCAACAAGATCATAATTACAGAGATACTCATTATAATGAATATGATAATGGTAACCAAGGGAACTATGACTCAAACCCAAATAGGGGTTACAATAGAGGTAACAATAACTACAGAGGTGATAATAACCGAGGTAGATCTCAAAACAAAAGACATAAACCACATTTTCAGGCAAACTCTGCACAACAAGAGTCCCATGAAGCCTATAAACAGAGTAAAGATAATAATGATGCTAGTAATATGGCATGTGCCGCTTTTGATTTTGGGAGAGCATCTCAGTGCCCCCAATGCAAAACGTTATTTGAGCCAACCACAGTGTCTACTTTAAGCTGTGGCCATCCTCTTCCTGCTCTTCCGGCATCAGTCGCGCATGATGGAAGAGGTTCTCTTGTCTTACATAAGGGTTTAGTGAATAACAATCCAGTCTCTGTGCTATTTGATTCTGGATGCACCACAATTGGTGTTAGGCAGTCACTCGTAGATCCTTCCCGTGCCACTGGACAAGTAGTCAAATGTGTAACATTTGGCGGCACATTAGAGAAATACTCTAATGCTATCATTAGGATTGCTACTCCTTTCTTTACAGGAGATGTACACGCATGTCTTCTTCCGAATCCGATCGCTGACCTCATCATCGGTCGCATTCATGGAGTCAAGGAATGCACTCCGCAACAAATTTCCACGTGGGAAAGGCAAAACATGCAGATTGCTAACGCTGTAGTCACTAGAGCTCAGGCTCTTAATATGCCTCAAACTTCATCTACTGAAGATAATGAAGTGCATAACCAAGATAATCCCTTGGTAATTTCTCGTGACTCGTTTATAAAACAGCAAGAAGATGATCCCACTCTGAAGAAATTCTTCATTCTTGCAACTAAAGGTGATCCGAATAAAGACACAAGTCGTAAATCGTGGATTACAAAGAAGAATGGCGTACTTGTACGTATGGTTCAAGACTCCATTACGTCAAGTCATTCTCAAATCCTGGTTCCCAAGAATTTGAGAGTTAAAATTTTGCAGCACGCTCACGACTCTCAGTGTGCTGGACACATGGGTTTTTCCCGTACTAAGTCAAGAGTCCTTGCGGCTTTCTTTTGGCCATTGGTAAACAAGGACATACGGATTTATTGTCGATCTTGTAAAGTATGTCAGGAAGTTAAATCCAAAGGTCCACGGCATGCTGCACCCATTCAGGCGGCGGACATTCCTATTCGGCCGTTTCAAAAAATGGCCATAGACATTATTGGTCCATTTAAGATCAAGTCTGCCAGAGGACATCAGTTTATCTTGACGTGTGTTGATATGTGCACACGATGGCCAGAGGCTATTCCTCTGAAGAGCATTACTACTGCTGATATTGCAGATGCTCTTTGGCTTATATTTTCTCGTCTGGGGTTCCCCGGAGAGATATTGTCAGACCATGGCACCCAACTAATATCAGATACCATGTCTCAAGTAATGTCTACTCTGCAGATAGATAGATCTTTAAGTAGTATCTACCATCCAATGTCTAATGGTATGGTCGAACGCCTTAATAGAACACTTAAAAACTTACTGGGGAAGATAACTGAGGATCATCCTCAAGACTGGGACAGAGTTTTACCTGCGGCCCTCTTCGCTTACAGAGAGGTACCCAATGAACATACGGGATTTTCTCCCTTTGAACTCGTCTTTGGCGCGCGTCCGCGTGGCCCTATGTCGTTGCTTCACGATCTCATAACATCTGACAATATTGACGATGACACAAAGTCATCCTACGAATATGTCATCGCGTTGAGACAAAAAATTATCGAAGCATGCAAATTAGCAACTTCTTCTTCTGAATTTGCGAAACAGAAGGCAAGGCAATTTGCCAATAAGAAGAGATGCTTACGACAACTTTGTCCTGGTGACAAAGCATTTGTATTACTACCTTGTAGGGAAAACAGATTACTTATTTCTTGGAAAGGTCCGTACGATATAATATCGAAAATTTCCGATGTCGACTATATTGTCGATATTGATGGGAAGCATAAAACCTTCCACATCAATATGCTTACTGAATTCCATGAACGTCCGGATTATTTGCAACCCATTTTCCAAGCAACGGACAATTCTCCAGTACAACATGGTCATTACTCATCACTGTCCGTGATACAGGATGAGGAAACAAGTTTTTCAGATGTAAATCTTCCTCTTCCAATGATCCCACTTCATTCCAGTGAATCATGGAAGAACGTTACTGTCTCTCCTGATTTGTCTCTAGGAGAACAGCGACAAGTTTCAACTATGTTGCAAACATTTCAGGATGTACTCACTGACATCCCTGGACAAACGAATGTCATTCAACATGACATTGTTCTAACTGACCATACTCCTATTAGGGTTAGACCTTATCCTATACCTATACATTTTCAAGCACAGGTCGAGAAAGAGTTGGATGAGATGATAGATTTGAAAATAATCGAACCATCCACCTCTGCATATTCTTCGCCGATGGTTATTGTGCGTAAAAAAGACAATAACATACGTCTTTGCGTTGACTATCGAAAATTGAATCAAGTAACGAAGTTCGATGCCGAACCTATGCCTTTACTGGAAGAGCTACTTACTCGACTCTCCAAATCTCATTTTTTCACTAAACTTGATTTGTCTAAAGGATATTGGCAAGTTCCTTTATCTGAACGCGCCAAACCTCTCACGGCTTTTTCAACACCTAGAGGTTTGTTCCAATGGAATTTTATGCCTTTCGGTCTTATGAACGCACCAGCTACGTTCGTACGCATGATGCGCCGAATCCTATCTTATCGGTCAGATGTCATTGCATATCTAGACGACATCTGTCTTTTCAGCGATACTTGGGAAGATCACTATTCAGGGTTAGATGAATTGCTGTCTACTTTGCGTGAGCACAACCTGACAGCGAAACCCTCTAAAGCCTATATTGGTTTTAGCGAAATTTCTTTCCTAGGCCACCGAGTTGGTCATGGTTTCCTAAAGACAGAGGACCATAATACTAGTAAGATACTTAACATCTCAATCCCTAAGACTAAAAAACAGGTGAGAAGTCTGTTAGGTCTTATTCAATTTTATGGCAGATTCATTCAGAATCTATCCTCTATCATGGCACCTCTCTCAACACTTCTAAAGAAAGGTTCGCCTAATGTGGTCCACTGGTCTCAGGAATGCCAATGCTCTCTGGATAAGATTAAAACACTGTTTTCAACACCACCTATTTTAGTGCTACCCACTAAAGATAAGACATTCGTTCTTCGTAGTGACGCTTCATCCACTGGGATTGGAGCGGCACTAATGCAAGAGTACTCTGGAACTCTGCATCCTGTAATGTATATTTCCAGAAAACTTAATGCGGCAGAAAGGAATTATTCGGTTTTAGACCGTGAGCTATTAGCTATGGTTTGGTCGATCCTCAAACTACAGAGATTCCTTCTAGGCGCACATTTCATAGTAGAAACCGACCAAAAAGCTCTTACTGCTATACAGAGTAAGAATTTGAAGAGCTCGAGGTCTACTCGATATGCAATTGCTCTTCAACCTTTTCATTTCTCTGTGCGAGCTATTCGTGGATCAGATAATGTGATGGCAGACATTCTGTCAAGATGCCCACATGATTCCACATAACTATTAGGGCTTAGACTTCTTGATATGTCTAGTTCTATAGTAGTTCCTTTTCTATATCATGATAGATACACATTTGTAATTTAATAATATAATGATTGTATCACTACATAGCGGTTCATTGATGTTTATTCACCGCTGTGCTTTGATGATTTTTTCTTCATAAATCATAAATTTAAGATATCTAATACGAAATGATGATATGAATTTTTTAGGCATTGTGTAATTGCCAGAATTGTATTATACTTTGATGACACCTTCCTGGAAAAATATACTTGTAGAGAAATAATTTCTCTCAGTTTATGAGACACATTCTCACCAGTCGCTCCATAAGTCGACTTAGCCTCATATTAGGCGTTATAGGTATTCCTGATATTTTCATCTGCGCATTATTCATGCGTTGTGAGCCTATTGTACGTTGCTCCTAGATGTATTTCAAAAAAAAAAAAATGTTCCATTTTTTTTTTCCCGGGAGGTGTGGTAAGACTGTTACGTGCAGTCTTTGATATCTTACAATATTATACATAGGTAATTTTTTTGTGCTTAAGGGAAAGTCATTATTGAGTTACTTCCCTTGAAAGTTGTGCCATCTCTTCGATCAAACTCCGCGGATAAATCCATTTTACTGCGATTTATTCGTTGTTTGGGTAATAATAGATTGTTCTTGCTTCAGAATATCTATGGCCTGAATTTATGTGTATTGTTTGTCTGAGTAGGACGAGTCTGTCTTATATCTGTATATCTTTACATATCTAAGTCGAACTATATGTTCTGTTGTCTCTAGAGAGGTCAAAGGCTATTCGGCGGATGTGTCGCTAGAGTGTGGTGTGATTTGGCTTCGTCCTGATAGGGACTGTGTGTTTCCTATGTCGGCCTGTCGCCGGGAAAAAGTGATCTCAGTATTTGTGGGGAAAGTGATAGTCGTCTAGACCTATCGTGTATGCCTTACCCCAGTGTTTATGCATATTGCCAAGGAATGGCAGTTTCATATTTCCTCTACCAAGGTAATCAAAGATACTCTTATGAACTCTCGATCGAAGCCACCATTTTCGATAGTTACGATTTGAATGTCTAAGAGAATATATTTGACTCGATGAAAACGACTTCGATTCCTAGCAGCACTATATTCTGTAGAATGCAGTCAATTGTTCATGATCAAATCTACAGAGCAATGCAATGTTTTATGAATGACTAACTTTAGGACAGATTCATTATCTGTATCCAAACGTGAGTGACAGCTCACGAGTGAAGCCATCTTGGAACCAAAACATGTAGTGACTTTCAAGAAGAGAAAGGGGATGCCCGTATTATCGCTTGTTTAGTCCAGAGATCACTGCTACACATGAGAACCCATTGCTAGCGGTTCAATATTATTATATGAAAAAATATGTGCTGAACATTATGTTGAAGAATCGTCGCTAAACGAGATTAGGTTTAGAAGCCATCTGAAATATTGTTTATAAGCTGACGTGCTCAGTCAGTGAAGTCAGATGATTTATATGTATGGGCGATACTGAGGGCTTGGCTACTGACAGTCCATTATACCATTATTCTACATGAGTGCCCATGTGACATTGCAAGACCATTTATCCACTGTACTATGATGTATTATGCCAACCTGTGATTTGTCACTATCTGTGCTGTCGAGTGTGTACGTCCAATTAAACTTTAGAAAAGGTACACAGTCGTTGGTGTCGATGACTTCCAGTCATACATGAGTGTGAGAAAAGAACATTTGTCAACAACACGAACCCTTATCATCATTCGCACATTATACACTCAATCCATGTCTACACACCACTGCGTAGGTCAAGTTGACATTCCATACACTACAGTGGAGCACACAACACCATAGAGATCTTATCAACTGATGATGATGATGATGTCTGCTTCCATCCACTTATATCTATCTTTTGGTGGATATCATTAACGGGAATAAAAAATCCAACT